>CM057009.1:130615843-131096235 GCA_029891345.1 Dryococelus australis
GAAACCGTGTGCAAATAAATATTTCAAGTTTTACAGTGGAGTGGAGAGATTTCAGAGGCTCTTAACATCGAGGTCTGGAGAGCCGATGAGGGTGAATCGAGGTTAGTACGAAGCAGTGCCGGAATGCAAGGGAGGGGGGAACGGGATATCCCCGAGAAAACCAGCCGAATAACGGCATCGTCCGGCACGATCCCCACTTGCGAAAATCCGGGAGCGACCCCACCGAGAATCGAGCCCTGTTTTCCTATATGGGATGCGAGTTCTCCAACCACTACATCACCTCGGCTACCTTCCAGTTTCACCAATTTTTTTTTGTTTCCTGTGGAACTGGTGTTATTATTAGGATGTCCATGCCAGTATTAATAATCAATAGATACACTAAAAACACTCTTACTATCCTAATTATCACAAAAAATTGCAAACAAACACTCGAACTGTATTTTCGAACGAAGGCAATCAAATGAGTGGGTAAACAAATGTAAAGAGTTGATTCGACAAAATAATTTGTTGACAGTCTAGTTTCTTTTAGGCCAAAACACAGTTTTTTTTTTTTTGTGAAAACGTGTATTTTGTTAGATGATCAAAATTAATTGTGTTGCTTTTCAAGTTTTGTTAACACAGAAAAATAGTTTTAAAGGAAACTATAAGATATAAGGGCACCGATTATGAGACCCATTTTGTAAAAAGCTCATAACTTTTCAGAAAGTATACATAAATGAACTTTGAACATGTACACTATCACTCCAAATAGTTTACTTCAAAGTGAAATACATGTAATTGATATCTATAGTCAAATATTAATTTACTGTACAATAAAACAAAACACTGCAATTGTTTAGGACTAAAAAAGGGGGCTCCTTATATGAGAAACACTATTTTTTAACCCTCTTTTGGCTCTGAGGACAGACAAAGTGAACGTCAGTGGCACCACAGTGTTCGTGAGCCCAACGATAGCAGACAGTTCACTGTACCCACTGTTCGCCATGCTTGTCATCTGAAAATACACATCCACAGAAGAGGCACTCAGCATCGTTGTTTTCTTCGCCAGAGTTATCTGATACTATGTTGAACACATTGTCAGATTCATCGCTGATTGAGCTGTCTACTAACCTTCTTTTGCAACTTCGTGACTTTGGTGCATTAGGCAAAGGTTTTTTTTCCAACAATTTGTCGACTACACTTTACTGCAACTTCTTTTTTTATTCTTCGCTGCCATAGCTACTTTCACACTTTTCAGGAGGTTGGATTTGTAAGGTGATAATGTAATCACAGAGATTTTGCCACCTCTTCGACTGCGTTGTGCTGCTGAAATGCTAGGAAGTGGTGTAATGTCTTTTGGTGACACAGGAAACCTAACACCTGAAGATTTTGAAGCTACATTACCAACTTTGTTGTTTGTTTTGTCCAACAGGAGTGAAGGATGATAATTAGAATGTCCCACACTAGAAGCGGTAGCATTTGCGATGTCCATAGACAGAGTAGGCCCAGCATCAGAAGGGCCTGTATTAGAAGAAAGTGCGATGTTCACAGGCAGAATATGGGGAGCATTAGAAGGATCTGTACCAGAAGCATGCGCAATGTTCACAGGCAGAATACGGGGTGCATTATAAGGACCTGCATCAGAAGAGGTGTCGTGTGCAGATCGGTTGGTATCAACATCTCGATCAGTAGTTGGTTGATGACTATGAACACCAAAGTCATATTCACGAAACACATCTCTGTTGATTGGATACAATCCATTTTCGCGGAATGATTAACTGCAATTTCCATTGTTGCAGCTCTTTGGTGTGCTGCATCTAAAAATGTTGCCACCAAGAAAGGTGTTACAATACGATTTCGGTTGTTCCTTAGAAAATACTGTATTTCTGAAGCATAATAGGCTTTCAAGGGCTTCATGAAACCAACATCAAGTGGCTTAATTGTGTGCGAACTGTGAGGAGGGATACAAATAATTGAAACATGGTTTTCTCTAGCCATGCTTATGACATCGACATTTCGGGTGTGTGAATAGTGGCCATCAAGAACCAGGAGAACTGGGTCTTCAAGAGATGGCTTAGTGAAATCAATAAAATGAACAAACCACTTGGTGAACATATCGGCCTGGATCCACCCTGAGGGATGGAACCCCCAAATAGCACCAGCTGGTGCACCATCCATGAGTTCGATTTTCATGTTCTTCCTAGGCCACACAATTAATGTAGGGACAAAAGAATCAACTGCATTCATGCAAGTAACTACAGTTACGAGTGACCCCCCTCAGCTGATGTTAATGCAGCTACTTCTTGTTTTCCTTTCAAGGTTGCGACCTTTTTATCTCTGTGCTGTACCACAGTTACCCCCGTCTCATCAATGTTGTACAATCTGTGGGCTCGTCCTTTAATTTTGTCAAACTCTGGTTCATTCAGTTTGAAAAAGTTTTCCACATTTTCAGGATTGATACCTTTTATTCTGGCATGAGAAATACCTTGGGAAACTCGTAAAGACAACTGTGGATGACGCTTCAAAAAAGAAGCCATCCATTTCTTCCCAGCTGTTTCATTTTTTTTCTTTCAGAAAATGGGTGTTTGATACCATTGGCAATGGCTAATTGAAAGTCCATTCTATTAATATCATGTTTCCTCAACCCATAAAATCGTTTATCCACCTCAACACAATATTCGACAAGCTCCTTTTCGAATTCCCATGTTAATATTGGCCTTCTTCCTAATGGCACATTTACTAAATCATCAAGATTTGACTCAGTATTTCTCACGTGCCTTTCCACTGCGCCTTTTGGCACACCAAACTGCTTCGCCGCAAATTTGTAGCCCATAGTACCTGCTTGTACAGCTTTGACTGCTGGGATCATATGCTCCTTGTCCCATTTCTTCCTTTTCGGATTTCGGCCACGATCCATATGCACATAAAACATTGTATTGAAAGTTAAAGATGAAAGTTAAATATATATGTTCACATATAAATACTGTGAGATATAACATGATTTACTACGTACAGTACTTATTAATTGTGTCTTAGGCCTATTATCACACTTTTTTATTGAGACAATAGTATTGTATATTGAGAGGGTTTATTATCGTCCCCCGGTTTTATGCACGTTAGGGCTTAATAAGGGACGGCTTACGAACTAACATTTTAACCTAGATAAACGACAAAACATCCATGCCCTTGCCGGGATTCGAACCCAGAACCTCTCACATCGTATGACGGCGTACTACCGATTACGCCACGCAGGCCGGCAGGGATAATAGTATAATTGTTACTAATTGTTATACAAACCTAATCAATTACGTTATTGTATAATTATGTTAGGCATGTATTACGACAGTACGATAATTACAACATACTTTGATGTTCGAACAATGAAAAATTTTGGGAGCTCCCAATATGAGAACCTATCTCATAATAGACAGCCATGTGGGTCTCATAATTGGAGCTAACATTCAACAACACAAACCACAGTGCTGCGGATACATAAAATACGCAGTGCAATAATATTAATATGGCTTGAATAGCCCACCTATATGGCAATCGGTGTGTATGTATTAACAATTAATTATTGCTTACCATAATTTTGAAGTAAGTCGTTACAGTTAACTTGACACACAACTCGCGAAGTGATAGAACACAAGATCCGTACACCCACGTGACTGAACAGCCGATGGCTAATGGCGACGATATACCACCCCAGCAAAGGTTCCCGACATCGAGTTGGCATTTTCGCCGCTAGACTTCAGCAGCTACCTGCTCAAATCGCCTGGGGCCTCATATTGGGAGGGGGTCTCATAATCGTCGATTTTACACTTATATATTTTTGGCCCTATACAATCAAATATTTTGTTGGCTGTTCTGCAAGTGTGGTGTGTCGTTCGAAAGTATAGGCTGTTCACGATAAAATGAGCACTTTTGAAAGCCCTGCTTAAGATCTATTTGTATGCACGTTGTGTATTCATTCGCCTTATGTCAAATTAACATTGTAACGGGCCGCATGACTATATTTATGCGTCGGTCAAGTGAAACTGTGAACTTATTAGGAAAGTAAATATTCTATAAATCGGATCATTTTTTACTAATATGCCTTTAAAAAAAACCAGAAAGCGTAAGGAATAATTTAAGTTATCATAAATGGTTACCTAACACTTTTTATTCGACGTTACGATATGGAACTACATTCCGTCTATCGTTACCAACTTTACTGAGCGCGTATCACTCACTGCACCCGTTAAAATATATGCCGGTGGGAACAATGACATTTTTCTTAGGTTGATTTCAAAAGCGCTCACTTGATCGTGAACAGCCTTTAGTCGTGAAACGCCGCATCCGGGGCTGATACTGTAATTCTTGGGGGAAGATATCTGAATATGAACACGGGTGTTCGATTCTCCCGCGTGCACACACTAAGTGGGCAATTTTGATGGGAGCAGCAATCGTGTTCACGTTCTACAACGAAACGAAAAAGTGGTTTCCTTCAGCGTGGAGTGTCGACCAGTCAACCAAGGATCAATTCACATAAATTAAGGAATTCTTGTGACTAGCACCGACTTATTTTACTTTATTGCCAACACTAGTTTAGAGTAGCAATATTGCGTTATGCTTTCCGTTCGCTTCAAGACATACATTTGGTCAAACATTGATATAACTTTATATGCTGTTAAGAAATTCCAGTAAAAGCTGACGGAATCATGTCAATCTTCACTTCTAACGATCGGGCTACGTTTGTTCTGAGAATGCCAAATGAATAATTGTATATACCTATCCTGAAAAGGATTTTATAGGTTTTATGACGCAACATTTTTTCGACAGTTGATTGTTTATTCTGTGAGTATAAAAATAGATTTGAAAACACCTTATCCTGTAGTACCTCATATGATATTTTAGGCAACACTTTTCCTAGTATTTACTTGTAAACGCATAACATTTTAATGTATTGTGCAATTAGTTAAGTGGACAAGCAGTATAAATTGAAATTACCAGATGTTACCGAAAGCAAGAGTTGCGATATTTTAAAATATACTGTAAATGCGATATAGTATGGCTATTTCTCGCATTTATCGTTAACGTGTAACGAAGGACGACATGGCGATATTGCGGGGGGGGGGGGGGGGGGAATATCACAGCGAAGATTTTTCTAATCCACAACATTATGGGATTATTTTGTTTCAATACTATCGATATTTGCGTTATCGATACTTCTTACATTAACGACATATCGCAAAACGTGCTTGCTGCTGAGACCTCCGTGCCAGAGACCGCTAAGGCGATACGGGTTCGAGTTTCGAGTAGTAAGTTATGAATATGGAAAAATATTTCTGTGGCTCTTAACAACGAGGTCTTGAGAGCCGACGAGGGTGGTCGAGGTGAGTATGGAGCAGCACCTGAATAAAAGGGCGGGGGAAATGGGAGATCCCCGAGAAAACCCGCCGACCAACGGCACGATTCCCACATGCGAAAATCCATATTGACCTAGCCGGGGATTGAGCCCGGATCGCCTTGGTGGGAGACGAGCTGGATAACCGCTCAGCCACCGTGGCCCCGTAATGAATGTGCATCCCGTTTCTAAGTGCATGTTATCTACATGTACAGCGGAATTCGACCGACAAACTTATCGAGGTGATTACTTATGCAGAATTAAGCGGTAAATGTGTGTATATAGGACACTTTCTACATTTCATGAATATTAAGGGAGATATAGGGCCTCGAAAATAGAATTTTTAAACCGATTTCTTACGAAATTTTGGAACCGTAGTGAAATTAAATTACTATTCTCAGATATTTATTTTATGTAATTGGGATATCTTTGACATAAGAAAAAAATTTGTGATTAGTAACAAGGGTGGGCACCCTCTAATTGCAAATAGCACTTTTCCCGTCCGGAATTTTGAAATTTAGTGCTGGTTTATTGAGCAGTGTGAACTAACCAACAAAAATAGTATTTTTGTTGCAACTACACACGCTCCGCCGTTTTCGTGTTAAATGCACACAAAATTACGGCTGCAGCGAAATAGTGCTTAGCGCTTAGGCAATACTATCTTCATGCGTATATAAGGTTTTGCTGCTGTGCCCACTGCAGAGACGATGGTGGAGGACATTTGTAACACTTAGTTTAAACAACGTGTACAATGAATTAATGTTATTAAAGTACTGAAGTTGCGTGTTTGTTTCTGGCGGCAGCTTGTATATGATTCCCTGCTGGAAGTATTGGTATTGTTTACACGGCTGAAACTGCATCGCTGCCGCCGAAATGTTCGCGTGCGTTTTACAGAAAAACGGTGGGTCCTAGGCAGTTTCAACCAGAGGGCAAATTTTGTTATTTAAATCATATTTCTCAAGAAACCAGCGTCAAATGCTTATGACTCCTGGTGGTAAAAATAGTTTTCTGCAATAAGAGGGTGGCCACATTTGTAATTTTCATCACGGTGGGAGGTTTTAATGACTGTTTGCTCTTAGGGTGAAGATCTCGATACTCTAAAACAATGTTTGTAGAATTATCATTTAATTTTTATTCGTCTCAGATATTTCGCAAGAAATCAGTAAAAAGATTCTCTTTCCGACGGCTTATAAATTCCTTAATATATATTATAGGTCGAAAGTTTCCCAAATATTTCCACCTGATTTTTCATATGGAACCACCTCACGAAATGTGTCGATCAAATTTCTCCCCAACCTGTACACACACATACATATATGTTGTGAGTATAGTCTAGCCTCCCACGGGATACCATTCTTGCATTAAAAGGTTCAATAAAGTGATATGTACTCGATACTTTTCGGGAGCAATAAATTGAAATTGTAAGTGGATGTTTACCTTAGTTACCACTGTGCAACAGTGTTGCAACAAAAGCCCACGATAATTTTTTCAGTAGTAACACAGTTGCATAAAGTAATAAGTCCATCACATTGGCACACTAAATTACTCCTAATATAAGTTCAACCATTAGTAGAGTGGCTGAATTTCAACGCTCTTTCTTTGATATTTTCTGTACCGTAGATCTCGAGTAGGCTGCTTATATCGGTCCAGGATATCTGGACTCTATGCGATCGCTCTACCAGTCCTCAAAAACCCGCATGCGCCTTGAAACAATCGGTTTGGTCCCATTCGAAGTTCTCTCTGGCAATCGATTCAGCGAGGTTGGACTCGTTGTTGGTATAGTGGTCAACTCTGCACGCAACAGACGAACATGAGAAGAGACCTGGGAATTCGGCGGGTCAATTCAGTAACAAGCTGGATTCCACAATTTTCTGTGTACTCGAACCCCGGTTAGTTGTTCATTTGTTGTTGCTTTAGTTGGTTGCACGAGATTTGGTCATTGTTTACTTGTGAGCTTAATATTGGTTGAAATTCGTCCTGGGTGTTGTTATGATGTGATCAGGCCTTAGGCAGACGGCCTGCCTGGTCACACCTATAAACATCAACCTATAAACATAAACGCAAGCGGAATCGCAACAACTCATTGCGGCTAGCAATCGGGGACGACTACACTTTTTGTATGAGTATGACCATAAATTGTATTCATAACAGCGTGTCTGAAGAAACTGCGGTCCAATAGAAGCAGACACTCCAATGTACATGTGGTTGAAGTTTAACTTGCCATCAAAATATTTCGCGAAATTGTTGGATGTCTAGTCGTGAGGAATCCTCTTGTCAGTGAGTAGTTGAGACGCGACAGCTGTCCTGAAGAAAAATCCTAGGTTGCACAGAGATAAAGGTCGTCTTGAAAAAAAATGTTTGTTTGGCGCATCAAAATTGATTGTATAGGGAGAAGGAAATACTATATTGTTGAAAACGAAATAATTTTCAGTTTTTATTTGGTTTCCCCAAACTGTAATATTTGGTTGGTGCAGCTAACGACTTGTTTGGATCTACGTACAGTGAACAGTTTCGTTTATTATTTTAAAAAAAGAGTCAAACGACAGAGTTTTTAACCCAGAACATATGCACTAGAACGCTACACCCAAGTAACGTGAGCCAAGGTGACAAATGGTAAAATGAGGATGTTTTTTAAATACTACATACATTTCAAGTACAGTTCAACCAACGAATATCAATGTTTTTTTTGTTTTACATATTTAATTTTGATTTCTTGCAGAACTTGTATTATTTAGAGGTTTGTATCATCAATAAGTACTTTCACAAAAACTTAATATCCTAATTCGTCACAAAAATTTCAAACAAACTCCGAGCTGTAATTTCGAACGAAGGCATTCAAATGAATGATCAATTTTATGTAGATTTATGTCAATTAAATATTTTTTTGACAATCTAATTTGGTTTGCCCTAGACACATGCTTTGTTCGTCCAAGTGTATAGATGTTAAGATGCACAAAATTAATTTTGTTGGTTCTTCAAGTTTCGTTTACTAGACGAAATATTTTGATGATGCTACTTAACTGTACGTTTGACCCTATACAAAAAAAAATTTCGTTGGCTGGAACAAACCTTTGAGAGTGGCCAGAACACGCGGATGAAGGGTACGAGGTCCTGAGCACTTGTCGACTGGTGTTGCTGTTCACATTGTTGTAAAGGCTGTTCACGATAAAGTGAGCACTTTTGAAATCAACCTTAGAAACAAGTAACTGCCTCTGCCTGCGTGTATTTTAAAGGGCGCACTGAGTGACATGTGTCCAGTAAAGTTGGTAACGCTGGATGGAAAGTAGTTCCGTATCTTACTGTCAAATAAAAAGTGCTAGGTAACCAATTGTGATAATTTAAATTATTTCTTTCGTTTTCTGTTATTTTTATTGTTTAGAATTGTAAAAATGATCAGATCTGTAAAATAAATATTTTTTTCTAATAATTTCGGAATTTCTCTTGACTGGCGCATGAATAAAGTGATAAAGGCCATCACAATGTTAATTTTACATAAGGCGTAAAATACCCATCGTGCATACAATTATATCTAAAGCAGGGCTTTCGAAAGTACTCATTTTACCGTGAGTAGCCTATACCCAAATGTATCGTTGATTATGGTCAACAACGGTGTGAAAGCAGGGACACCTGCGTTGATCTCTCAATACCTCGCTGTTAACAGCCACCCAAATCTCTTCACTCTTCACCTGCGTTGACGAGGCGTGAACTCTGACCCTCGCCGAAAGGAGCAGTCTAGGAGCGGCAAGGTCATATAATACTTCCGAATACGGACGAGAAACAGACGTGTATACAGCAAGTTTAGAAACTCAGTGCCCAAACTCTAGACATAAATCCTTTGGACCAATAGTAAAACAAAAGCCCTATACGCTTATATTCAAAAACGTATTTTATCAAATAATTGTGCTCAAAGTTGTGGCGTGCAAAACCTGCAGAACGGGGCGGTGCAATTTTGCATGTATGACAAGTAGCATAGCTCGTAGGCGCGCGACACTATATCATTACATAAGCAGCGTTGCGCGCCTACTTACTATGCAACTTGTCCTACACTCATTATCACACCACCTTGTTCTCCAGGTGTTGTACGCCACAACTATGCAAGTAAGTATCTAATATAAAAATAAGTATTCGGATATACGTGTATAGGGCATGTGTGTTACTATTGTTCCAAAGAACCTATGTCTGGTGTTTGGGCGCTGTGTTTCCGAACACTCTGTAATACCGCTATCTCCGGACTGCACACATCAGCATTGCGTATACTTCCGTCTTATGTAAGATTAACTTTGTAATGGACCTCATCACTTTGTTCATCCGTCGGTCAAGTGAAACTATGAAATTATTGTAAAACTAAATATTCTACAAATATGCTCATTTTTACACTTCGATATATTAAATAAAACAGAAAGCGAAAGAAATAATTTAAGTTATCAGAAATGGTTAACTAACAATTTTTATTAGACATTAAGATATGGAACTACTTCCCATCCATTGTTACCAACTTTACTGGGCACATGTTACTCAGTGCGCTCGTTAAAATATATGCAGGTAGGAGCAGTGACTATTTTCTAAGATTGATTTCCAAAGTGCTCACTTTATCGTGAACAGCCCTTAATGCCATTCACTAAACAAAGGCTGGTAGTTTATTTTCCAGTGGCCCCCTGACCAATAAAGAACATTTGGGCAGCACGGAGTAGCCAGCAAGACAAAAGGTATGCCGCAGAAACTAGCGCAGACAAGCAGCTATTGGGCACACCCACATCAATGGGATCTCTTTTCCATTTTACTTCCGTATTCTTATACATTTAGAGGCAAGGCCTACACGCTAACAGCGCCCCTTTAAAAAGTAAGATGTGTTGGATCATACATAGGGACCGAGGAATTTAGCGAATACGTTTTATGACTTGCTATAACTCTAACATGGGTGCAATTTTTTTTATGTTTGCAATTATATCACATTTTATTAGACACGCCCAGGTGAACTCCGAGCCAATAACGTATCTGCAAGGAAACAAGCTGCGAATACCTTGCCACTTGATCTGAGGTAAAACTGGCTTACACACTGGCGCGGTAGTCTATGAACAGAAAACTGATGCTCCAAGATACATACTACACTGGAGTATAGCTAGAGGCCTGAAAAATTCGCGAGTTCAATGACCTGCATGCTAGACTCTACAGTATTATGCACAAATATGCCGATGTTAACTGCTGCATTGGTTGTCTGCTGTCACAGTGAAAGGCGATGATTGGGCGAGCGTTCTTCATGTGTCAAACACCTTGTGGACCAACGGCTAAAGTTATATTAACACAATTGTGTTTTGATTCTATCTTGTCCCAAAATGAATCCGCGTTTTCTTCAAGTCTCTAAGTAAAGCATACAGGTAGTTTAAACTGCGAAATTTACCAACCCCTTATTATATGTGCATGCAATGGAGCAGTCAAATTATATCTTTTTTTTTTTTCATTTAACGCTAATGTACTTATGCATCGTTACATCGAAATATATTGAAAGGCGATATCGCACAACGTTACCAAGTGATCGTTTGGCGGGTAAGGAATTCATTTGCCGGCTGGGCCAGAAGCCCTGACTGCAATGCTGATCCCACAAAAATGTATAGCTTTTGCTGGAGACACAATCGTGAATTCTCCGTCGAGCAAGCATCTATCACAGCGTTCGGAGTAAGTTGCCAACGCCGTCCGATCAAAACGAATTCTGCTGTCAGCTAAGCTTAGCTCAGAGGTCTGATTGGAGTATTATTTTAGTCTGATGCCGAACATATCGAAATATCAACATCGTCTTACCCCGTAATAAGGAAAACTAGCATACCTGTTAACTCATAGTGTGCATATCTTACAAACAGAATTGGAAGACGTTATACACAAAACAATTCACTCAACATTTGAACAAATCAGAGATATTTCATACGTAATGTTTTCCTGAATTTCAATTCCTCTAGTAATCATTTTATACGATAGTGTTTTTCCTTTTTTGCTTTTATCTTATATGTAAATGGTTGTGAAACTGGCTTTATGACGAGAAACATATCGACTTGAATCTTATTTGCAATTAACTTTAACAGAATTTTTTTTATATGGATTGATTTCAGTTCTAATCTCAAGGTGAAAACAATTTCTTCCCCCGTGTTTTCCTTCATAACATTTAACCATTTTTCACAGACTATCTGAAATTCACAACACAACGATAATAAAACATGTGTATGTTTTTAGTGTGCCTTACACTTTTTATCAGAATGGCGGCTAAAAAAAAACATTAGCTTTGTGTGCTATATCTACTAAACTATGTAACTTATGATAATATAACTTTGTCTTTTGTATCTATGACCATTTTCGAATGTGCTAATACATAAGTACGCTTTTCGTTTTCCATTTTTGAAGATCATCACGTAAAAAAAGGAGGTTTTATGCTATATCACGAAGACCAATCAAGTGATTCCTACCAAATTTTACACGAAAGTAGTGCTACTGTGGGGTATGAAAACTAATATTTTATGTGCGGCAAGCCTTCTTTAACAGCGTTAGTATAGATAATTTAAGTGAGCATGCTGTAGCTATTAAACAATTCAACAAAACTAACCACATTTTGTTCACTAACAGTACTCATTAGCATCATCAATCATGCATACAGAAATCCTCTTTTGCCGGCCATTATGCGAATTAATGCCAGGTGACAAAATTGAACATTTTGCCATATATCCGGAACATTTTATACTGATTTCCACCTAATTTTTGGTACAATTTCTGCTACAGAAAGCCATGTAAATTGACATGGTTTAAGTGGGGTCAGATATTTGTTTTCAAAATAGCGACCATATAAATATTGTTATGAGTTTGTCATATCTATTAAACAATTTAACCAAATTAAACCAAAATTTATTGCTGACACTATCTATTAGATGCATCATATACAAAATATTTTTCCATGCAATTTTGTATGATAGTGCTAAATAAGAAAATAATATTCTTTTTTACGATATCTCAGGAACCACTCAGTCTATTTCTACCATATACTTCACACAACACCACTATGGTAGGCTATGTAAACTTATGTGTTTTAAGTGGCTCAGGCACTTATTTGCACAATTACGGCCCTATAGATATATCAGCTTAGTAAACCCTATAATTAAAAATCATTAAATGTTGTTCACGATCAAGTGAGCACTTTTGAAATCAACTTCGGGAAAAAGTCACTGCCCCTGCCTGCACATATTTTAACGGGCCCCCTAAGTGACATACGCACAACCAAGTCGGTAACGATGGATGGGAAGTAGTTCCGTATCTTAACGTTGAATAAAAAGTGTTAGGTAACCACTTGTGTTAACTTAAAATATTTCTTTTGCTTTCTGATTTTTTTAAATGAATGGAAATGTAATAAATAGCAGTTTTATTATATTTACTTTTCTAATAATTTCCCAGTTTTACTTGACCGACGCATGAATAAAGTTATGAGGCCCATGACAATGTTAATTTGACATAAGGCGGAAGAATACACAACGTGCATACAAGTAGATCTTAGCAGGGCTTTCAAAAGTGCTCATTTTACCGTGAATAGCCTATATGCTGATGACATTCGAAGTTGTGCGCTGAATGTGCAATTTGTAATGCATTCCATTGCAAGCCAGCTTATGGTACGAGATTATCTGCGTTCGAGTCCGGGTTAAGATACGTGTGTATATGTCATTGTCTTACCACTGTTGCAAATTTTTTCTGGTTTCATCTCTAAGGATATTGCTGTCAACTAGCTGTCAAGGCCTACGCTTTTAATAACGCCATTGGAAATTATTTCCACCAATGTAGAGGAAAGTAGGCTCATGCGTTATATCATTGACATATTGTTTTATTTTTATTCCAGAAAAAATCCACTTCGCTGCCTTGGCCTGTGTCTATTGCTTGTTCACTCACTCATTATTAGTTGCTGCGAGAGATATGAAAAAAATTGAGCTATAAACATACATCTGGCTAAAACATAATTTCTCTTCGGACTCGAGCAGGCGTCATTTTCTCATTGGTTCCTGGCTCAGTAAAGAGCAACCGATGGCCATGAACCAACTACAAATAGGCCCGCAGCTTTTAAGATTACAGCCGTGCTTTCAGACAATCAGTATTTCCAATAACGCTGGAATAACTACTGTTTTATAGACGTCCATTATCTACGAGGCGATATAGTGCTGTTATTTCCACAGTCGTTTTAATTACTTTAGTGATGGCTTGTTAGCCGTTTGCGACGGTAGCAGCCTGCAAAACGAAGCACATAGAAGTCTGCTTGTCTGAATGGTTGCACGCAAGTAATAATTGTCAATTTGAGTACTGGTATGCGGAATAACGCTTAGAACGTGCATTCCAACTGCGATTTAGCCTGTCTGTGAGTCCCAGTAATAAATCACTTTTTTCTTTGCAACTAGTACTTTAAGATCGTGTCTTGTACTTATAATGGTTAACAAACTGTTTATGAATTATGCTCTTGTAGAAGTTAGCAAGTTACATCTGACAGAATTTTGAAAGTCTAATTATGCATTAGTTTAAAGCAAATTAATAATCTTATAAAATTGCACGTCCCTTGGGAAACCGAACGCATACAAGTATACAATTCGCACTTCGGCCACGTGAGTAGAACGGTATAGGTGAGCTAAAAGCCATTTTTTCTACAGATAATTATTTCATACAAAAATGTTTACATAAAATGTTTTTCTGTTTTAATTAATTAATTTTTAAACTTAAGTTAAAAGATTTAATTTTGAGATTATAATTAGAAATTTTTAGTTAAAAAATTTATAGTAAAATTCTTGAAGTTCACCACTTGGGTATCTATTAATTTACGTTGAATTTTCGATTGCTTAATGTTTAATTTTATGTTGAACTAATCAAATTGGCAAGAGGGAGATGTTATGGTTGTATGTTTAAATTGAGATTGTGAACATAATTTTTAAAGTAAGCAATGAATATTTTTAGTTAAAATTTTTAAAATAAATTTTTTTAACTTACTTTTTATAACTAAAATACTTTAATCGCTTAATAGAAAATAACATTTATATATAATTTTTTTAATTAATTAATAATAACATAAAAATTGTTTTTGTCTCACCTATACTACTCAAGTGAATGTATCGTTTCTGCTGGGAATTCTTTAACTACTTTTGGGAACATGCAA
Organism: Dryococelus australis; assembly: GCA_029891345.1. NCBI lineage: Eukaryota > Metazoa > Arthropoda > Insecta > Phasmatodea > Phasmatidae > Dryococelus > Dryococelus australis. The sequence goes on from CM057009.1 coordinate 130,630,369, forward strand.
ACAAGACGAAAATAAATTTCCCCCCTTACCAACAGTAATCTACAGAGCTCAAGTGTTAAAGGTAGGGGCGGGGCCTAAGATCTTCTCAAGCTTCTTAGCACAGAGACCAATACTTTTTGGCATGCAAGAAATATACTATCATTACAAGAAGCCAGAGGGGCGTATCCTATTTCTTGAGGGGTGGAGGCCATAATAAACATAACAACAAATTTTATTTTAAGTTATTTATATGACTACTATACACAACATTAAACTATATATCTCCACTATTACTCTTGTTATTCTCAGTTAGCGCAATATTAAATATCTATCTAAATTCTAATTAAAGTCCGTATCAATGTCTCTATATTGATTACAGTCACTAAATTCACTCTCATTATTTGCACATGTCATTATGTGTATTGGCATCAATACAATTGTCTGTGCACCCGGCTCAGCAGTGCCACCCGCCAGTCTCACTTTCACTGTGCCGATGCTCGCAGTCCGAGACTTCACTCCCACTGGTTACACTCGTCGCCACTCGTCGCTCTGCTAGCTCGTCGTTTCCCCTGTCTTCGCACACCTCGCGCTTAAGGTCAGACAACCCTCCAAATTTTCAAAAATGCTGACTCGGATGCCCGTCGCTGCTTAAGTAGTCTCGCCGGCCTAATATAGTAGCTTCATCACACCCCGCGTATCGCTGAGAGAGGCTAGGGTGACGACCGGAATATTCTTACGAAGATAACACCAGAAATTCAATCCGCTGAAGGCCAAGAGCACACCAGTCCAGAAAGGCTTATCACACACACGCGGAAGCTCGCCTTTTTTAAATCGCTGCCCTCTTCTCGGATTACCACCAGTCTGGAAACACACTCCTTCGCTCACTGAACTGGGAGGGGATATAGCATAGAAACAGACCAATAGCACGTAACAGTATTAATAAAAACGGACAGACTTCGTGGTCTCACTGATATTGAGCAAACATGTCAACGTCTGGGACCATTGCTACCTCGCACTGAAACGAGCTACCGTACCTTCTAAAACCTGCACTAGTGATAATGGAGCCAAATCACTGACAGCCAGGTAAAATTTCTCAAATTGCAATAATTTTTAACGTATTGATGATTACGGTGGATGAATTTACTGTTTTAAAGATACTACCATCGCGTTGGAAAATATCCATTAAATGAGAACAGGGTGTACTTTAAATATTGGGAAGCTGTTTAAATGTACCGTTCACATTTGTAACCAAAGTATGGAATATTTTCACGTGGCAAATCGATTGTTGTATATTTCGCACTTTTTTTTTATGTAACGTCTAGCAGGTAAGCACAGAATAATGAGTAGAGCGGACGCATTGCGAAGGCGTGATGTGTATATAATCTATTTAGGGGAAATAATATTATTTATCATGAACACAACAATATTAACATAATATAGTAACGTCTTTGCCAATCAAGAGAACTTTAATAATTTATTATATTGGCACTAATAATATTGCGTTTTTTTTTTAAAAAAAGCAATATTACAAAAATTGTATAACCAACATCAATGAATAAACGTTTATTACCAAAAATGTATAGCTCGGCCGTCAACATAAGTGTAATGTTACTAGTATTATACATACATTTTACTATAATTTAAGTTTTTAATATTTCTGATTCAAATAAGATGCCTTGCGAATAAAATATAAATAATGATTATACCTATACGTTAATACCTCCTACTAATAAAAATTGTTAATAATATATCAAATGATTTATCAACACCTGTGGATATCTTAACTTGATGAAGTATTTAATTCAGCAACAGTATTATGTTTAATAGTGCAAATGCAAACGGAACTAATCCTAGCCATACACTATGCACTTAACGTTGAATTGGCATGTTATTTCATGGCGAAGGTACGATCCCACAGACCTTCATAGATATTTATAAATTAACGATTCTATTTATAGTAATGTAATTATGGGAAGTCAGTCATAGCGAATTTTAAATGGAAGTTGCAGAAGCTTGTGCGGCTGATCGGCTAGATAGCTTCGGCTCGTCTCGGACGAGCTCGGCAATCTTCGGCTCGACTCAGGGGGTGCTCGGAAGTCTTCGACTCGGGTTTGTCGAACGTATCCGAAGGTGCTCGGCGGTTAAGTCCACTAATTTCCTTCAAGCATATATATGTTTGTTTCTGGTAGCCATATTGGTTTTATAGGCATAGCGAAATGTCGAAACATTATTATTTTTATTTTTGTACTGCTTTCTTTAGGCGGTGAATGCGCAAGTGTCCTAAGTGCCTCTTCGATTCTCTCAGTCTCTTAAAACAAACAATTAAATTACAACCACGACACGCTACAAGGGTGTATTGTCCCTACAGTTCACCTTACAGGTGAATGGGTTTTTTGCTGTCGTTGGTCACAGTATGTATGCATATAACATTTGAAAAGTGTGTGTCATATGGCGGTCACATGTCATTGATCATTCGTTGTATATAATTTTAAGTGTGTCACATTGCTGGTCACGTGACGTTGCGAGTTCATGATTGGCTGATGCTCATGTGACGTCTCAGACTTTGGGGGAATATATGGAGGACAGATTCGCATATCAGCTCAGTTCTTCGTCTGATGCGACAGGTGACAGATTGTCTTCTCTCTCCTGACCTTTTTAGCATTCTGTCTGGTAAGCATTTTTAATGACCAGCTCTTCCATAAATTCTGTAGGGAATTATCATTCATGCTGGTAAATATACCTAAGTATATTCTATTTTGTATGATACAGATCCCTTATACCTTTATCTTTATATCAATATTCTATTTTGTATGATGCATATCCATTAAATCTTTCGATTATCAGAAGTATTAATTCTGTTAGTTTTTTTTCCTGCAGTGATAAAGATGAAGCATGCATTTGTTGATGTGCCTGCAAACGACGTCCTGACTTCGTTTTTGGCTGTACGATCAGCGGCCCCAGATGAACTGCATATATCGCCATCGATGTCGTTCGTAGTACCCTCGTCGGCATTTTGAGTTACATCGGTACCATGTACTGAACCATTACATCCTCACTCATGTCGCTTCTGCGATAAAACCGTCGTGTTCAATTGCGATGCACGAAGGCACGAGAAGTATGGCTGTGAGATGAATACAGATCGAGTGGTTCACAAGTGCACGGATTATGGACTGTCAGTTTGCTAGGCGCGATAACTTGCAGAGACATGCGAAAACCTGCAAAGCTGTAGGACCATCATATACCAAAATCACCCAAGTACAGTCTCCATCACCACAATGTATGACTGTACATCTTGTAAAACCAAGGTTTTAAGATGTTAATCCACTTTCGTGCCAGCGACTCTCACGTCCAAGAATCGTTGCTGGGTCTGGGGCTTTTAATGGCAATGGTTTCGTGGAAGCTGAAACAGCTTTCCGACGCAATCTAAAGACATACGTGGCTGAAAACATAAGGAGGCCAACGAAAGGTATTTGTAATTTATTGGCTCGCATGAAGAAAAATATCATTGACCAGCTCACCGACGAACTACGAGAGCAGGGTCCAATTAAATTTACTGTGAGGCTGGAGTGCAACTATACGAAATCAGAACCGTTCGTCAAAGGTACCGACAAGAGGCCTTTCAAAACAAAAAATGTAACAGTAATTGAGGCTAGCGATATTGAGAAGGCGTTAGGAAACAGCTTAGGAAAAATATGTGAAGAGAAGGGCGCATGTAAAGAGCGTGGTTCGGGGTGGACACTATCGTCGTCTACTTTGCTGATACGTTTCGTTTCATGGCCCGCAGTCTGGCATCCATGTCCGAGTACCTACCACATTTAAAATTTATCAATACTGAAAAATTCTTCACTCTCAAACAACTACCTCTCGTCACACGCAAAGGTGTTTTCTCCTACAATTAAGTCGACTCATGGGAGAAGTGGAACGAGCAGCAGCTACCTCCTAAAGATGCTTTCTTTAACAATCTTAAGATCTCAGGAATGAGCAACGAATAATACGCTCATGCTCAGAAAGTATGGCAAGAGTTCGACTGTAGCAGACTAAGATATATTCAGAATTGTATTTGAAGACAGACGTGCTCCTCCTGTCCGAAGTTTTTGAGAACTTTAGGGACCTTTGCATTTCCACGTACAAGCTCGATCGTGAACATTACATCAGCGCTCCAGGGTTGGCTTTCGATGATATGTTGAGTACGACGGGGGTCGAGCTCGAACTTATGACAGACTACGACATTCACACATGTTTACTGAAAATGGAATTCGTTGTAGAGTGGCCCAGAGCGTCATCCGTCATATGGTAACAAATAACATCTGTGCACCGGAAACATACGACCCCAGCTAGCCGTCAACATACCTGCAGAACCTCGATGCAAACAACCTGTTCGGCTGGGCCATGAGTTTACCGCTCGCTGTACGCAATTTCAGATGGGTCGACACCAACATATGACACACACTTTTCAAATGTTATATGCATACATACTGTGACCAACGAGAGCAAAAAAACCCATTCACCTGTAGGGACAATACACCCTTGTATTGTGTTGTGGCTGTAATTTAATTGTTTGTTTTAAGAGACTGAGAGAATCGAAGAGGCACTTAGGACACTTGCGCATTCACCGCCTAAAGAAAGCAGTACAAAAATAAAAATAATAATGTTTCGACATTTCTCTATGCCTATAAAACCAATATGGCTACCAGAAACAAACATATATATGCTTGAAGGAAATTAGTGGACTTAACCGCCGAGCACCTTCGGATACGTTCGACAAACCCGAGTCGAAGACTTCCGAGCACCCCCTGAGTCGAGCCGAAGATTGCCGAGCTCGTCCGAGACGAGCCGAAGCCATCTAGCCGACCAGCCGCACAAGCTGCTGCAACTTCCATTTAAAATTCGCTATGACTGACTTCCCATAATTGGACTGCTATTTATTAATTTTAATATCGACGAACCTACTTTACGTGTAATTTATTGTGTCCGAAGTATCAAAGTCTCCATCCCGAGCTCGAGTGGAATAAAAAAAAATAAAAAATTATGTCTTGTCTCAATAAATGAAATAGTAAACCATGCCACAGAGATGATGGATACTGAGATACAAATTGGAGTGGTTTTTTTTAGATGTGGCCTTACCCATTCTCTGATTGGCTGCTTGAGTCTTTGGGGGCGGACCTTGCGTCTCCATTGCGTCTGCATGCTACGAAAGGTTCTCTATTGGCAGTGCTGTCGGGTGGAGTGTACACTCTAAATATGAATCAGTGAGACTTTCACAGTTTAAATCAGTTCAAAGCGCCTAAGTTATTCAACAGTCACTTCAATTAATTTTAATGGCAAATTAGTGGGAGGAAATGCCATTTTAGCTTAACTTACTGATTCACTCACATCTCCCGCTGATTCATCAACCCCTTCATTCACTGTTTCTCAGTGATTTTTTTTAGTAATGTATCAGTTAAACAACGTGTACCAAATTAAATAAAAACGCATAGACTAATAAAACCCATAGCAAACAAATAATTTATTAAATGTGAGTATCATAATTTTATAATACCGATTCACGAAACAACATAAACATTCGGTTTTTCATTTCGTTTTTAAGTCTTTCATTTCATTTTCACGTAATCATCATAGCGATAGGTTTGGTGGTTTAAACTGTATTAAATGCAGTGAATACTATTTGTTTTAACAATCCTAATTTTAGCAAATGAATCTGAAAACGAAAAGAAAATACATGCAATTAAAGGTACATATTTTCGATAAACGAACATAATACATATGTTTTCCCCTATACAAACAATCTTATCATGGCTGCTCGATTGACAAGGCAACTGTTCATAAACGCGATAGTGTGGGTTCAAATCTTGGACACCGCTAAATATCTTTAATAATTTTATATTACGATAAATTACACAATGTAAACCGTGATTATTTGATATATGTTTATTTCTCATAATTATTTGGCTAAATTAAATAAAAATAATATTTAATTCGCTGCACCCAGTTGGACGTCACTTGTTCAATCAGTGAAATTGTTCAACCACAGGGTGACAATGATTATCCGTGCGTTCGACTGAATGGCCAGTCTGTAACTGACTTTTAAGTTACTAGTGTTTAACTGGCATAGTTCAGCGTTCTTCTTTGTCAAGGATAGCAGTTTCGTACATAAAACGCAAGATCCCGCAGTAACAGCTCGTGAATAATGTCGTGGCATACTGGTGATCTCTCACAACCTGTGGGGCCGCACTGAATATACCATACGCTTACGTTATTGGAAATCGTGCTTACTCTCAACCAGCATGAACATAACTTTAGCAATCGTATTAATTTGTCACGTGAATTAACTTTCACTAAATTTGAATCAGTGAAAATTTTACTGTTTCAAGATGTTAACAGTATCTTACTGATTCAACAGTCACTTCAGAGAATTTAACTGGCGGATCAGTGAAAAAAAAAAAGAAGCCTGATTCCCTTCACAAATTGATACAATAACATTTTCCACTGATTGATCAATAATTTTTTTTGAGTGGTTTTAAGAGGTTTGTTTTTTGACTGATGCCGGAATCCATAGCCCCGACGCGCACGACACGATGACCAACAGCCAATGAAATAAAAGATAGATCGTAGTAAGCCGGACCGATTTTGTCGTCCGAGCAGCAATTTTGGATTAGAAATTATTTATATTCTTCGTCGTGTCGTGCGACATGACGCTCAGAATGTACAACCTTGCAAAATTAAATTGTATTGCAAGATTTCCCTACAATGGTAAATACGCAGCTTGAAAGAAAAATAAATTGAAAATTACTGTATCTAGCTCTTAAAAATTATAATTTTACCTTGGTATGCATTAGCGATACCAATTGGTACCATTATATATTACAAATTTCCCTCATGTTCACCGCCTTTGAAACTAATGTAGCTTATCAGTGCCTTCTAAATAGTTAGGTTAGATCCCGAGAGCGTAATGTCGGTCGTGCTGTAAATCCAAGTAGTCACATTGAAATGTGTCGTGGTTTCGTTTTAGTCGTTTCGTGCTGTGTTGGTCGGGTCTATGTGATTCCCGCATGATAGATCAGTTTTACAGCGTGTAAAAATGGCCGTCGAACAACGTTTATAAATGGCCATTAAACAACGTGTATCAGGTGAAATAACAACGAATAAAATAATAAAACCAATACAAAATACTTTCTATAATTCTATAATGTGTTTGGTCTTTAAAACACCATGTTTACGAGGTGATATGAACATTTTGTCTTTCATTCAGTTTTAACGTCATTAATTTAGTTTTCAGACAATATCACATATCTCTATTTGAAAGTTTAAACTGCGTATGAAGTGGCGAAGAGAATACACTCTTATATATTATACGTTTGAACAATCCTGTATTTTCCTCTCGTCTTTCAACTTGACGTCTTAGCTCACAGCCCTGCCCCCAAAGCTCAGGTGTAGGGTGGCCGACTTGTAGTCGAGGTGACGTGGGTTCAGGCCCCGGATCCTCCGTGGCAGATCTTCAGCTCTCTTGTCGCTCTGGGAATTTGTCAGCATGTCTGTCTAACTTGAGCTCGTCAACGTTACTTCGACACAATAACGACAAATTATATATATGTATATATATATATATATATATATACACATAGGGCAAGGCAACGGCCTAAAACCGAAGTGAGAAGGGTGAGTGATTCGATCCCAGCCACCTCTGAAATTTTTTTTTACTTTTTTTTAATTACGGTAAATTGCGCAATATAAATAGTAAACTGTCTTAAATTTGTTTATTTCACGTAATTTTTCGGCACAATAAAAAAAAACAATATTTAATTCGCCACTGCAGTCGGCCATCACTTATTCATCAGTGAAATTGCTTCACGTCACTTATTCAATCCTTGAAATTTTTTCACTTTAACAATCAGTGGTTTTCCCCTGATTCTAGGTGGAGCCATTTTCACCTATTATTTGACAGTTCCAATATTTACAGTAAAGTCCGCATCACAAGTTCACACTGTCCAAACTTAATGCAGTGCAGATTCCGCCAGTCCGGAATTTTCTAGAGTTTACCGAGAACCCCCATGCACAGCAGTACTCTGTGCTCGTCGGGTACCACGCCCTCTCGTCTGTTCACACCACACATACCCGCACACACACGCACACACACACACACACACACACTTGTTTACGTTCGTCTTGCACCCTCTGCCGTGGTCCGTACTCTCCGCCGATGTCCCTTGCTACACCAAACTTTCCCTAATATTACACTTCAGCCAGATGGCTGTCCACAAAAACTGCTAATTCTCCTGCTGCGTGGGTATTTATAGTGTCGTCGGCCCAAACCCAGAAACTTCTTTACATATTGTGTTGCGCCGAGGAAAAATATAACAATAGTTTAATACAGTAACTCGTCGCTGCCGACTTCTCCAGAAGGCATTGGGAGGGTGGTGGTTGTACAAGGAGGAGGGGCGGTGACGCCAGTCCAGGTAGCTGTCCATCATCCCACCCGCCAGGTGACGTGGGGTGGTATGGTTGTGGTGATACACCACCCCTGGCACCACGGGTCAGCTGCACCAGCCCAGTGCCCAGTGCCTAGCAGTATTATAGTTTATATTAGATTGGGGTGCCTTGCCAACCCCATTGTTTATTTTCACTTTACTTTTTTATTTACTTAAGTAACACTTGTTTCATGGTGCCGCATACATTACCTTAGATTACACACATTAATTGCTGGCTACCTGCTTTATACATATTTTACACCTATGGTTTCAAGGTGCCGCAGAACTTGTTGAAACATTTGCACACTTCTTATAGCCATACTTCCTGTGCAGTTTTGACTGTTAAGTATCTCCGTCCATATAAATTATGTTATGATTATTCTTATTTGTTTTCAATTAGGGGTTTATTAGTTAATTTCCCCCCATGATTGTCTGTTATTGTATGTTTCAGAATTGTTCCTGGTTTTTGTTTGCGAAGACTAACTTGCTAAATGGAAGGGCCACAGACTGGCTGGGATGTTGACATTTCTTTCCCAGTGACTATGGTAATGGGGGTAGGGACAAAGGGGACACTGTCCCACTCTTATAATAGAAGGGTGGGACAATAGAGGTATTTGTCAGCACCCTGATTTTCATTAATTCATTCAATAATGAAATACTTTCGTTTATAGTTTCTGAAACAACGTAAATCGAAAATGTTGTAATGAACAATAAACACACTACTGGATGTTACAATTATCTGTAAGCTAAACATTTACCTTAGAGTGATTGGATTCCCAGATCCCTGGAATACCAGTAAATGAGCTGGACACATTTCTTAAGGCAGAGTCCCACCCGTCATCTTGTATCTACGAAATTTTTGCCATACTCTGGAAATACAGTTTGTATTTTTTTTTTTTTTTGAAACGACTGAGCACAGAGCATTACCTAGTGCACTGTTGGAGGTAAGTATTTCTTGATTACTGTTGATATCGTCGCCTTTGTAATCGTTCGCAAGAAATAATGTCGCATTTCACATCAACAGTTACCAGCTAAAAATTAATCAATTTAGCGAACATGTGGCAGTTAAATACAGTTTGGGAATCTGTTATTTAGGATATATCACGCGGGAATTTCAATACACATTCTGAAATAGAAGCTTTGGCGAAAAATCTATAAATCCAAAATGGCTGGTGGGAATCCGCCTTAACTGGACACAGTGGTAGGGAGAGAAAGATTAAACCCATTCTTCTTTCCTAATTGCTCCGCCGAGTGCTTTTGTGGTTTAGAAACTGCCTTCTATTCACCATTACCAATGTCTTTATTCTTTTGGGCAATTTTATTATGGAAAAGTGGCGCGTACGTTGTACGGCTAAAAAACCAAGCTTGTACGCGGGTACGTTGCAATGGTTACCCATTGAACCTGCGTTGCAGCAGTTTTCAGGTCTTAGTTAGGCCTATTATAGTGTGCGCGGATGCTTAGTAATACATACTGTATATCTACAGTATGTGGAACGAACTGAGAAGTTGGAAAACCTTTATTAAATACCAGGTCTGTAATACACATACAAATTTGCATTTTCAAAACGAAAACAATTTTATAGTGTTGCATAGTCCAGACATAGGCTACACAAAAAATTAATTCAAATACATTGCTTAATATTTCGTTAGAGATAAATATTACCAATCTAAATTTACATGTATATGTAGCAATGAAACGATCAAGTTCACTTTAGAAAAATACAGTTCATATTTAAACAATCGCGATAACAAAATTATGCTGGTCGTTTTGTTTCAAAATTAACTCATTGTACATGGTAGGTGTTTATTCTTATTCCAGAGGAATAACAATTAAAAATAATACGTGATGAGAATATGTGCTGTTTAGATTAACTCACGTAGCAGCTTTGTCCTTAAGTTTTTATGTTATTATCGGTGCTGAAACATCGTCAAAGTAGATGTTTGAAATACATATGGTGTTAGGTATTTAAAGTGAACTATGCCAAATCACTAAACATTAATTCGGTTTTTATATAACGTGATGGTGAAATTACAATGGCGCAATATGCTCGACATGATAGAAGGGGATAAAACTTAAACTGTCAGTTAAATAAACCATAACCTATGTTTGACGTCAACATAGGAGAAATCACTAAGGTAAACAATTTTTCAATAAAACTGATTTATAATTCTGTCCTGTCGTAACTGTATCGTTCATAAATAAAGGATATTACTTTATTATTATAACGGTGGGGGCAATATTCTGTTGACATTTTATAATCGGGATCATTGTATATTTACTATACGGAACATTAAATTTTCAAACATTGCCTCACTTAGCTATAAGGGTAAAGTCAGTGAAAATTTTTTAATAAACTCTGGGAATTTTAGCTATCTTAAAGCAATTTATTTCAAAATTTGTTTAAGATTTATTTTAATTAGAGATTGCCTTCTGCCATACTCATTACAGAATGTGTAGATAAGTGTATAAAATATATCATTTTAGTGTCGCGATGCATCTGTCACTGTTTTTTCTCCTGTTCACAATGCTGGAATTACCTCTTATTTTTATGTGGTGCTTACGGCAGTATTTAATTAGAGATTGCCTTCTGCCATACTCATTGCAGAATGTGTAGATAAGTGTATAAATTATATAATTTTAGTATCGCGATGCATCTGTCACTGTTTTTTCTCCTGTTTACAATGATGGAATTACCTCTTATTTTTATGTGGTGCTTATGTCAGTATTTAATTGATGGATTCTATGAGTCTTTTGTATCAAGTGAGAAATTTCGCTTGGCGGTTTCATTTGTGCCAAGCCAACAAACTCCACTCTATTTATTCTTTTTTCACTTGTGATTCTTATGTACAATATTGTAAGTATTTGGGTTTTGCATACTTCAATAGTGAAATATTGTCATCTGTAATACCAGAGTCGGAGTTGTATGCTTGACAGGTGTGGTGGTTTCAGAAGGTAGTGTGGTGACGAATGTCATATTTGCTACAGGTCGAAAAGTAAGTGATCTCTGTACATATCTGGCAGCAGATTTGGCGATTAGAAAGAAGAAAGAAGATTTTTTTTCTGTTATCAGATTATTACACTTTTGTGTCTTTGTGATTTTGCATTTCTCTGAAATACGTGATGTACTACTGAAGAGAGAATGGAAACAGCTTGAAACACATATTACTAGTTTTATTGCATGTGATTGTTTCTTTAGAGGCAGTAGAGTGTGTGGTCTCTTGAGAGAATAACGATACAATTTGGCCCTATCGTAACATAGAGGAAAATTTTTGGGAATATCTACACCGGAAAATAATTTGTATTAATTATTTACACAGCTTTAGTATTACTTTATGTTTGTACGTAGCTATGTTCAATAATAATAGGTGTATCAAGCTTTGAAAACAAACATGTTTGTAAATTTTGTCTATACGTTTAATTTGAAATAGACTTAGTTTGGCAACTCTCAACCAAGTTTATTCGCTACTAATGCTGCCCTGAATATGGCGACTGCTGTGTCAGATGAAACGCCAGTTTTTCTAATATTTTGACAGATATTACTCCAAAAAGCTTTGAATATTCAAGATTAGCTGTAGTTTCTGCTGGGCAGTGGAACCTTTTTAATATTTTATGATTTAATAACAGAGAAAAACAGAAAAATACACTGGGGTGAAACAGTTTGGTTCAAAATGACAATTATGTTTTCTCACAGGACAGAAATTTCAAGAAATATAATTTTATTTTGGTTTCTCTGATTTTTCCATTAAAATAAGTTAAACTGCATACAACAGCAAGACATAAATTCCAGTTTATCCTCTGCAACTAATATATATATATATGTATATCTGAAACGTAACGTTATAGATAGAGGTAGACGTATTGAAATTTCATAACAAGTTAAACGTTCTTTTTAAATTATATATTTTTTTTACCTTTCAAAAGGAGACAATTTTCAGTTAAATATTGTTATATCAAAGAATTGTAAATTCTTTAAGAATGCACTTATATTTTTAATCAACTATAGTCTATACAAAAACATAGTATACAAATGTAACTACCCTATCTGTTTTCTTATTGCTTTAAACCCCTTTATTTACAAAACTTTACCCACGGCACAGGACAAATCCCCCAGAATAAACGAAAGGATTGCTACAAACAACTCTCTTGAGACACGAAAATACTGTCTACCATTTTTTTCATTATTCCGTACGTTATTTTTATATTATAAAAAAAGGTCCCTTTCGTCTCTCTTTTCAGTATATTTACGCTACGTCAAGGTGAATTGAGATATTCGGGCGGCTCTTAACAACGAGGTCTTCAGAGCCGATGAGGGTGAAACGGCGTGAGAACAGAGCAGCATTGGAATGCAAGGGCGGTGGAAACGGGGTATCACCGAGAAAACCCGCTGACCAGTGGCATTCTCCAGCACGATTCCAACTTGTAAAAATTCGGGAGTGACCCTGTCACCTGGTTCGCCTTGGTAATTATTTTGAAATTGGAAGGGCTTATCAACATTCCCCGGTGTTATGCCTGAAGGCCTATCAGAGGACGGCTTATAAATTAAATTATGACATAACTTATACTTACACCCATGCCTTACCTAGGATTCGAACCAAGAACATCCCGCATCCTAGACGGGTGGCGCACCAACCGACTGCGCTACGGGAAGTCGGTGCCTTGGTAAGAGGCGAGCAGTCTAACCGCTCAGCCACCGTGACCCCCTTTACGTTACGTGTTCTGCTAGAAGTACGAGATCATTTCTTTCTTCCTCCATGTAGTCCAACAATATAAAAAATAAAGTGCCATCGTCCATTTTTGTAACGAGCTTGGACAGGAACGTCGTTGGCAGCGCACTGTTTCTTGGAACTCGACTAAGTGTCCGGCGTACAGTTACATTCTGCTGAACGTGGTTGCTGAGCGGTTAGCCTGCTCTCCTCCCACCAAGATGACCCACGTGCACTCCCAGGTTTTCGCGTGTGGGACTCGTGCCGGACGACGCCGCTGGTCGGTAGATTTTTCTCGGTGATCTCCCGTCCCCTCCGCCCTTTCATTCCGGCGTTGCTCCTCACACACCTCGGTCACCCTCATCGGCTCTCAAGACTCGCTGTTAAGAGCGCCTAAATGTCTTCACGCGCGTTTTAGGCCGGGCGCACATCGCGACTTGGTTTCGTAGATGGGTGTAGCGCAGGAAAGTGAGGTCAGTACATGAAAGTTTCTAGTCGCACATTGATGCTTAGCGTAGGCACGTTCCTGCAACAGCACGCGCGTCGCAGGCTCCCACGGAGACATTTACACCTGTTGTACTTTAACCCGACACACCACTTGGTCTGGTCGTAGCAACCAATGAGCTGTACAAATAAGAAATATTCATATTTTAGAACAGCAATGGATTTTCACGGTAAACTGAGCACTTTTGAAAGCCCTGCTTAAGATTTACTTGTATTAACAATGTGTGTTCTTCCACCATTGTATATTCTTCCACGATTTGTAAGGTTACCATTGTCCTAGGCCTGATCACTTTGAGAAAATGGTTTTGTCGAATCAAACAAGATTTGTTACGTGCAGGCAAATTTTTTGTTTGTATAGGGGCAATGAAATATTTTGTTACTGAAACCAAATTATTTTGTTGTTCTTATTTTCTTATTTGGTTGCCCAAAATTGTAAGAATTGGTTGGTGCAAGTAAAGACTTGTTTGGCTACACGTACGTTAAAGAGTTTGGCCGATATATTGGGCAACGTGCGCAAACAAGTATATCAAGTTTTACAGTTTTGCTTGTCAGTTTCTTGTTGCGTTGTTTTATTGATCTGTTTATACGATTGTTAAGCATCAATACATGCACTAACAAACACGGTTACTATCCTAACTGTCACAAAAATACGAACAAACTCTCGTGCTGCATTTTCGAACGAAGGCAGTCAAAGAAGTGGCGAAACAAATTTATACAGTTGATTCAACAAAATATTTAGTTGACAGTCTAATTTTTTTTGGCCCAACACACACTCTAAATCGGAATAAGTTATTTTTTACTTATTTTCAGTTGAAGCTGCTCCATTCGGAATCAGTATAATAAGAAAACTACTAATATATTCAGTTAAATGAAATCTGCTAATACAAACAGTAGAAAATCAGTTATTTATAGTTGATTAATAAAAAGCACAAGGATGAAAAAACCGCGTGTTATGGTTAGTAAGTACAATTATTTAGTCGCAAAACAAAATTATTAGTCTACATGCACAAGGAAATTTTGGACGTGGTTGGTATCGAGCCGCCACCCCGAAGCACAGCGCGTTCTACCAACTCCGCTACTTTTTTTTATCTTCATTTGACGTTGACGAGGTTCTAGTGAGGCCGACTTGTTAACGAATTCCCTTGTGCGACAGTCGAGCTGAGCATCTGCTACGTCAGAGGCACCGGGGCGCGAACCCGCGACCTTCCGACTACAAGTCGGCCACCCTACCTCTGAGCTATGATGGCAGGGCTCCACTGAGATAAACGGCCTCGCATATGCGCAGTAACATAAACTTACAGCGGCGAACGTCTGTATGTTTCTTAATGTGAAAGTACTTCATGTTGTCGAAATATACACATATTATGCGTACGTAGGTACATGTCTTTGTAAGGCTCGAAAGTCATACTAAGTTAATTATAGTTCAGATTGTGTGCTTTAAAAGATAAATATAGTGGTTTTAACTGTGTTGTCGGTGCTTTATATGTATCAGCCATTTTACGATGAAACGAGATTTTACAGAATGAAACCGTTATTTTGAAGAGACAGATTGACTAGTAACAACGGTTTGTCGTTTCCTCATTATTTGATCTGTTAACTTGCAGACCACAAAACTTTTGTTGGTGTACATCCGCCTTTCTTATTGAATCACTGCAGTATCGAGTCAGTAAAATTATCACTGATCTTTCTGTCACTAAAAATAACGGTTTAGATCTGTAGTGTCTCGTTGCATTGTAAAATGGCGGGTACTAGTTAACATCGATAACCTCGTGCATTGAAACCACTATATTTATCTATTAAATCATATAATCCGAACTAAACTAAAATACAAACATTACTGGGCGCCTGTTATACTTGTGTTGGAAGTTTAAGGTGACATGGAAACATTTCAGCGGCTCTTAACGTCGAAGTATTGAGAGCCAATGTGATGTCTGAATCCAGTGCATTTGCTTATGTGCTTCCTCAAAAACGTTCCCTAGTAAAGCGACAGTTTTATTTATTTATTTTATTTTTTTATTTTTAACACCTGATCATTCGCGTGTTAGGATAACCAACCATTAGTAGTTCTCTTTAACACATCTTCACTTTCTTAATCTGTGTATATCGGGAAGTGGTCTTAAATTGTACATTATTACGTCAGAATCTTATTCAGGAGTGTTATCGGCATGCTAACTGCGTCTACAGGCCTATTGGCTGTGAATATTACACTTTAACGAGCGCCTACGTTCGTTTCAGAGTATACCTGCGGTCATATTCTTTAGCTTTAGTTGTCTTAAAGACAGCATATTTCTAATTGCACTTAAAACCAGAGCTATTCGCAACTTGCTTTACGTTGTTTTGCTTAATCTTTTAGGCATCTGTAATGGTTTGCATGTATTTACTATTTAAATCATTCAGTTGGCATTTTAGATTGGGATTTGGTCAATCATAACGCACGAGATACAAAGTACATAAAGGGTTATATTTAGAGTTGTAGCTGATTTAAAACTTCATAATACAATGACATTTACTGTAATGCGCGGAGTGATATTACGTTTAAGTGCCACATATCTACATTTAGTATAAATGTCCATTCTACACGCTTACCTTCTGTCGAGTCGTCGCCGTAGGCTAGCCGTCATTACGGGAACGGCGGTCATGCACGATAGCGCTGCGTCCAGGGCAGCCAGCATCTTCTCCACTCGATGACTGGCTGCAGACTGACAGCTTCCCCAGGTGCAATATGTTTTTGTTAACGATTATGTACTATATACTCGTCCTGGTTTACCTTCCCCCTCGCGGCGAAACTGCTGAGAGCTTGTTTTGTTCCCGTATGCCCGTATTGAAGTGTCCTCGCGGCTAGCGTCGTATTGGCATTCTGTCGCCGCGGGTGTTTGCAAATTGTCCTGAACACTGCGGTGTCGACCTACGGGCGTTCAGCAAGTTGTTGGTTTAAAGGCAGGTTCACGCTAGTGCCCACCGTTACACGCCCAACTTCCGGTAAAATTTACTTAGGGAAGTACACGGTTATGCATACACGTATGTCTTCATTATTGCGGCATAAAATGGCGGAAAGACTACGCGCTAGTTCAGTTCCTTGCGCGTAAAGGTCACCAGAGAATCGATGCGCCTAAATATGTCAATTTTAGCAGTCACGCTCTTCTAGGATTCGCACGCGCAAAATATCTCCAGCCGGAGACGACTTTATGTCGGTTTCTAATACGCATTTTTAAAAACAGTATGTATGTTAAATGTAAACAATTGTTTTTACGCGGAAACAAATGACACCTCATCTAGGGCGGAACACAACTAGTATCACACTTGTTGAAAAAACAATTATTAAACTCTTTAAGATGGTTAAAAGCTACGTTGTCACGCTATTAGACCGTAAAATATTCTTGGTGAATAGCAGCGAAACTAGTACAGAAACTTGCTTCGAACTTTCCAACAATACAGGATAACGCTAAAAGTACTATAGTAAAGTGTGCACGATGGAAAGTCTACACGGCAGTACGGAGCCACGCGCGTAGTGGTGACGGAGTAAGCGATGCGAGTACGAGTGTTGCCCTTAGTGCTACCTTAGTTTTGTGCCTTAGAATAGGAAAATATCTTCATATAGACAGCTCACACCAAGACGATCCGGGTTCAATACCCGGCCGGGGCACTCCGGATTTTCGTGTGTGGGAATCGTGCCGAACGATGCCATTGGTCGGTGGGTTTTCTCGGGGATCTCCCGCTAGCCCTGCCCTTTCATTCCGGCGTTGTTACATACTCTCCTCAATCACCCTCATCGGCTCTCAAGAACCCTATGTAAAGAGCCGCTCAAATCTCTTTACTCTCTCACTTCAAATAGAAGGGCCCGTTAAAGGTGTTCATGAGTCAAATAGTTTTTGTAGAATTTTGTGAATATTGTATAATTCACTGGCGTGATAATGACGGTAACTTAACAAGACTAGAAAACAGTGTTCTCATCACTCTGCATGTGCCTATATTTTGAAATACAACTCTTTGAAAAAGCCGTTTATTAGCCACTGGCGCTCGTCTAAAGTGTATGTTATTTTCGTAGATGAGTAATTGGACGCACAATTTATGATTTCGCGGAAAAACGTAAATCTCTAATGAAAAATTGCTTATTTTATATTTGTACCAAACTTTTTCAACTCGTATGCATTGTATGTGTTATAATTTTCCGCGACTAATGAAATTAGACACTTTAAAGTTTTTTGAAAAATGTTATGTCAAATAGAACATTCTTCTGTTTCGTTGCAACCGTGATAACAAATACTAACTAAGTTGTACAGATGAAAAAAATTACAACATGAATTAACGCTGTGCGTATTGCTTGACATACAGAATGATGCAGGAGAGTTACCGCCACTCACCCACAGGGCTTATTCCTTATATCATTTGGAGCAAAAAGCAAAATATGGCATACAAATCTGTGTCCTATTCCCAACATTTACAGAATAATTTGATAAATTGGAAATGCCTATATTATTGCGTAGGCCTATTGTCACGAGCTTGCCATCATGGGTGATGGATGAAGGCTATTGTTTACTGCACAAACACGCGAGGAACTCCTTGCACGTGTCATGCATACCGCTACAGAAATCTAAGACAGCCGTGTGCAACTACGTAGAACAACACGTGTGGTTCATAAGCGTGCGGCCAAGTGTATGGAAGTAGACGAAAACATTGTTGAACATCTTTCGTAAGCTTGATAAACGCAATTGTAACTCTTAATTGTAAACAATATGGTCTGATACTACATTACATTATTTACTTCTTAAGGGGTATTATTTTATTCGTCATTTTTCAAATGTTTCGAATTACTTTGTAAATATCGGGAATAGGACCCATATTTTGCTCCAAATGATGGGAGGAATAAGGCCTGTAAGAGGCAGTAACTCCTCGTGAATCATCCTGTATTTGGAGTCACCAAATAAGAGTTTAACATTTAAAAAAAATGTAATAAATATGCAGAATTAATTTATATGTTACATTTGTGACGTGAATACGTCTTAAAATTTGCAACCACAGTGGGATGCAATCCAGAAAACCCGCTGATAATAAAATGGGGGATACAGTTTGGCATTGCAGCTCTGAAACTATTGTCTACGTTCAAAATTAAATTACCACACTCGATTACCAAAGGATCAAATAATATGTTACGTTGAGTGACGACTGCGAAGCATCGCGTATGTTGAGAAAAAAAAAGGGGGCGCGCAATTTTGAGTTCGTTTTGTGCCGCGTCTCATAACTTTGGCGTAGCCTAACTGTTGACTAGGGGACGCTACGACGCCGATTAGGTTTCAATCGAAAGCACTCGTCAAGATCAATCGATGGCGTGTATAAAAAAAATGTGTGTACCGTGGTAATAGTGAAAATGTATGTGAAAATATACGTAAAAAATTAAAGAAAATTTAACACAATGTTGGTCTATACTCGTCAAAGAACCAAGTCGAAGTCCATAAATCGTACACGGTTGGAAAGAGCATCTCAAAAGCAATCCAGTGATACCCATAAAAACGGAAAAAAAAAAAAAAAAAAAAAAAAAAACCATCGCGGCATCCGAGCGCGTTAACGTAGACGTATTCACGCAAAACAAACGGCCGTGTCCCCAACACAGCCACACCGCATTTTTTTCATATAATGATTTGCTAATTTGCGATTACATATGCGTTGTGACGCTTTCAGCGCCAGTTATTGTTTTTTTTTTAATGACCTTGGTATAATGCCTATCTAGAGTTCTTCTGTTTTGATTTTTTTTAAATAATATATTGTGAGTTTTTCACGTCTTTCAAGTTTAAAATGCGCCCCTTTGGCAACTTAGTGACTTGCGCAGTTTCGCAATCGGCACTACTGAAATCACTAACCGGCAACGTGTTTACTAGTTTGTTAGTGTAGTGAGCAGCTGTAGACACTCGAGTAAAGGCAACGAGACAGTTATTCGTACGCCGCGCGTCAAATACGTTCGAATACTTTGGTATTTGCGCGAGCCGTTGTACCCAAAGCCTTAAGCGGATTTATATGGAACGGCGGTGTTCTACGGTGGACAATTGCTGGGCTGTTCACGATAAAGTGAGCACTTTTTAAGGCCCTTCCAACAGGAATTAATCTCTAATAAATATAACTTATTGCAGACTCGGGTATTAAAGTTTGTTGGCGGTGAAATGTATACGCTGTATTATTGGTCACATTGCAATGTTTATATTAAAAAGCAGCAGAAAGATGGAAATCGGATGAAAGGAAAAATTTATAAGGGCCTTAAGAAGTGCTCACTTTACCATAAACAGCCTATATGTTGCAAGTGGTATGACTCGTGAAGGTGTTCTCAGCTGGTATGCGAGTGATTGCCTCTCGTAGGCCGGACATGTTTGTGTCGCTTCGAAAATGATAATAGTTATGATTGACCGGTCAGTGTCGGAGTGTATTGTAAACGAAACCTTGGAACAAGAGTATGTTTCAATCATTCGATGTGATGGGGTTTCGTAGGAAATTGTCCCGAGTGTATCAAAAGGGAAAATTGGTAGAAAACAATGGTGTATAGGTCCGCGATGGTGCAGCCGACTACAAAGGTGTTTATTGTACACTCGCCTAATCTTCAGGGTGATGACTTATACCTTAAAAAGCGACGTTTCTCACCTTTAGTTTTAAGCCAGCTTTTGAGTAAAAGCTCTGCAGAGAAGAAAAGGAGGTACTGTTCTGTATATTTTGTTTTCACCTTTTTTTTTTTTTTTTTTTTTTTTTCAAGATCCCTACAGTTAAACGATAGTGGACTTTAGGGCGTGTTATTGAAAGGCGTGTTAAATAGGTTAATTTTTTGTGCCAGCAGGAAGTAAATTAACTGTGATATTTTCTAAATATATTTTAGTTCTTTAAACTGCATATTGTAGTGTGCAGTGGTAACAAGTTTTTGTGGAAGTAGGTTGGTAGCGTTCTTGGTACCTAGGAGGTTTAAATTGTGATGTTCTTGTTGAAAGTCTTTGAATAACACTGCATTCAGCAGCTCAAATAATGTACCGTCGATATTTATGCGTTTCCTTTTTAATGCTGCTAGTATGAATAGATGGCTAGTCAATTTGTATGGGAGTTGTGAATGAAGTACGAGGGCCCCACTTTATATAAGTACGGTTGATCAAAATAAAATAGATTAAGTAGTGTATTCGTGGGCATTCTGTGCCTTTGTGATAAAGTGAACTTTATTCGAATTTATTTTTCTAT
The DNA here is from genome assembly GCA_029891345.1 of Dryococelus australis. Taxonomy (NCBI): domain Eukaryota; kingdom Metazoa; phylum Arthropoda; class Insecta; order Phasmatodea; family Phasmatidae; genus Dryococelus; species Dryococelus australis. Next base: position 130,651,224 of record CM057009.1, read on the forward strand.
TTGATTTTAAGAGTTTTCTTCACTGGACAGAATTGCGCACGTTTTTTGTAAGGCTCTTTGTGAGTTTTGAAAGGTTTTAAATAAATCCTTGTTAATTGTCACGCCTACTGATTACCTAATTGTTGCTCATAAAGCCTAATCCTAATAACAGAAACTACTGTAAATTCTCATAGGCTGTTGAGTTGAGTCTCTTTTGGAGACTGTGAGACCCGCGGTACAGTGTCACGCAGTTGTTTACTTTGTAAATTTAATCATCTGTACAACTTAGTTAATATTTGTTGTTAGTACTGCAACGAAACAGAAGAATTTTGTGATTGACATCAAATTATTCAAAATAATAGAATGTTTACATTTTTTTATTCGAGGAAATTTCATCACTAGGGGCACTTGTTTTTCGCGAAAAGATTTCAGACCAGTTGTTTACCGAAATACTTTGATTGAGAACGACTTTCGTGATTGGATCATTACGCATCGTATCCACCTGCCCCCGAATCAAGGACGGTAAGTAAAGGGCAATTTTTTTTTCTGATTGGCTCTCCACACGGAGACAAGCGGCCAATAGCCAAAGGAAGGTGCACATAGGATATTAAAGTCTTAGTCTTAGCGTAAATGTTTTCACGGAAAACAAGTGGTCCTAGTCATCACATACAATGCGTACGAGATGAACAATGCGTTGTGCAAACATAAGATTATTAATCGTTTGCGGTGACAGCCCATAAAGAAGAATGTTAGGAGTGGGTGGTTGGACGGCGTCGTTGATGTCTGTCGGTTCGGCGCGGCGTCTACCGACAAGCGAAGGCGTCTCGGCGCGTCTTCAGGTGTCTCGTGGCGCCTCGGCCTCGCGTCCTGGGAGGTAGCGAGCCCCGCGGCGGGATATGTTAATCGCGGCTGTGGCTCCGGGAGGAGGGACGACGTAGGATGGGGGGGAGTGGGGAGAGTCGTGGACCACATCCTCTTTCTCTCTCTCCTAGTCGGACAGGTGGAGATGCTGGACCACCAAGACCTCCAGTTAACATGCCTTCCCCTGCCGCCGACGTATACACCACCATTCCACCCTACCCCTCCCCCCAACACCACCAATACTTGTGCCTCTGCCCCATGCCGCCTTTCTTCTGTCTGCCGGGCCCCGGCTCCAACTCGTCGGCACATATACAACCTCCTTCCCTCCTCGCGTCGCCATCCTTTTATTTACCTCTCTCTCTCTCTCTCTCTCTCTCTCTGTCTTTTTTCTTCTTGCGATCTTCCCTCCCCTCCACACCTCCTACCAACCTCGACCACAGAGTGGAGACATCGCCGCTACCGAGCCTTCTGCATCGGCTCCGGGCAGAATTGACTGATCAAAACAGATCCGCCCTGCTCGTATCGTGGATTCCCCACCGCCGATGCCTTCGCCACGAGGTTCGGAACCCCTAGAGGTGCGCGGGGTGGAGGAGGGGGTAATTACGCGGGAGAGAAGTGTATGTGTGTGTTCGGCTTAGGGACGTTGGAAAAAAATCGATACATATCAAAATGGAGATATTATATCAACGATATATCGATTTAAAGCTTCTAAATAATTCAACGAAATTTTAACGAAGTCAATATCTTTTTCTAGGTATAAAGAATAAATATTTTGAAATAAATAAGCTCTCATATAAATATAAAAATTGACTTTCAAATTTACTAATTTATGTGTTATATTTCTGCAATGCCTCGTGACTTCAATGTCTATGTAATATTACAAGCAATTTTTAATGTATGAAGACCTTTAATTCAAAAAATATTGAATATCGATGTACTAGAAATTGATATTTTTCTTGCGATATATAGTTGTGAAAAAGTATACTTTCATAAATTACCAATATAAATAATATCGACTTTTTCCCCCGATATCGACATTCGTAGTTTAGCTGCGAAGCGTGCGCATTTTGCCCGCCCGCGCGTGGGAAGCTCAGCGAAGAGTTCGGCCCGAGGGAGGGACGGAGAAAGAAAAACTACAGAAGCGGAGAGGCGAAGACTCTGCGCTAGACGAAACGCGAAAGGACGTAAGCCGTCGCCGACCATTAATGGCGAGTTGCACCCCCCCCCCCCCCTTCCCCCCGACTACGGCTCGCTGCGCAATGTCAGCTCGACACTGCGAAGCGACGGGCAACACTCCCACAGAAGACGGGCTCGTGTTGCTGATTAACTTCCCCGGCCGAGACATTCTCGTTGTCAGGCGAGGAGTAAGTGTTATGATTGTGCGGTCGCCCTCGCATCATTTTTCAACTAAGCCTTTCAACGCGGGAACGACTGTTTACCTCTCATTAACACGTCCGCTGCGGCTGCTGAAATGTTACATCCATTACACCCCCCCCCCTTTTTTTTCACTCCTCCAACCCCCTACCCACTCCGAATAATTATTAAATCCACAGCCCGTCACGGTAGACAGCAAGACGTCCACTGGTATGCCTATAGAGAACGTAAAACTTTCTAGTAGCTGTAAAAAAAAGTCTTATATTTTTTAAAAATTATTTGGTACATCTTCATATAAATATAACAGTAATAATCTATTCACTTCTCTTTATTAAAACACCAAAGAAATACCACCTGGAATAAAACTATCTGCAATTACTTTATGGGGAACGATAATTAATCACCTGCTAGAATAAGGATTAAAACAGTCACAGCGCTTCAAACGTGTTTCACGATAACTTTAACATAAATTTTTTACGCAAGTTGGGCATGGACTCCAAGTACGGTAGCGAGATTTGCCTATATGTATAAATTTTTTACATATTTATTGACAAGCTCGTGAAATTTAAACACGTTCTGTTAACACGGTTGCAAAACGACGGGACTTGTACATGATCTTGTCTGAAAGAAGACGGCTAGTTTACCTGTTTGAATAAAACATGCGATAAAAATTGCAGAGTGAATGGGGGATCTGTTTGACCATCATGTCGTTAATGCTGAACAAATACAAAACGTTTATTATGACACTTTTTTTTTTACGTACACGTATTGTTGTTGTAACAAAGAATGGATACAACCGTTCGAGTATATGTTTTGTTTTCCGATTAAAGGAGTTTTGATTATTTCTTAGGTTAGTTAACGTCTTACTATTCTTATTACTATAACACATTACATATGTTCAGCGTAATTTCAATATAAGACTTATCTCAACCCTTTCAGTCACACGCATGTGTGTGTATATATATATATATATATATAAATTGGACCGACAAATTTCGTATGCAGGTTAATCACGAAAAGATAAGTTGATAACATGTATACGACATGTGGTCTAAAATTAATTCTAAGAGAGGTACACATTTTAGAAGTTCTGACAGAAGAAAAAGTTTATTAAGTACCACAATGTACCTCTCTTTGGGATCTTCCCCTTCATTTAAAAGCCGCAACAATGTGTGTTATGGGGTGTTGTGCGTGTCCCATCTTCCAGGTATTGGTAAATACTGTTTTGAAAGTAAAACACGAATCACTCGAAAACGGTGAAACTTAGGGTATTTAAACTAAGCGACATTTCTGTTAATTGTGACATGGGGATTAATAATGCATTTTTAAAATCACAAATACTCTACGCGACATGACGATTAGTTCGAAATAGTGGTCGTAACCATGATTATATACATGAAATAATGTGATGGCAGCTACAGGTGTAGTGGTGTTAGAAGATCTTTGTTCGGTTACCCATTATCCAGACAATCGATGTTAGTATCTCCTATATTTCCAACAAACAGATGTTTCAGGTCCAACTTCAAACATGTTTACTACCTTTAGTATTGATTCGCTTTTGACCATAAGTCGTATATATGTTTTCAACTTAGTTTTTCGTCATTAACCTGGAGTCGAAGTTTGTCGGTCGAATTTAGACACATCCCGTATGTAAGTCGTTGCAACTAAATTGTTTTTTTTTTTTATAAAACCTTTGAAATATCACCCCATTCATAACGTTTTTGGTCTGCTCCTACATAAGAATGTTATGTATCATAACCGTATTATAGTTCTATAAACATTAAAGTATCTTATTTATTTTATTTGAACTTTGATTTTTATATTTCTCATGCATTATAATTCTTCGTCCATAATTACTATGAATTAAAATAGATAGAAATAGGAGGGTTCGTAATGCCTAGCAAGAAACTGAGTGTGCACATTTGCGATGCGTTGCCCAGTGCATGCAATTTTCTAGAATTACTTGTTGACGAAAATAATAGTAACAATAGTCATATGTTAACTGAACTAAGAAATAACTAAAGCGCATTTTCGTGGTTTGGTACACTCGAGACTCAGTTATTTGTTCATCAAGTGTCGCTCCAGTTTAACCCCATACCAGGTAACATGGGATTCGTAACTTATAGGTTCGTAACTGGTTGAAAATAGTTTGAGGCGTTTCAAACAAAGTGTGATCCAACAAAAGCCAAATATCAAATATACATGGGGCTAAAGTTTAATTTGCCCTCAATTGAATTCGCGAAATTACCATGCCTCTAAATATGGCGTCTTGCCAATTTTTCTATAGTTAAGAATAAAATTTCCAAAAGTACCTAATGCCCTAAGGCTGACCGAGAACAAAATTATTTCTATATTTTAAGGACAGTTTATTGTCTTTTGACATGACATCGATTAAAACATAATTAAGATACCAAATAATTAAATAACTAGCATTTCTCGTGTTATTTTAGAGTAAATATGAGCTACATAAAATTAAATATTGTAAATTTCAAAAAGTAATTTCAACACAAATTTGGTCGCAGCTAAATTGTTTCAGGAGAGACTTTGTTACAGCTGCTTAGAAATCCAAGTATGATTAACCTGATGTAAGATTTTAACTACCAGCTAATTGAACTTTAAATTTGTATTGTTTCAAACGTTAAAATTAGAATGACCCGTAAAACATCGTTGCAAGACATATTCAGTATGATATTCTAATAACAAAATATTTATACGAAAAAGATATTAAATTTCATTTTTTATGCTTTGTTTTGATCATTTTATAAAATCTTGTTTTCATCCGTTATCAAGCTTCTTGTAACTATTATTACATATCACAATGAGACAGATTGTAATGTGGTAAAAAAATAAGAAACTAATGTTAGACTTTTAAAATCCTTTAAGGAAAACGTTGCTTGTGGCACAGTTTTAAAAATGACATGTGTTTAATTGGTTCATAGTTCCACTTAATTTAGACAACAAACAAAATAATTTTATTCGCACAACACATGGGTATTGTGTGGAAATTCGACGGTTAGATAAGTTTTCGGTAAGTTAATCATCAATTCATGGCTACCATTTCTGCAACAAGTTTGCTTGCAAACCTTTTCGATACCTATGTGATAAACATTTAAACATAATATAGCCTTGTAATGATATTCAAGATGTATAATAAAAAAAGAATAACATTTTGCCTCATACAAGTAAACGCGCATTAAGCATATCCAAATAATATTACGCAAATGAAAATAACATAGTTACATATACTTTAACATAACTTGCTTGGTGATCATGTGCCCTCCCTATAAAGCATAAATTGACCAGCAGTTTCAATGATTCTCTTAAAAAATTGTGACTATTTATTTTGCCTCAAAATGTTGGTTAACGCCTTCAGGTTAACCGTTTCAGGCCCACTTTAATTTACGGTTTCAGTGCTGCAAACAGTAAATTGTATGATGGGTGCTGTAGTTGAGTCGACACAACACTTGCTTCGTTGTCAGAACCAATGTGATGTACTGTAGGATTTGAATTCGGCTGTAGTAGAATGAACCAATCATTTCTTAGGCCGGTAACACTGTTAACGAATCACATACCCACAGGTAAGTTCATTGGCCTTTGAACCTGACAGTGTACAGTACTGGCAAAAAATTACCTTCATGCAAATTATGTACGTACATAATTGTGTGTGCTGGTTCTGAATATGTTGGTAACTTCTTAGTATGTTTGGTTGTAATCGTACATAATATATAATAACACTGATAAATTTGTCTGATGCAAGTTCAGACACTATCTAACATATGTACAGAAAATAATCATAGTGGTAACTGTGCAAATGATTGTACAGATAAGTGTATGAGTGTAGTTTCAAGTTTCGCCATTAATTAAACATTTCTGAAAGAAAATTTGAAAATAAATATACTCCTATTACGGCACATAGAATTTAACTCACATACCGTACCTCCAAAGACGTCGGTTACGAAATTTTTAAAAAATTGCAATATTTAAATTGACGGGCTTTGATGATTTTTTTTCAAGTAAGCCTAACCTTGAAATTTGCATTTTCATATTTCTAAATTCTTTAATTATAACTTTATAGCACATATTTTTAGTTTTATGTCGATGTTTTCTCCGATGTGATAAATAGGTTTCAAATTCATTCAAATCCTATCTTATTTGACGTGTGTTTATAGGGACATGCCGAATTGTTTTTGAACGATTCTTGCAGCAGGGTTAAGCCGTTAAAAAATAAAAATGACAAGTGATGGAACGATCGAACGAGGACGAGGTAAATGCAGATATCTGTCACTATTTCTATAGTTTGTTTCTCGTTTGGTCTATAATTACTGACTTACCGTCGTTATCTACGTCAAATGTTGTACCTATCTATTGATAACAGATAATCTAAAATTTCTAGTAGTATGCGTAAGTGCAGTATCATATTTTGTGTTTGGTGTTTCATAATACATATGGCTCTGCAACTATGTATATGCGGAACAGAATTTTCAACTAGTTTACCCTAACTAAATAACAGTTGATGATAACGCCAGGTGGTTAATTTTAGTACAGTCATAAAATTGGGGTCTGCGTCAAATTCCAGGCAAATTGAGTTATTGCTAACAGGTTAAGTTGTAGTTCTACTACATTTGACGTCTCACAATAATCATACGATGATTCACTACATACTAGAACCTAGTTATATTACGCTTATTAAAATGCTATAAAATACTGTATATCTCAATACAGAACTCGCGGTAGACATACTGGAAGCAACTTATATTAGCGAACCCAGCGGTGCTCGTTTGAAAATCCATCTGCCGTAAACATTTGCTTGCTTTGTAAAACGACGAATATTTCTTCAGAAAAAGTGTAAGACAAAACAATTTGAAAGTAGGGAATGTTAAGATATGTGAATTCCCGTTACATTAACGAACACCTTATTGGAGTAGTGGTCTTGATAATAGTATCTAGACTTTGTCGCACTAAATAAGCGAAAGTTGCGGACCCGAAGGGAAATATATTTGTTACACGCTACAAGCATGATGTCGGGAAACGTAGATATCTTTTGAGATAAATGACGGTTGCATTGTGATAATTTCTGCAGCATAATTAGCGAGAAAAAGAAACCCGAATATAAGTTATCCTTGAAACCTGAGAAGTTAAAAGCATTTCAAGAGAAATATCATAATTTGTTTAGTAACACGTAGGTCGAGAAGAAATGCGTAATTCGAAACCGTCTGGTCACATTTTTCATTGAATTTTAGGAAAAAAGATGATTATGCAAACAATGGTAAAGGTTAGAAATTTTCATATGTTAATAACTGTATTTCTGAAAATATCGTATCGTTAAGTTTGTGTAATCAGCTACCCCTTGTATTATCAAACTTAAACTAGAAAGTTAGATACTGTATCCATTCACGGTTTCTTCACACTTTGTGAATCAAACGTTTAAAAAAATCACTTCATGCATAACGTGTTTGGTTGATTCCTAAATGTTTCATGTATTGCAAGCGTTTTATAATTATGTTAACATTAAAATATCTTCTTTTTAGTTAACTTGAACTTTTACTTACATTTTACTGATAAATTATATTATTTCATTTATAATTAATGTGAATAAAATTAGAGAGGCTATGGATGTGTTAGTAATGCCTTGTAATAAATAGTTAATACGAAAAAATCATTAAAGTCAGTGCGCACGAATATAGTGCATTGCCCTTTTGGTGTAATTTTTTTGCACTTATTTAAGGTCTGTTTGCATGAGGCGGAGGAATATAACTTTTGCTGGCCTTAAGAAAAATAGGAAGTAACCTTGAAATGACTATAATAATCATTCTAAATACATTTATGTGTGATTTTTAAAGACTGCTTAATATAGGTGGAGGTTTTTTTTTGGAATCAATCTGGTGTGAATGTTTTATTAAGTATGCATATTTATAATAATTATTTGGCAGTGAGTGGTGGTCCAATGTATAATGCCAGAAAATGATTGACTTGTTCTCATACAAATTTCTTGTGTAGATTTGTTGATCATTCAATTACGTCACACCCATTTTAATAGGCATATTTGTGTTGGTTTGAATGGAATTTGGCTTTAGTGTTCCGCGAATATTTAGGCCAGCTTAGATTGGTAAAATATTTTTTGCAAACAACTTTTTTAGAATGATTCGTAAAGTTTGGCGCGATACCTTAACTTCGATTCGAAACGAGTCAAAGTAATAATTTTGGGCTAGTCTTGAACTGGGAACATACATTCAAACGCTGTTCGAGATCATTCGAAAAGTTTGAGGAAACCGTAATTTGCGACCATGGTAGGATCGTTTTCCTCACATTATATTTACAAAATCGCAGTACGGGTAACCAAATGCTATTTGCAAACTCTAGTTATTTTCTTCCTAAACCCACGGCCATCAGCGTCATTTTACGCTGGTCACGGATTTTTGGACATAAAAGATTAATTCCAAGTCATAATCGTTTCAACGTCCATGTTAAAGGTGGGAGCCAGCCACTCTTTTAGTACGTGCTTTCAAAAGCTCAATTAAATCAATCCAGAAATAATGGATAAAACCACGCAGTACCTGTCGTATTTGCAACGTCGCGTGATTGTCGTGTTTTTCCTCAGATTTATGAGACGGTTGTGTATTTATTGAGATAGCAGATAAATCGTGATCAAGTAATACACAAAAAAAAAATACCAGGCATTTTTTATTTTTTTCCTTGGAAAAAGACGTCAGATAAGATCACATGTTCACATTATGTGCCGGTTTTCATACCCTGATGAATATCTTGATAAATATCTGAACTTAAAACAACAACGTTTGCACCGTAAAATAGATGTCAAAAAGGAGATAGACTTGCGCTTGAAATGTAAATCGGATTCAGAAAATCGGTCTAAAGATTTATTTTTTTCATGCATAGTTTTGGAACTCAAACGTTTATATACTTGCATTTCATCAAAATGTGTAAAATAAAGGTTTATTTTAGAACGGTTAAATCTGCATAAATTATGTTAACACAGATAGGCCTAATTCATATACCTGCGAATAAACTACAAATTCAAACACTAAAAACAACATTATTTTAAACCTAATTGCGTGTACGTATGAAGTGAAAAAAATTATGATTCCCTTAGGGCAACATTTTATCCGAGTTCTTTTCGGCGGAACGAAATTTTTTTGTTCCGCCTCTTTACGAACAAAATTTTGAACCTTTGTTTTGTATTTCGTATATAATTAATAAGCGTAAATAAAAATATGGTTTAACTAAGCCGGTAACATTGATTAAAGGTTACGTCAATAAATGTTCTGTACCGCATTTAGAGAGACTTGATATAGGACGAAAATTAACTGTTTTCTTGCTAAAAGTACTTATTATTTTCAAAATGTGTAGATACTTTGAAGCATCTAGAAGAACAGTCAAGGCTTCCCTTTTCACGTATACACTCGCCGGAATATTTAGAAATGCGTTTGTGTGGTCTTCTCTGGAGATGAAAGCATGACAAATCTAAGGTTAAGCAAATAATACCATCGTACAAGCCAGATCTCTCAGCTAAGGTGAGTATATCACAACCTATAATTTACTGTTATCTGCCATTTTTGAGTATATCAATTTTAAATAAATTATTGCATATAAGAATTTAACGACGATTTATTATTTTAATGTAATTCTTTATTAATGGTCCTTTGTGTAGCCACGGAACTCATCGGGGCGGAGATGGCCGGCATCGAAATTTCGATTGCCGGCTGTTATTTTGTCTACTTTGCGAATTAAAAGACCTCATATTGAAAGACTATCGGCGGCACGGTATCAAATTCAGGCCACCTCTTAAGTATAGTGCCTGAAGCCAGATAATCATCTCTGCACATCGACAATTGACTGAATGAGTCTCCGAACGAGTTATTTCCTGCGATATCGATTTAATGACCTCTGACATCCACGTCAGTTGTAGGCGTGCCAATTATACAGTTAGTTTGCCTTGTTTAGTGCAAACCTCGGTTCCGAGATGAAATCGAAACACGAGCCTTGCCACTTTTGTTGCGGAGAGTTCAATACTCACGTGCAATAAACACGCTGCCGAGTTGGCAACTCCCGATTGTTGTCTTCGACCAAGCCTTGATCACCGAGTTGTGTCTTGCAATACCTCTCCTTGAGAGAGCCAAACTCATTCCTTTAGAGGAAACAATAATAAAATAAACCCGATTTTTGTTGTTGTGGGGTCGTAATTCCTGCTGTCTTAAGAGATGTCGCAATTTCAAAGACCCACCTCGTGCGTGATTGTATGTAACTTTTAAAAAGAAACACAATTATGGTTAGTACGCAGGTCTTTTAACTTATAGATTTCTGGCAATGTAAAGGATGCACAAAATTGTTAATGAGACAAGATAATAAAAACATTATGTGTTTGAAATGCCCCAATGCTTACAACCCGTAGGTCGCCACAACACAGAGATTGGTGAAAGGGTAAAAACGAAAGGTTTTTTTTTTTAAATTAAATTTCAGTGAGTAATAAAAAAACATAAGAATTAAAAAGTTATTTTTTATATTTAGTTAAAGAAGGGTGTTTCAGATGGCCAATCCCAAAACGCCTCTTCTCCGCTTTACCCAAACTGCATTTTTTGGTACATGAAATTTCTGATCCCTCTCTATAAATCTGCATCACTTTCCTTCAGAAACAATCCTTGTGCCTTTTAAAACCACGAATAACAGTTGCTTGCAATCCCAAACCCTACCCAATAAGACGGTGCAAGGATTTATGATTCAGATATGGAAAAAAAAAGTCATCTTTGCGAATGAGGCTGTGTTTTCTCTAACTCCCAGTTTCATAGTGTTTCATTGTCCCATGCTTACTATTGCAATGTGTCTTTGGTCCTCCATGTACATCTCCAAAATGTCTCATTTTCTCTGGTTTGTTAAAAAAGCGTCCCTTGTTCAACAATTTTACGATCTTTACGCAAGCAATTGTGGTTCTTAAATATACGTTAAATTGAAAATAAACTTCCTAGTAACTGATATTGATGTTTTAAAGGGTTATAATAGCATTAGCAAATAAAGTACTGTCACGTATTTATTTATTTATTTTTACTATCCACAAGTTTTTCGAAGTGGATAAGAGAGTTTTCGGGATTGGTTTACTCATTTTATGATTTGCATTACGAAAAATATTCCAGACACTTCCAGGGAGAGCAGAAGCTTAACCCGTTCGGTCACACATTCATTTCCGAGTTCTAGTGTTGCAATTATGTAAAAGTTTGGTTAGCACTGTACTTGTATTCAGCATTCTCCTTGCAACCAATGAACAACGTGCGTTGTCCTCGATGTTATTGGCACTAATCACTCATGTCAAAGAGGTGTAGAAAAGTCCACCAATCACATTAACCACAAGGCAGGCTGGGCGATGATGCCTTGCTATGTACAACACCGACCATAAGTGTTATTCAGTTACAACCTGTCCAAGATCGTGCTATTTGGTGACTGAATGGGTAAATATAATAATATTTTCTACAGCTGAATATTGTCGTAGGCGGCAAATTCAAGGAAACACACATAACATATTTTTACTATTAATAATTGCTTAAAAGTGATTGCATATAAATTATTTGAACAAAGTATTTTTGGAAATCTATGTGCAACATAAACGAGCGGTTTATTATATGGTTAACTTAACAGGTAAAACATTTTGTCTGAAGCTTTGGTAAATCCGAAAATGTAAAACTGTGAAGCTGTTATGTCAATGTCACTCTGCAGAGATATCAGAGATTTTAAAAGAACGATAATAATTGTTTAATAAATAAGAATGGAATTTCTTAGTTGTAATAATCAAGTTAGGTGTATAAAGAGTGCAGGGCATGACTATATGGGAGATTATCGGACATTCGCCATTGCGACGCAGATGTCTGTCGTGGAAAAAGAGGAATGAACACGAAAATAATACTTTAAAAGACAAGCAACCTATGGACGAGAAAATAAATATAAGTATACAACAATGGAAAATTCCAAAAGGAAATGGATTCAGAAAACAACAACAAATTATTACGAAAAATATATGTATATAAATGTAAAATACCAACAGATAACATATAGAAACAAAACCGGCAAGAAACCTGCTTGAAATTGTTAGGCCAACTCTGACAAAATAAGTAAGAACAGAATAGGACAACACAACAAAGAAACGTACTCAAACGCAGCAGTTTTACCAGACACGACAGAATGCAAGCCAGGTATGCTGTAGTCAAGAATATATATGCACAAAGCAAGAAAATTCCATGTAGGAATCGAGTCAAATACAACAGCACAGGAAGCTAAATGAGGAAAACTAATATACTATATATGTATACGAAAAAACTATATACCACCAACAGAAACACACCGAAGACGACACAGCCTAGTTATCAACTTTCACAAGTAAAACAAATGCAACGAAGAAACTCGCACAAAAAAAAACAAAAACAGTAGTTTTCCCACGACTGACAGAATGCGACGTTTTGCCAACTGCAATCTATTCCCGTCTTCAGGCAGTGGTACACAGAGCTCTGAGAACACAAATGTTATAAAAAAATTAACAAAAATTAACAATTTTTTTTAAATATTATTTAAAGACGTACATGTAAGACGTTCAGGGTTCAATGAAAGGTGAATGGAATAAGCTCCCGACACGACCAACCCTCGCCAGATTGACTGGTGTCCAACTAGTCAACCATGATAGATGTCGTTAGTAGTAGGATTTGAGGAAGTCTGGCGGAACGGTGTCGGCGTTCGGATTGGGATTCGGCCGGCCGCCATATTAGTACGTCACCTGTCCACCATCAAGGACCAATATGACCTTGGTCATGACCTTTGAGCTTTGATCTTGATGCCGCTAACCTATGACCCCAAAAATCCTTAAAAATTGAGAAAGAATTCATTAAAAATTCAAAGAAAATTTATTTAAAAATGTAATTAAAATAGCTTTAAAATTTTTTAAAACATTATTACTAAAAAACTATTTAAAAATTCGTTTAAAATTTACAAAAAACTGTTCAAAATTTATTATTAAAAATTATTTTTAAAATTATTTTCAAGTGTATAAAAAAGCCAGGAGCCGACCACCTGGCATCATTGTCTGTCATTCTGGTACCCCGTCCACCATCTTTGACCCTCATTACCTTTGGCTTTGACCTTGACCTGGACCTTTGACTTCAAAGATTCAAAAACATCCAAAAATCCAAAATATTCCGAAAAAAATTCTAAAATAACTAGAAATTTATAATTGAAAACAATGAAAAAAATTATGAAAATGTGTTATTTAAAATACGAAAAATGTATTACTAAAAATTATTTTTAAAAAAAATTTTAAACTGGTATTTAGTGAGATTCCCCCAACACCCATCACCAAACAAATTATTCTGCCAGCCTCCACCCCCTCGCTCATACCCAGTCAGCCAACTTGGTAGGCGGCCGCCATCTTCGTAGAATCACCTGGCCACCATCTTGGAAGCCAGTGCAAATAAGCAATTGAACTTTGACCTTTGACCCTTCACCCCTGACCCAATACATTGACCTTGACTCCATTACCTCGAATGATCTTGAAAAGGAAACTTATTGGGGAAATTTGTGGGACCATCAAGGGAATAATCATCGTCTTCAACATTATTACTGTCATCATAGTCATCATCAATGCTATCTTAATGATAGTCTTCACTTCTTGCTTCATCATAAATATCAGGTTTCCATTTATTTGTAGCAGGAGTTGACTATTCATCAGTATTTGAGCAGTTCGTCGTTTATTTTGAAGTTCGTTGACTTCACGTGAACATCTTGCAAGTGTACATTTCGCACAAAACGACTGTGCTGCACTTATTCCGTCTTTAGCAATACTTGTCTCGTCATAATCGTCTGTAGAAACATTACTAATCGATGTAGCAAGATGTATTGTCGACAACACTTGCTGGCGCCCAATAGACGACCCCCTTGTGGATCTGACTATCTTCCTTCATAGTATCATTTTTCTAAAGTTGCATGTGACCATTATCGTAATGATTCATTGCCCGAAAAGTTCTCTTCGTACAGGCCATTCTCTCGTGTCGTCGAGAATTTTGACCATAGGTGAACACTTGATTGCAGAATCTACACTGGATACAAACAGTTAGCGATGATGCAGATCGTGGCTCCATGTTAGTTAAGGTCAAAGGCAGACCTTAGTTTTTGCAATTCATCTTTGTGGTATAGCAAGATAACACTTCCAAATCGATGTTTACCTCATGGAGTCAGAACATCAACTGTCATTTTTTCTATATAAATGTGGTTCTTTTAGCAGTAAAGAGTCCTGCTTGTGCCCACGAAAGAATTTCCCCCATAAATTTATATCTAAAAAATTGGAGCACTCTGAGGAAACCCAAATACACGTTCGCCCAAGAAGCAGGAAATGAAGACAATCATGAAGACAGCATTGATGATAACTATGACGACAGTGGTAGTGTTGAAAACTATGATTATTCCCACGACGGTCCACACATTACCCAAACGAGTTTCCTTCGACAAGTGATGCGAATAAGGCAGAAGATGCTGAGCATACTGACGATATGTTTACCGAAGATCCCAACAAACTTGTACACAGACTTAGATATTTGCTTGGTAAGCAACATCGTGGGGATTACTCGACCATGAAATATGTGGTTTCATTCCTAAAATAGAACTTAAGGATCGGGGTTATGTCAGATGACGTAAACTACTTTCTTCTGAAAATGCCATTACAAAATAATAATAAATTATTGTAATAAATAATGGTTTTTTACATTATTTTTGTGCATCGTATCCTTTTACCCCTCGCGACTGTAAAGTGGTGCTATGAGCACTCGTTTATAAAAGTTAAGATCTGTATATAGAATGATAATAAAGACTTTAGTACGGATAGCACGGATAGCTGAATGCATACACAAACATTTATTTTGCCAACATCTACAAATTTTGGAGATAGTAGGAGAATATTTTTTATCTTATATGTAGGGATAGAGGCAGCAGACAAGCTAAAGATTAATCGAAGGATTGCGATTGGGGTGGAGGATTGTTAAAGATTGATAGAAAGATTGCGATTGATGTGGAGGATTGCTGAAGAATGATAAGAAAGATTGAGATTGAGGTGGAAGATTGCTAAAGATTGAGGAGGATTGCGATTGATAAGGAGGATTGTGATTGAGGTGGAGTATTACGATTGAGGGGGAGTATTGCAATTAAAGTGGAGTGCTAAATTTGTAGGAGGAGAATTGCTATTGAGGTGGAGGATAGCTAAAGAATGCTGAGGAGGATTGTGATTAAGGTGGAAGATAGCAAAAGATTGAAGGAAATATCGATGAAAAAACTAATCTTTAGTTAATTTATTAATATTTTTTGGAATTGTTTGGGTTCAAGGTCAAAGGGCGCCAGGATACAGTCCAAGGTCAAAGTCACCTGCACATAATATGGGGGTAGTGGTCTGTAGCATAATATGTTTGCTGATTTTTATGCATTTTTTCTCGAGATTTTGTTTTCATGGTCATTTAAGGTCATGGGTCAAGATCAAGGTAGTAGGCGTGTAATATGGCTGTAGCAGTCTATATCATCATATGCTTGCTCACTTTTAGATATTTTTTCTTCAGTTTTCGTTTTCAAGGTTATTCAAGTTCATGGGGTCAATGTCATGGTAGTCTGCATCTTATATGGCGGCTGTAGTTAGTAATGTAGTGTGATAACCAGCATTAACGCATTTTTCTGAAGTTTTTGTTTTCAAAGTCATTCTAGGTCATGGGGTCAAGGTCAGTGTCATATGAATCTAATATGGTGTCAATAGTCCATAACATCATATGTTTATTGACTTTTGTGTATTTTTCTCGAGTTTTGCTTTCAAGATCATTCATGGTGATGGTGTCAAGGTCGAAGTAGCCTGCATCTAACATGGTGGTAGTAGTCTGTAATGTAATATGATTGAATACTTTAATGTCTTATTTTTCAAGGTCATTCGAGGTCATGGGGTCAAGGTCAAGGTAATGGGACAAGTGCGAAGGATCAAAGGTCAAAGTTCAATTGCTAATGGGCACTGGAATCCGAGATTGGGGACAGGTGATGTCTGCCAATGTGGCGGTCACCTACCAAAATGGCGGCTGCCTACCAAGATGACTGACTGGATTTGGGCAAGTGGGTGGAGGCCTTTCGACTAATTTCTTGGATGAGGGGTAATTTTTTCGCAATGTCTTGGGGTTTGGGGTCAGAGGTAACCGGGTTAAAGTTCAAGGTCAAGATCATATGGGTATAAGATGGCGAACGGGTGATGTAAATACATGGTGGCTGGCCAAATTTATTTTAAAATAGTTTTAAAACTATTAGAAAATATAAAAATCACAAAATATTTCCAGAAAATTTCCAAAAAACCCTTGACACTTGAGTCAAGGCCCAAGACCGATGACCCATGACGCAAGACTCAAGATCATTAACTCAAGACTTAAAGACTCAGTACTCATGGACACAGGCTAGAGGTCAAAGGTAAAGGTCAAGATCAACCACATCTAACATGGCTTAGTTGATCCACCTTTCATCGAACCCTGGACATTCTACATATACATTTAAAAAATTAAATTTTTTTTTTATATATTTTTTTTCTGGTTAAATTTTTTTTTTTTTTTTTTTTTTTTTTGGAGATTTTTCGAATTTTAGTGATTTTTCGACTTTTAGGGTTCAGGGTCATTCAAGATCACGGACAAGGTGTCAAGGTCACGGTTCAATGTTAAGGTCACCCAGATCAAATATGGTCACCGACGGACTTGAATGACAGAGCATAAAATGCCCGCGGGTGCCTGTGTCTGGTGCCAGTTTTGTACCATTTAAAATACATTATGCCAGATTGTTATAAATTATATAACTAATGCGCAATTTTGACACACGCTCGGATTAGATTTTTAGAGCTCCAACTGACCTGGCCCTCAAAAAGGTGTCAGATGTTCAGACATACCTATTTTTTGCGGTCGTTTCTTAAGGCCATATTACACGGTACCAGATTTCGTAAAAGCTTGTGCAAGGTCTGCCATAGCTGCTGTTATACCGGCCTGTACGGCATCCGTCATGGCATTTTTCGTCTGGCGCAGCCAGATTTCATCACAGGTTTGGAAATTGGACTTGTCCTATTTTCCGTAGCAGGTTCCATACCGGCTCTTGTACGTTGCCATTCACATTGCAGTTTCAGAGCGCAGGGCGTTCCCCGTGGCTGCTACGTGAAACGAGTTGATGAAGAATCCGGAAAGGAAGCCTCCATTTTGATTTTACATCCGTGAGGTTGAAACACTTTTTCAAATATAATTAAAATACGACGACGAATAATATTGGTTATGACAACTTTCAACTACTAGTATAAAAAAAAAATCTAAATATTTAAATCATTCCCTAATGTACGAAAAAATTAATTCACATTTTTGCGATATCTACTGTATATAAAGTATCGAATTAGTGAGTGAACTGGTAGTGCAGTGGTAAACTAGCCGGGTCCGCAATATATATATATATATATATATATATATATATATATATAATATATATATATATATATATATATATGTGTGTGTATATATATATATATGTGTGTATATATATATATATATATAACTGTAGGGCGTAACTTCGAAACCCCACTAGGGTTCTAACATTTTTATCATTAAATTTTACATGCAAACAATATCCCGGTACGTAAAGAAAAAACTTTCTTTTGCAGCCGGTCAGTAATTTTCGTCAATATTAAAAATAACACACTCCTACTCTTTGTGAATTCACGATATTTTTCAAGAATATTAATGAAAATATACTAGTAAGCAATCTATTTATGTAAAAGGCGAACAGTAGTCTAGCAATATTAAGATGTGTTAGCTAATACTTTTATAGGCCTACGCAAGTTACTAACTGGTAGCAGTTCTACGAATGGGGTTCATATTTACTACAAACCACACACACTGCGCACCCACCACAGGGTGCTAAACGCTAGTACGCGAACTGCTGTCGTGTAATATGAATCTTCCATGGCAGCTCATATAGAGGCTGGTATACCGGCTCGTGCACCAGGGCTTGTAGATTCTAGTACAAGTATCAAGTACGGCAGCAGGTATCGTGTAATATCCGCTTTACGAATGGCAACTAAGAAATCTTTCGTTTCCGAACGCTAGTTACTCTTTTATACACTAACATTAGGGGAAAATACACAAACCAAGAAGGATACGCGTAATTGGAGTTAACTTTATATCACAGAATAGGTACATGACTATAAACGATTGATTATGATTACATAACTGTACATAATCACCGTCGTTGAGAGTTCAGAATGGCGTGAAACCCCCAAGTGCTGCAGTCAGAGCCCCTTAAAGTCGTGGCACGTAATCAAAGAGGACTTGGATGTATCCCTGGGGAATCTCCCTCCACGCGGGTTGTAAGCGAAACCACAAAGCATCAACAGTGGTTATTGGAGGACCATGACGTACAAGTGGCCGACCAACCATATCCCAGATATGTTCGATGGGCGACATGTAAGGCGAACGTGCAGGCCAGGTAGCACACCCATCGTTCATTGAAGAAGACTTACACATTCCTCGTCACAAGTGGCCGGGCATTGTCCTGCTGAAGTATGGCATGTGGAGTTGCCTGAAGGAGAGGCAGTACCTCGGGCTCTAAAACCTCCCTGATGTAGTAGTTGCTGTTCAGATTGCCCTCAATACGTAGGAGTCGAGATCGCATGTTGTATCCGAGGCCGCCCCAAATCATCACAATTGGCGTATGTCCGCTATGCTGCTCCGCGATGCAGGATGCCAGATTGCGGTCACCACGGTGGCGTCCAACACGTATGCAGCCATCGCTGTAGGACAGCTTGAAGCAGGACTCGTCCGAAAACACCACATTTTGTCACTGAGCACGCCAGTGACGGCGTTCACGTGCCTATTGTGGTCTGAGGATTTTGTGGTTTCGGGACAGTGGAACCGACGCAATAGCATGTGTGCCACCAGTCCAGCCCTCAGCAGAGGGCGTCTAACCTTCGGTGCAGACACCCGCAGCAGCGCTCCAGTGTCGAGCCAACACTGTGAACGAGGCTGTACGGTCCATTACCGCCATGCGAACAAGATGGCGGTCATCCCGTGCTGTGGTCACATTGCGTGGTCCAGTACCCGCTCGTCTCTGAGTACAAACCTCTTCTATCCGCTGGTGTCACACACGCATCACTGTCGTAGCAGTATGCCCTGTACGAGCCGAAATGTCACGGTATGACAAACCCGTTTCCCGGATACCGATCATTATGTCCCGTTCGAACTCTCTCTCTCTCGTGCAGATATGGCGCCTTTTGACATCGACGAGGCATACTGGCACTTGATTTCGCTTCGTTTGACGGCTTCTCACTTACTGAACTTGGCGTGACACGGACCTTTCCGGTCACACAAGAGAGAGTACTGTTGGAATACGTGAACGCAATCTCTCCGCAATCGTAAACACTTATTGCCGATACAATGTTCTACACATCCTCCCAGTTTGAATTTATTCGGGCCATTCTTTCTGGGTGCTGCAATTTTCACAAACAATAGTGTATTTCCGTTTCAAAATTGTATTTTTTTTAGTGTGAAAAAGGGCGAATGAATTTCGACACAGGCTAATTAATATCGCATAAGCATAGGGACACACAGCACAATTATTTATGTATTATTACACCATTAAAGTATGGGGTTACTAATGAAAATTCAATTGAGGCGAGTCGACGGGAGAAAGATTGCACACCACTTCAAGTGCCTTACACTTAAATGCGACCAAGATGTTCGAGGCGTGCACATAGGTTACCACTGGCTCTCTGGGCCTAGGACTCGTAGAACGCGTGCAGCCAGAGAGTGCTCTCAACTTCCCAACATTCGGGTTCCCAGTTCGATACAAGGAATTTCACTGAGGAAACTATTCCACTGGGCAATGCCCTGTGCTCTGTAGTTCCAAAAAAAAAAACACCCATGATACAAAAATGTATTTCCGGAGTATGGCAAAATTTATATAAATCCAAGATGGCGGGTGGGAACCAGCCTTAAAGCTCCCCGTCGTTGAGGCCGAGAAGGTCGGAGCAATAAGGGTGACACTGCTATTCGCGTCAAGTGCGCCATCGCCACTAAGCACAACGCTCTGAACTGGCGTGTAGTGTTCGCGTCGCTCTGCGTGTACCTAAGGGATTTTCAGCGGTTACCTTATTATTATTTTATTCGTGGAATGTCTGAAGGATGGTTCCGTGCAGAACCCTTGAATAGTTTTGTATGTATCTGAAGCGAATATTTTGAGATAAGGTGCTTTGAATAAAGCCGTTTCCAGCCATTTTGGAGTGCTATGAAATGATGTTTCTAGTGTGCGTGACGTCTTTAAAGTCATCAATAGCCCTCGTCTGCAGTGTGTGTTCTTTTTCGTAGATCATCACATCGGACGCCCGTTTTGATAGTTTCGTGGGTGTTTCCTCGGGGTAGTGCCACTTCCTCTCCCTGTTTTCACTCCGCCATTGCTGCACACTTATCTCATGTCGCTCCGTAAATGGAAAAATGTCACAACTCAAGAACTAAAACGGAACTTCAAAGATTTCTTTTAATTTCAATATAAGCCGTGTTACGTGCCCTATGAAAATACTTCTGCAAATAAATAATGTGTGACCCAAAGATATTTAACTGAAATGGAAGACAATTTTAAATATCAATACGGAACAGCGTCCAACAAAACTATGTATAACACGTGTCAACCATACCTCTATCGTAATTTAATCCAATATGACGCAACTTGACGAAGCCAGGGGCAGTCAATTCCTTCGACTCTCAATATGAGGGCTGTGGGGCAAATGTGGTTATAGGCTGTTCACGATAAAGTGAGAACTTTTAAAATCAACCTTATAAAAATATCAGTGGTATTCTACTTGTCAGAAAAATTACAAAAAAAAATACTATAGAACTGATAGACATGGTTTAACTGGTCCATCAGTGAAGAAGCAAACCAATGAAAAAGAGCGAATGAAATGGATGAAGAAGGAACTGAAAATGTCAATGAATCACTGAGTGAAGGAAACCTGTCCCCCCCCCCCCCTCAACTAACTTTTAAGGTATAATTAGCTGAATTTAATTTTTAATAAGTCAGATGCTGCTAACTTATTCGAACCATGAAATTCTTACTGATTCAGATTTAAAGTAGAGCCGTAACGTGATTATTCGTGTGGGAACATGGCTGAGTGAGGTGATGCAGATTTTCAACCTTAGAAAAACTCGCATTGGGAAGGATCTGGCTTGGAATCCCGTCCCAGTCATATCCTGATCTCAGTTTTCCATGGTTTCTCGGAATCACTCCAGGTGAATTCTGAGGTGATTTCTCGCTGCAGTCCACGGCCGATTATTCCCCAGTTCCTGCTAGTCTAAGCGAATCTCTATCGAAGTTGGTGTCGACGAGACGTTTAGGTTATATTTCTTTTTTTTTTTTTGTTTTTTTTTTTTTTTTATAGGAATTTGGTTATCTAAGAGAGGTTTCGAAATATGCCCCCTTAATGTAGTTGTCAGTTGTCAAATCATTATCGTTTTCAAAATATAACACTCAAATTCCAACACAAGAGTGTTATAGACAGGTTTAAAGTGTTGAATTGGAGTCTAAGCGCGGCATACTGCATTTGTGTTACAAGCCACGAAACGAACAAAAAAAAAAATTTCCTGTACAGGTTATGGTTTAAACTATTTATTAAATGAATGTTAACAGTTTCGCTTGAATGAACAAAAATATATTTACGACAATCTAACCCCTATTTTCAACAAAATTTAGAGTGCAAATACCCGCTCACCTGTTTATAAATCGTACCCATACTGAATCAGTATGTTTTTGCACCCCATGCAGATTGCGTTAAATGTAATTTGATTGGGAAAAAATATCTAGTAGCAAAGCCTAGTATGCTGCAGAATTCGGGAAATTAAACTTTCGAGTGTTATATTTTGAAAGCCATAATGGTTTGCCAATTAATAACTGCATTGAGGGGACACTTTTGAAAAGCTCTTACAGATAACCAAATAAAAAAAAGTGAAATATCACCTTAAGCCGGACCTTCACACTTGAGAGCAGAGGATCGTAGCACAACGAGGTAGCACGTGCCTTTGCTCCAGCCGGATTCTGTGTCGTCTGGGCAACTGGCCTGCTAGCTGGACATGCACTGCCCTGGCCGGACATATCGCAATCACTTGACTACGGAACCGATGTCTCAGACTTATGGCCTAGTGCTAACAGCAAATAATATTCGGCAGAAATAATTTTAACAATTTTGCTGCATGCAAAATGTACACATAAAGCGGGGTTTCATTTTTCAAATACAGTTTGAGGAAATGTACTTGTATAACATACAAAAGCGTCAGTTAAGATATGGGTCTTACAGTCTCGTCATACTGATGTGCCAAAAATTTGGGATATACTAGCCCGTGCGAACTACATACAAGCTCACTCGTCTATGTTGGAAAGTGGATTGATTAAATGCCCGAAAATTTTTTAACTCATCAGCACATACACCCAGTTCTCTCTCATACCGAGCATCAAATAAACCAAAATCTCGGAGCACAATAGACCCAACAGGCATACGGAAGAAATAAAATTGATCAACACCAGAAGGAAATTTAGTTAGCAATATGAGGCAAAGCAAACGGAATGATGAAAGACACAATTCTAATATAAGTTAATATCAGTCCTGTTTAAGGAAGCCGTCTTGATGGATGTATTTCACGTGTCCGAGGCCTAGAAGTGTGGGAGGACTAAGGTCGACCTTGGTGCGCACATCGAATGCGCGGTCGCCTCTAGGCGCAAGGCACTGCAATGACGTGCAGGCTTTCTCTCATCGACTCTCCTAATAAAAATTTTAATGGTGACCCTTTAATTGCATGATGTTTTAATAAAGACAAATGTGTCATATATCTCCCTATGACATATTAAATAACCCGCACCGGAGGATTCATTCTTTAAAAAAAATACATTGTGATACACTCGTATTTGCCCTTATTCACATAAAAAAAGTACGCGTTAGGGATGGAAAAAGATAGCGGAAAATAGCATTTGGACATGACAAATTTCTTAAATACTTTCCGCAAGGGAAAATGTTCAAAAAATGTAACAGTTTTTAAACGAAAACAGTAAGAATGGAGCTCTGCGCTCCGCTTGGGTGCGAGGGCAAACGGCGCTATTAAAGCTCATACTGAAACTGCCTTTACTGCGGCACACATTCCTAGACCAGTGCAGTTTCCTTATGTAGTTTCATTGTTTAACCCGTCCAGTCATTGTGTCCACGATCGTGGACTTGTTGAATACGAAGTGTCCTTATGGCCAGTACTGTACACAGCGAAGAATTAATACCCAATGTCTTGAGAGTCTTCTAACGGGTAACGTGATTTGTGGAAATTGCCACGCCTCTCGTTTTTTAATGGATGATGATAACGCCTATAATAATGCAGCACGTTGTTCGCTGGTTGCAAAATTGGCAGTAGACAAAAGTACAGGCAACACCAAAATATTATATAGATGCGACACTTCTGCTCACAAATGAATGCGTGACCGAACGAGTTAATGTTTACTTGAAGATCGGTGCAGGCAGTTGAAGGTGTGATGACGGATTTGGTGTGTGTACATAAGTCACTCTTGAATAGATGGACTTTTTTTATACTCACTATACCTTATTTGCCGCAGGGGCGGATACAAGGAGGTCGAAAAGCGGGAAATTAACCCTCCCCCCGGGGGGGGGGGCAGGCAACCAAGTGCTCAACCTTGCTCCCGAATTTGTACGTAATATATCGAAGTAAAGCATCGTAAACCAATTAAGAAAGATCCACGTAAAACCTTTTGCTCTTCTACAAGAACTCAAGGTATTTTTTAAGAGAAATCTGGCAGCACTGACTGGTTTAACTAAAAAGCAAATGACAACAGACATGGCAGTTCGAGTGTAATAGATGTAAACAAAGTGCGGCGATCTGATGTAGAGCTGCAGTGTTATTTTTATTTATTTTATTGTATGTGAGGTCAGTGTTGCTGAAGCATGGTAGTATGCACACTTGTCAGCATTGCCAGTTCACAGAGGACTTTCTCGACCCTACGTCGTACCAAAACATGGTTCCGAATTGCGATGACTGAAATAATACATGAAGGTCTGGCTCTTCTTCGTGTACGAATGATACACCACCAGTGAACCCTTATCATGTCGTTGAGCATTTTTCAAAGTCAAGCAAACCTAACTAATTCTATAGTTTTGGTTCAGCTGGTTCGGCAAATTTATGAACAGTGCCATTACTAAGAAAATATTTTGCATACTTGCCTGTCTAATAAAATTATATATATATATATATATATATATATATATATATATATATATATATATATATATATATATATATATATATATATATATATATATAGTATTTTAATATCGAACAGCAAAGAAATATTTTTTAAAAAGAATTCATTACATTGACTCACGTATTTCAATATAGGGGAAAGAAGCCGAATGCGTACAGCCTCCTTAATCGTACCACCTCCGTATTTCAGGAAATGTGAATACCACTGTGCTCTTGAGGCTACAAGATGAACCTGCTGTAGTTCCCGGTCAGTCCAAAGAATAACGTAAGTGTGGAACCACGTTTAGCAATGTTATTGGAGTTTGTGATTATTTGCACTTCTGGATGTAGTTTCCGAACCACAATTGTAAGCCTGTACGAAATTGAAAGTAAATAATTATTGTTTAAATATATTTATGACTGTAGATACAACTCTTTCTCACACTTTGAACTAATTTATATCTGATGACAAACAATTTGAGCTTATGTTTCATATTTTTGTTTTGTTTGATGACGAGTTGCCTAAGTATTACCACGTCATAGTTTCGCAAATCGTACCGGTATGATTTAGGATACTACTACAAGGCAAGTTACAATAAAACCCGTTTATTGCTGACTGTATGTGTAAACACTTTGAACAATCTAAATAACCTTTTGCATAGTTTTATGCAGTGATCTCATTGTATTACAAACTTCAGTATAGGTTCCGCATTAAATCTGTGCATTGTTTACGGAACATTTTTCTTAATGGTCGTGCATCGACATCCGAGGACAATGGGTTTCAGTTGAATACGCCATACATTTGCCAAGTTCCATAATTACCATGTGCAAGAGTATTTAATAGTCATCGTAAATAAAAGATTACTAGAACACATGTCGTTGTGTGTTACATAATGAGGAAAATCAAATATAGAGCTTGGACTGAAATGGCGATGGCAATGGCTCTTGCGTCGTATGGAAACGGGGACATATGTTTTAATTAATGCTGTCGACAATACAACATTCCAAAGCCGATAGTAAAAAAGGCACTTAGACAGGAAGAGTGTTGTAGCTAACGAATGCGTAAAAGCCATGGGTCGTACCACCACCCTTCCACCCGAAGTAGAGCAACAACACGTTGATCATATTTTAAGATTAGAAGAGCTTCTGTTTGGGGTAACAATCACTGATGTCAGGAAGTTAGCATACCAAATTGTAGAGCGCAATGAAATATCATACCGCTTCAACAGATTGACAGAAATGGCAGGGAAGAAATGGTTTTATACTTTTAAAGACCGTCATAAGAAATTAGCGCTACGTGAGCCCGAGTCCACTTCCATGGCGCGTGCAAAGGGGTTCAACAAGAAGAATGTGTTAGGATTTTTTGACATACTAGAAAGAGTTATAGATGAAAACAAATTTGATGCTACTCGTGTGTTCAATGTGGATGAGACGGGTTTCAGCACTGTACAAAAAAGATGCCAGAAAGTGTTGGCTATGAAATGAAAGCGTCAGGTGGGAGCCATTGCAAGTGGGGAAAGAGGTGTCAATACAACAATAGTGTGTTGTACTAGTGAGTCCGGGATGTATGTTCCACCTATGATAATCTTTAAACGCATGAGAATGGTGCATGAGTTGCAAGTTGGCGCCCCTCCTGGAGGTATTGTTGACATATCCGAAACAGGGTACATTAACAGTGATCTTTTTGTAAAATGGTTACAGCATTTTATTACTGTCATCAAATTAAACATCGACAACAAGGTTCTCTTAATTTTAGATTGTCATTCAACACATTCGAAGAATGTAGAAGTTTTAGAACTTGCAAGAGACAATGGCGTCCTAATGTTGCAGTTGCCTGCCCACACAACTCATCGGCTACAACCTCTGGACAGGTCCTTCGTCAAGACATTAGAAACTTATTACACCCAGGCAATTGAAAAATGGCTTCGAACAAATCCCGGTTTGTGTGTTAACCAGTATCAGGTTACCCAACTTGTAGCAGAGGTCTATGCAAGGGCAGTAACTATTCAGAACGCCATTAACGGATTTCGTGAAAGTGGAATATGGCCGGTAGATCGTAATATTTTTAACGATTCCGACTTTTTAGCAGCTGCAAATCTGGAGGAAAACGAATGCCACTCCAATGAAAATGAGACGGATACACCTTCTTGTAAGCCTACAGAAAACATCACAGAAAACATCAGCGATCCAACAGGTTGTGAAATAATTAGCCCTAATGATAGGCCTACTCAACAGGAGATGATCTCGAAGTTGAATGTTTCTATTGAAACTATTTCTCCGATTTCAACGTGCCCCAAATATGTGTCCACACCAGCAAGGCGGGGAGTTCAACGTGCTGTTGTACTGACAAGCAGTCTGTACAAACGTGATCTGATGACTGCAAAAGATAGAAGAAGGAAGACGACCAGCAAAGCAGATAATAAATCTACAAAAGGGAAGGGACGTTCTGCATGTGCAAATAAGCATTTAAGAACAAACTCTAGACAACAATGCACTCTCTACTTCGTTCGCATCCAATGTAACCATAGAACTTGTGCAAGACGATTGGTTTTGTTCAGTATGTGAGGGAAATATCGTACAAAATATGGTGCAATGTTTACAGTGGCTCACACCTGGGTACATGAAACCTGCGCAGGGGTTATATCAGGCCTGGAACATTTTATTTGTGTTGCATGTTAATGATTTGTTTGTTTTATTTAGGGTTAAATATGTACTTGTACAAACTTAAAACATCATTATAGCTGTTTCCATGGACAAAATTTAGTATTAGACTATTTCTGTGTGTAGCGGTACGATTTAAGATACTGGCGGTACGATTTTGGATACTGGTTTCCTATAGCGTACCTATTGCAGTCTTACACTGAGAAATTTCTTCTCGGTCGCTATTGCAGCTAACTAGACATTTTCATGTAGATATGTATGCAAACATGTATGCTCCTTCTTACTAAATCAATATTGGAGCAGTACATTGAAGATTGGCCCAAATTAATACAATAATGTTTAAAAATGGTACGCCTTAGGCAACCTTCCCCTAGTAGTTGTAAGTATATGTTTTTATTTATACAGTAATAGTAGTTGTAAGTTTATTTATTATTTATACGATGAAATAGAGTAAAACATACATTTAAAATGTTGATTTTAATATTCACAAGATGACTCTTGGATCCACCCCTGGAGCTCTATTATAATTTTTTCGAAATGCGGCTCCCGATCAAGGATAACAATTTTTGTAGTATTTTCGTTGTTTGGTATTCTAAGTTAAAGATGATCTCTCGATTTTCGTGAGAAAAGGATCGAGATCACTCGACAGTTTTTGACAACACATTAGCTAGCTAGTGCTCTCGATCGTTTTCTCACGATAATCGAGAAGTCATCTTTAATTAGGAATACCAAATGCTGGATATTTTACGAAAATCGTTATTTCACGACTGGGAGCTTCGTTTCGAAAAACTTAGAATCGAGCCCCTGATTTGCCGGCACGGTGGTCATGGTACTGGAAAGACTCCTGGCAGAAGAAAATCCACGCACGACATCCCCTGTAGCAGAATTGTGTTGGTCAAATGTTGGTCCTACCATTAGTCCAAAACTGTAAATTACGTTGGGCATACTGTTAGGCCAATTTTAGAACATTAAGCTGGCCTAACACCGAAATGTTATCCTATGTTGGTGAGTTACATCCATTAGACACACTTGATATTTTTTTTTATTTCTCTGCCTTAAATAATTATTACAGCCCTATACAGTATAGTGCTGTACTCCAATTTTGATTTCAATGAAACAGAAAAGATAGTGCAAGACACATTTTGGGTTCGACCCCACGTGACTTGAATGTGTAAGTCGTTTCGCTTTACATTGCCATATTCCAATTTATACAAGTATTTTATAGGAAATTTCAAATATTATTTAATTAAGGAATCACGAACTTTATGTCCCGATTAAAAAGTATTGAAATAAAGCACTAAAAATTATCCCACATTAATCGCTTGTGTTACTGCCAAATACATCTCTCGGAAAAGTTTTGCACCATTGGGATTTTTTAAGTGACTACAGTCCATTCCCGACTGGAAGATACATATGAAAATCAACCTTTGAAAAAACACACTAGGCATAACATGTCAACCTGTTTTTTCAATAAGCTGTATTCCACAAATACATAACACTGTGGTTAGCTTTAGAATACTTTATTATTGAATTAATGAAACTTTACCTTAAAATCTTCTATAACTTGTAATATTTATTTCTTTTTAAATATGAAATGACAACAGCGAGAGCAGCGACGTGTTGGCAACGACCGGTAATAAATAGTTCACATTAAAAATATTATTTTAACCTAGTATTTTAGTATACTATTTGTAAATTAAACAATGCTTATTAAAATATTTATATATTTAGGTAGCTCCGATTGCTACATATCTCATTTTCACAGTTTAAAATAACAGCGGAAAATATCGCGAGTAGGCTGCAATGGTACTGTGTTGTTGTACCGAGCGAGTAAGCAACTGTCTGTTGAGAGAAGCTTGTAGCTCTCTCTCTCTCTCTCTCTCTCTCTCTCTCTCTCTCTCTCTCTCTCTCTCTCTCTCCCTCTCTTTCTTTGTCTCTCTCACACTCTGGAAGTTTCGCTTCGCTAGTAAGCGAGAGCAGCGACGTGTTGGCAACGGCCGGTAAGAAATAGTTCACAGTTACAATATTATTTTAACCTAGTTTTTTAGTATGCTATTTATAAATTAAACAGTGCCTATTGAAATATTTAAATATTTAAGTAGCCACGATGGCTGCATAATTCATTTTTACAGTTTAAAAAACAGCGCAAAATATTGTGCGTAAGCCATAGTGGCATGGTGTTTGTTTTATCGAGCGAGGAAACAACTGTCGGCTGGGCGAGGCTTGTCGCTCTCTCTCTCTCTCTTTCTTTTTCTCTCTCACACTCTGGACGTTTCGCTTCTCTAGTAAGCAGCAATTATACATGTTTTCAATTGCAGCATATTTCATACTCATTACAGCAAAATAATGATTTTTGAATTTGTAATTTTCAACTGTACAGAGATTTTAATATTTGAATACTAATTTTAATATATTTAGGTATGATGGCGGGACAGTTAGGCCCACCGTCTGAAGTTGGCAGATGCGACGAGCCACGACATGACGTGTTGCTTTTTGCCAAACGAAGCGTAAATTATACTTACTCCGAAAAATACTTCAAATTATCACATCACGTTTGTAGACGTTGTGTTTTTTAACCTACTTAGGCGAGTTAAGATGTTGTGATAAATCTGTGTTTACATGGCACTAATAAATATACTGGTAGGTGTGTTTCGTTAACCACTGCGTGTTAAAAGACGTGGCTGCGTCGTGGTCGTTACTCTGGCCCTGTGTGTGTGCGTGATTTCAAATATTTGATGTGCACTATGTATACATGTTAATTTTGAACTGTTTTATGACGAAGTTAATTATTTACATCCACGTCTGATTAGTTATCACAAATTTGTACATTTGTTTGAAACACAGTCGTTTTACCTGTCTTGCCACAGTCCCAACAAAATACTAAGCCCAGCCCGATAAATTTCAATAAACCTAATGTACAGTAATTAGTAATACATAGAAATATGAGCGGAATAAAAGTTACGATAGCCTTATTTGTGTACATGTTCATCGCTATCTTTTAAGTTTGTGTGACAAAAAATTTGCAACACGAGTTGCGTGCTTGCATTTAATGTGTCTTTTTCGTTTGACTGGTTGTTCCTTCGTTTTAATATTTATTACAACTGAGGCCGTCCTTTTAAAGAAATTGCTCAACACATATCAATAACAAAAGGATAAATACTGCAGTTCTTTACCTCGCAGTTGTAACAGTTTTAAACAGAGTCGCGCCAAAATATTAACGTGTATTGCATGTAATGTGCTATGTCGTGGAAGACAAATATGTTAATGTAAAATAACCTTAAGAATTATCAATTCAGGCATTTTTAAAACGTCATAAAGCTGACCTAAATAATGTTAGACGCCTAAACTGTGAATATTCGTACGCAAAGGTTTTTTGAAATATGACAGAATTCTTTGAAAGGCTTTAAACAGTAAACAACACATTTGGCAGGTATAAAAGTAGAAGTCACTATTTAATGTCTATGTTTAGGTATAGCGAACGTATACGAACATTATGTACACACACACATTGGAATGTAAACATTGATTTTGACAGATGTTACATGGCAGTCACATGGCAATGTTTGTTTACATTTGGCGGAAGGATACGAAAAGGGGCTGCAAGTAGATATTTAGCAGGGCTCCGAGAAAGTTTCTTCTAGTAGGGAATGAACTATAGGTTCCTCGTGGCCCAAGAGAGAGTATGTGATGAAAATACACACTATATGTACAGAATACTCTGCCAGTCTTGATGAGAGTATTTTTTTAGTGTGCCTACTGTCTCAGCGAATATCTTTCATGTGCAACTAATTACAGGTGGCACTAAAATGTTGAGGTGTCTAATTTAATTTTTATATCAACAAAATGTTGCTGTGTTAGGCTACATCTGATAAAGCTGCATTTTAAAATAATTTAATGAAAGAAGTATTTACTTCATGAACTAAAACTTTTTTTTAAAACACGCCGTCCAATTAAAGTAATGATGACTCACTTTAAAAATGATGGTGTTACTTCAGGATACCTTATTTCCAACCAATATCAAAAACGCTAAATGTTCATTCTAACAAAATGCGTATTTAGGCTTGCCAACCAAATCATCAACTCTTTAAGCCATTTTGTATCTTGCTACTGAGGTTATTGACCAAGTAGACAGGTATTTACCAATTAAAAATAGTATATTTTTCTTTAGAAGACACCATAAAACAAACTAAATCTCCTTATCTATTTTTTAAAGAATCTCTCTCTCTCTCTCTCTCTCTCTCTCTCTCTCTCTCTCTCTCTCTCTCTCTCTCTCTCTCTCTCTCTCTCTCTGCAACATAACTGCACTTTTGATATATATATATATAAGTAATTTCAATTTTATTAAGAAAGAAATAATACCTGGCACTGCCACGATATTTGTTACACAATGTTGCTCCGACGCACCAATCCTAAACTTTTAAAACATTGATTCAACTTATAAACTACCACACAAGAGTCTAAAAACTCACTTTCGTAAATTATTCGTATCCTACAAAATAATAAATAATGATTGTTTACATCTTAACACAATTATTTTGGTATTTTAAGTTACGTTGGTTAAACATTCTTGGCCCAACATAAACACTGCCAACAGTATGTTAACCAACTTGTCGCCATCAATAAAACAACCATTTAAAAAATTTTAAAATTCACCTCCTTCGATATGTTTCGTAATTTTCTGATTTAATGAATTTATTTTCAGTGTGTCGCTACTTTATATCATGAAAATTTACCGGAAGGAAATTCCGTTGGGCAATATTTTATCAACGTGCTTTATCAACCCAACATTTACATTTAACCAACCTTTCCAATCAAATGCCAACCGTTGTGCCAAAGTGTATTTGTACTGGGGACTGTTTAGTATAGTATATTTTTGCGCAATGAACCTTACGGAATATTTGCGGCAACTTGCAGATAATAAATGCGTAGTAATCACAATTTAACGGGCGACCACAATTGCAATACCACTTAGGAGGAGGTTCCAAGCTTGAATCTTGGGTAACACATGGATGAAAGTGACGTTTTTGATGGAAGTTTGTTTGCGAATCACTCATGCCCTACCTTTCTTCTCGATTAACACACTGGCATAAAACGGCGGTGTTAAACATGTCAAGTAAACAACAGGTACTAGTTCCTAACCGTTGTAACTATAAACTGATTTTTCTTTTATTTTAAAATTATTGTGGCTTCTGTTTGCCATGGTATAAGCGAAAAGTTGTTTTAAGGGTATGTCATAGTTAACCGCGAAAATATTTTGAGAATGTCTTTGTAACTAAAATATGAGACATTTATAAATGCGAATGAAATATGAAGAAGTGTTAAATGCCATATTTCTCCTGTAGTCATGTATACCTGAATTTTTAAGTAATTTTTATCGCATGTAAGTGTTGGTTTGGAGCATCAACAAATGACAAATACACATTGTGTAACGTAGTGATCATTGCTGTTGGCCAGCGGGCTCTCCCGGCGTAATCCCGTGTTCTCCCGCTTTTTCATTCCGTCGCGGCTCCAGCCCTATCTAACTTCACGTCCACAGGCACCCTGGAATCCTGACTGTGAACTCAGCTCATCTCGAAAGGCGGTATTACACGATACCTGCTGCTGTTCTGTACTTGGTCTCGTACAAGCGTCCAAAAGGCGTGGTGCGCGCGCGGGTATACCAACTGCTATGCGAGCCAGCATATAATATTTATATTACACGACAGCACTTTGGTGCACCAACTGTACTAGCATTAAGGCACGCTTTGTGGATGTTGGGCGTATGGTTCGTAGTAAATATGAACAACACTCGTGGAACTGCTATTAGTCAGCAACATGTGCAGGCCTATTAAAAACTAGCTAGTATATTTAAATATTACTTTATTACTGTTGGCAGTTACATCAGTTCAATTCTGACTGGTGTAACTCCATCATAACATGTTTTTAAAATCCGTATTGTCAGAGTACCGGAGTATTTTTTGTTGTTTACATGTTAACGGAAATTTTAAACCGTTACCATAATAATGTTTTATTTTTATGTACAGCGTTATTTTCCGCATTCAGCATTTTAGAAAACCAAAAGTGCCCGACGGATTTTCGAACTCACGTTTAAAATGTACGCTTCAGTTCGCGTGTCGTAGCTTATCAACTGTTCTGCCAATTATCTAAGGGTTTGATTCTTTAAATAATCTAAGTATATATAAATTTGTATAATCGCTCGTATAAAATTGTATATTTTAGATATGGTCTTCAATATCCCGTACTGCCTTTAAATGTAATTAAACATTGTCATCACCAGTGTTATTCGTCTTTGCCGAATTTTAAATCCATCTGAAAGAGTTTCAACCTCGCGAACGCATATTAAAGATGGAGGCGTCTCTTGTGGTTTCTTCATAAAATCTTTTCTAAGTAGTAGCCACGCGGAGCGCCTTACGCTCTGGAACTGCAATGTGATTGGCCTGGTACGAAAGACGGTATGGAACATAGCACGAAAAATTGGACGGATACCATCACCAAACTTGGTATGAAATCTGACCGCACACGACGTCAAATGCAATGGCGGGTGCCATAGCTGATGTAATGTACACTATGGCAGACCTCGCGCAAGGTTTTTACGGAATCTGGTAGCATGTAATTTGGCCTTAAGGCGGTCGACTAGAAATGGGTGTGCGATGACCCTGTCATTTTGATTGTACGCGACTGTGTAGCAAAGTTCAATGCATTCCTCTATCGCAGTTTTGTATATATCCTGTACGTATATTTTCAGATACAGAAGTCAGAAAATAAATTGTTTTTGCAATATTGGAGCGCGTGAAATTAATGTTTCCAGTGCTTGCGATGTCTCGAAAGTATCATCCCGTCATCATCGGATATATGTATTATTTTCGTATGTAAACCTATTGGAGTCACGTATAATAATTTCGTCAATAAGACGCATTTTTCAAACACGCTTGAACGCATTTCAAGCATATAGTACATTAACGTTTACTTCCTATACTTATCCACACTAAACTGCCAATGCTCCGCATTCATGCGCACTTAGTGTAATAATATTTAGCATAAGTACTACTTCTTAAAGGTTGTTCACGATAAAGTGAGCACTTTTGAAATCAACATTTGAAAAAAGTCACTGCCCCTGCCTACATGTATTTTAAAGGGCACCCTGAGTGGCATGCGCCTAGTAAAGTTGGTAACGATGTATGGGAAGTAGTTCCTTATCTTAACGCCGAATAGAAAGTGTTATGAAACCATTTCTGATGACGTAAATTGTGTCTTTCGCTTTTTGAAATTTTTTTTAAAGAATCGAAGTGTAAAAATGAGCAGATATGTAAAATATTTACTTTACTAATAATTTCACATTTTCACCTGACCGACACATGAATAAAGTGATGTGAACCATTGCAATATTAATTTTACATAAGGTGGAAGAATACACAATGTGCATTCAAGTAGGTCTTAAGCAGGGCTTTCATAAGTACTCATTTTACCGTGAACATCCTATATTCGCGTTATATACTTATATAAGTTCTCCAGCAGCGGCAGCATAGTTTTTTTTACATGACACTGTCACAGTTATGACGTGTCATACGGACACCAATGTGGCGAAGGCCGCACGAAAATGCGAGCACGGATCGTGTTGTCATAACTCTCCTGTCGTTAACAAAGTCGTCGTGATCATGAGGATTCGGAAGTGTAAATATACAGATGTTGGTATTGAAACTGCACAAGAGACGTGTTGTTTTTTGAAGTTGGATGATCTGTCGGCAATTGTCAGCCAATAGAAAACGCCAGCCAAAAATAAGCAAATGAAATCGATAACGTTGTTGTGTTCTAGTTTATTTTTTTACTCCAGCGCAACAGATTTGAAACAATGTCCACAGTGAAATTATTTCTTACATTTACACTGTAAATCTGAATCATTGAGAATTTCACTGTTTCAATCAGTGAAAAGTATCTGACTGATACAACAGACACACCAGTCTGTGTCTCTAGCAACTTGTTCCACCTGTAATTATTTTCAAAATAAAATGGGCGCCAGTAAACGTGTATCACGTAAAGTAACAACGAGTAAACTAATATAGCCAACACAAAATACTTTGTAAAATGTGTCTACTCTTTCAAAACGCCATTTTACGAGGTAATATGAACACTCAGCCTTCCATTTCGTTTTCACGTAATCATCACAGCCCTCTGTTTGAAGGTTTATGCTGTATACAGAGTGGTGAAGAGAGCGCACTCGTATACTCTTCGTTTTAATAATCGTAACGGTACCCATTAATCCAAAAATGAAAAGCAAGGGTATACAAATTAATCTTCACGATTTTACGGTGTCATTATAACTTGTACATTTTCCTCCTATAAGGTGATGACCTAAAATGAAAGGGTGTACGAGTTCAATTCCACTCCCTCGCAAATTATTTTACTTTTTTAAATTATGGTAAATTGCACAATATAAATAAGAAATTATCGTAAATATGCTTATGTGGCGTAATTATTTGGCTACATTCGATCAATACAATATTTAATTCGCCACTGTGGTCAGCTTACTTACGTTTTATTCAAAGATGGGGAAGAATTAGCATTGCCGTAATTTTAGTTATTTTATATGATATATTGTTGTTGTTTATAATTTATGTTATTTTCCAGAAAAGGTTTATTTCTAAATTTTTTTTTGTATAAAAGCAATAATATGCAAGTAACTGCACAGTGCAATCGGCAGCCTGTGTTTTTTTTATATTTAGCTTTGGTTTGTATTGTTGCTTTTAGACAAAGATATTCTAGAAATAAGCGTTTTCTGTCAATAACATAAACTATAAACAGCAATAACGTTTCACATAAAATAACTAAAAAAATTTCGTCACACCAAGATTTGAACTCTGAGTACACACACATCTTGGGAGAAGTGCCGTGGAAAAGGGTAAATTATGACACAAGTCGACAGTTATCACGTATTTTTTAAATTATATCTATTGTTTTACTTTGACCTTGGGGGCAAATCGAAATGTTTCCCGGTACTTAAGCTTACATTAAGTTTCAATTTGTACATAAATACGTTTTATAGAATCCGTAATACTTTCGTAAACTAACATAACCCAATTTAAGAATATCACTCGGGCGTCATCCATCTTGTCTGTCGCACAGCGGGCTGCAGCCACGACGGCATATATATGGCGCCACACGAATGACAGGCGCGTCGTAGTTATGACGCGCTTAAATTCGATCCATGCTTGCTTTTTCACATGAAGCGTCACAGCAATGACATGTCGCGCCTATGACGGGCCGAAATTACGACCATGCTTGCCCTGCTGGGACGTGCACTGAACCCCAGTACAGACTTTCCACCAATAAAACGATGAGGACATAGGTACACACAGCACGCCGAGAGCACTGTACGCCAGTTCAGAGCCTTGCGCGTAGCGGCGACGATGCACTTGATGCGCGTAGCAGTTTAGACCTTATCGCTCCCTCACTTGTCTACTTCAAACGCGCTAACCACCTCCAGGTAGGCGAACCCCTTAAGTCCCGGCTTCGCCTCTTTTGAGAAATTATTACTTTTTGCAATATAATTTCGGTTTCAGAGTAATTATTGACGATCTTTGATTATATAAAAATTACATTAAACGAGTTTTTAAAATGTTTTCTTGCACAATTTTCAATACGCGTTATTCGCTAATTGTGAAAAGTCGAGTAGATATTTATATTGTTCTCAACATTTTGCAATCAGCAAATAACACGCATCGAAAATTAGATACAAAAATATTAAACAACTTTTAAACTGTGAATTTCCTACAATCAAATATATATATATATATATATATATATATATATATACATATATATATATATATATATATATATATATATTCGAAATTGCAATTATGATAGGAAAATGAAGAATTGCTTTATAATAGGTGAAGAGTGCGTCCAATAGTTTGACTTGGCGCTAGCCGAGCGTCGCGTCTATAGGCTGTTCGCTGTTTCTTAAAACCTTTTGAATCAGACATCTGAAAAGACGCCCAATGCATGACGTGCTTGGTTTTTGACGTGAATACGTCTTTAAATTTGCAACCATAGCGGGAGGCAATCCAAAAAATCCGATGATAACAAAATCGGGGGATACAGTTTGGCATTGCAGCTTCGAAATTATCGTCTACATATAAAATTTGATTACACCACTCGATTGCCAAAGGTTCAAAGAATATGTTACGTTGAGTGAGGACTGTGAAGCATCAAGCGTTGAGGAGGGTGGGGGTTATTTTAAGTTCGTTTCGCCGCGTCTCATAGCTTCCGCGTAGTATAACTTTTGACTAGGAGAAGCTACGACACTCGTTTAGGTTTCAATCGACAGCTCTCATCAAGATCAATGGATTGCATGTACAAAAACCTTTCTGTGGTATGGTTATAGTGAAATTATATGCGTTAAATGTAAAAAATTAATAAAACTTAATATAATTTCGGCCTATAGGTCAAAAAGTCAAGTCGAAATACAGAAATCGTATACGGTTGGAACAAAAGCAATCAAGTGATACCCATAAAACCCCATATGATCGAGTAAAGCGGTGCCGGGACCGTAAAAAAAAACACCAAGGCGTCCGAGTGCGTCAACGTAGACGTATTAACGCAAAACAAACGGCCATGTCCTCAAAACAGCCAAACTTAATTTTTTCCCCAAATATGTCATTATAACTTCTGTTTCATAAATATAACTTATTTTGGGTTAAATTCAACTTCTACTTATATTTTATCTATAGTCACTCGTAATCAACAGGAACAATAACAAGGAAAAAATAGGTGTTTTGGTAATGCCTAGTAAGAAATAGTGTTATGCAAAATATTATTGGACTGAGTGCGCACAAATACGGTGCTTAGGGCCGCGGTGGCTGAGCGGTTAGCCTGCTCGCCTCCCACCAAGGCGAACCGAGTTCATTCCCCGGCTGGACCACTCCCGGATTTTCGATGAGGGAATTGTGCTGGATGATACCTCTGCTCGGGGATCTCCCGTTTCCCCC
Source organism: Dryococelus australis (assembly GCA_029891345.1). Taxonomy (NCBI): domain Eukaryota; kingdom Metazoa; phylum Arthropoda; class Insecta; order Phasmatodea; family Phasmatidae; genus Dryococelus; species Dryococelus australis. The sequence goes on from CM057009.1 coordinate 130,689,388, forward strand.
ACTCTTTCAATCCGGGGCTGCTGCATACTCACCTCACTTCTCTCTAATTGGCTCTTAAGACCCCGATGTTATGAGCAGCCCAAATATCTTCACTCACTCCCCCAATACGGCGCTTGGTTCCCTCGGTGTAATTTTCTAGATTATGTTAAGGAGACCGCCTGGGTAGGCCACCGAACGGTGTGCAGAGCTCCAACAACGTGTCTGAATAAAGTTTGCTTATGAATAGCATTTAAGAAACATTACGCGTCTCTGTACGTTTTTAGGTCCTCCAAAGAAACATTACGCGTCTCTGTACGTTTTTAGGTCCTCCATTTCTCTGTAAAGCATGATTTTGTGATAGTGAAAATGGCACTAACTGGTGTTTTCACGGTCATTTTCAGGTATGAACATCCCGTTACAAAACATTGAAAAAGGAATAGTGACGTGCATCAAACCTTCATTTTTATTATTACATCATAAAATGGTAGGGTCTCAGCTGAAAGTCTCATAGAGGCGCGTTACCGAAGGCAAGAAAGCACGCCAGTTCAGTGCTTTGCGCGTAGAGGCGATTAGAGAGTTGACACGCATATCTCGGTCGCCCCTACCGCTCCCACGTTTTATGGCCTCAGACGTGCAGAATTCCTTCAACCAGGTGGCCACATGAAGGCGGAGGAATATCCTGTTAAGTGGGACTTGAGCAGGTCTTCAGAAGAGTTGGAAGTAGCCGTGAGTGTAGTATGCGCTGCGTGGAAGCAATATACCAGTTTCTCGCCTGATTTAGCGGCACGTACACGAGCGACGGGCGAGTGGGTAGATCAGCAAGGCGAGCTGGAAGATTGAGGAGGGTGATTATCCCCACAAGGTACCGCGAAGACATTTCGTTGTGCGGGCACGAGCTTCGCCCGCTTGTAACACGTCGACACGGACAGTCGCGTAGAGAGAGAGCGCGCCCACGGACATTGCCATTTTGCACGGCTCTGCGTCGTGTCTCCTTACCGCCTAGAGGGGCCACGGTGGTCCAGTGGTTAGACTACTCGCCTCCCACCAAGGCGAACCGGGTTTCGGTTGCCGGTGGGGTCGGTCCCGGATCTTTGCCCGCCGGTCGGCGGGTTTCCTCAGGGATCTCCCGTTTCTCCCGACCTTGGTGTCCGGCGCTGCAACATACTCACCTCGCTTCACCAACATCGGCTCTCAAGAGCCTCCCAAATATCTCCACTCTACTTCACCACTTCCCGTATGCTACAGGAGGAGTCAGTATTTCCTTACGCGTAACGTCTTAGTACTGTGTATCGTGCAATATGTAGTCCTACTGGCTGAATTATTTACTACTAATGCTCTAAAATCGAAACATATAAAACGGCTCCAAATCAGCGAATTTCACTCCAGATCTTTTTTAACTAATCCACTCGAATCAGTAAAATTCTACTGATTATTTAAGTTGCTGATAGACACTGATTCATCAGCGGTTTCAACTGATTCTGGTGAACTGCCCTGGTTTGATAGTAAAACCTTAGTGCGCTGATTCACCGGCTGATAACAGCTCGCTAAAAGAAGAACCAGTAATTTAATTTCACTGATTGATATCAATGACTCAGATTTTTAGAGTGTGCATTTTTTACATCTGTCCATTTTTTCTTGACTTTGTGTTTATTTCAGTACATAAACATCTTTCATCTAATAAATACACGCTTCTATAGACAAAATATAAAATGTTCAAGAATTATTTTCAACAGTTTTAATATCAGTAATAAAACGTCTTGTATAGCAAATCATTCGAGTTCTGATCTGTGAAATAAATTATCAAGTAAGAAAATAAACGTAGTGGGTAGGTGGGGTTAACGTTTCTTTGACAGCGAGGTCATCAAAGACGGTGCAAGTCGCTCAAAGAAGCAGGAACGATGAAGTTATTGGTCATAGCCTGTAATAAACAATCATTTCAGAACTCACCCAGAGTTATTTTGGGGAAACCACGGAAGGGCGGGTGCAGGGTGACCGGACTGGGATACGAACCCAGGTCCTCCCAAATACGAGTTCGGACATTTACCCCTGCGCTACCTCGCTCGGTGAAGAAGCAGGAACATATGTGTTCCAGGACGCAATTTTTGTCGTGTAGCTTGGCTGACAGCTATATTCTCCTCAACATTCTGGCACAGAGAATCACCATATTACCCCAAATAATAATTTTTTGTGATTTCTACGCATTCGCAGATACTCCCAGATATAACAATAGGATATTTAAATTGTTTTGTATTTACATATTTATTCACCTATATATATATATATATATGAATGAAATAAATTTATATTTCTATATTTATAAATACATAATTCTCTGCGTGTTTTCTTCTTTAGTGAACGAGTATGTGAGTTTTCTCAGATTGCTCCAATATTTTATATACGTAAATTTTATGGTGTGTGACGATTTAAATAAAATTCATTTTGTTTATCTTAAACACTGATATTTTTAAGGGTAAATAATTTGATTTCTCTACAGTGTTTACATTCATTGTATGAAAATCCTTGTTTGTTTACCTTTTAACGGAAAAGCGGAAATTTTAACACAATTATTTTACAGCAAAAATGTTTAATTTGCTGGAATTCAAGTTATTGTAAATTTTAATGTCTCGGGTAGATTGCTTACTGATTTTAATCTGAGTTGTTTTCTCTTTATCTAACTTGTGCCTTGCTGAATGTAATTTTTAAAGGCCTAAGAGATATATATTTACAAATAGTTTACAGATAATGGTTGCTTATCAGGAAATGACATTTATTTTGATGTAGTAATAAAGAAGTGAGATTCTCAACTAGAAGTCCAAGGACTCTCTAACCAGCCATGCCAGCGGTCAATTCATATTTTTAATTTCTTGTGAACTATTCCTTAATATATTTGATTTGTGACCACCCATCATAATATAGGCTGATGTAAGAGAAACATTACAATCATATAGCAGGTGAAAGAAGCCACCTACAAGCGCCAGTTTTAGTAATTTTGTGTTTTTCTAAAACTTCAAGAAAAGGCTTTGGACGCTTAAACACTGCAACATAGGACTACACGGTGAAATACTGCACAAATACATTATCTACCAAAAAGTAATTGGGCAACTGTCCACAATGTTTGCTCGGTGGTTGTCACCCCGTTAGAATTTCGTAGGGCCTCCTCTTGCTGCTATAACAGCGGCCACCCTGTCTGGCATGCTCTCTACGAGTGTTTGCAGGACATCCACGGGGACTCATCGCCATTCCTCTTGCAACCATTCCATGAGTTGAGCAATGGCTTTTGGCCGCGCCTGACGAGCCCTCACCCGGCGATCCAATTAGTCCCAAAGATATTCTACAGAGTTGAGGTTGGGGCTCTGGGCGGGCAAGTCCAATCGGCGAACATTGTTGTTGGCGTACCACTGCATAGTAGACCTTGAAACATGGCACCTGGCATTGTCATCCTGGAATTAACACGGGTCCATTTCGTAAAAACGCCACAATGTTGGAAGAATTTCATTATCGAGAATGTTACAATAGGCCTATGTGTTCATGCTACCACGGACAAACACCAGCGGTCCTACGCCGAAGGCCGTGAAACACAAGTCACCTGACGTACTGAATTACCTATCTTCACGGGTGCCCAATTACTTTTTGGTAGATAGTGTAGGTATGGTCCAAGATAGTTATTACATGTATTCTATTTTCCTCATTCTATTGAATTCCTCAAATAGGAAGTTCTACAAATGGTATTTTTTTCATGAAAATTTAATACTCAGAGGTTCTGAGTTCTAGTTTAATTGCAATACCTCTAGCTTACCTGGTATTCTATTCGGTGAAACCAATAAGTTGAAAGTGATTTTATCTGAAGAAAAAATTTTTCTGCAGAGGAAATTTTGTTAACATAATGGAGGAATTTTGTCACGTAATTCTGTATAAAAAAGTGTATCTTATTGCTCGTTAGCAATGGGGATAAATATGTTTCAAAGCTCTGAAAATGATGAGCTGTATAGTAATTTATTATATTAATGAATGTCTTTGAAAGGGATGATGATTTTTGTTAAGGGTAGTGTGTTATATGTGTCCAACTTTGATTGCTATCCGAATTGATTTCAGTTTTAACAAATGTCTCATCAAATCGACCTAGGTTTGAATAATTTATGTAGAGTTGAACCTAATGATATTTTAAGTGTATGATGTGTTATGTATTTCTTTTGTTTAATACAGCTCATATTACCCGAGGAAAAAAAAGTAAATTTTACTATTCATTCACGTACCTTTTAGAGGATTGGAATTTCTGAGAAATCATGGTAATTTATGATATACTATCTTCCAAAATGGCCGATCAGTAACAATATTCCTCTCTAAATTCAATGCCTACCAGATACACTGTCAAGGTACTGAATTTGATTTATATCGGTTAAATGGTTCCCCAGATATGAAATAGCACCTCAAATTTTAAAATGTCCCCATTTTTTAAATAACCACCGAGCGTTATCGAAAACTACAAAAGTCATATGTAGTTACTACGTACTATATATGTATCAAGTTGGGTCAATTTGGTTCACGTGTACAGTACTTACACTATTAGGAGGGGACATAAATACATACAGACATTTACATGACTTAAAAATAATAATACGCCTATCTTTCCAAGGGAAGTACGTTAAAATCTGTGTACAATTAGGTACTATTTGCGTAACGGATATCAGCTGCCATACATTTTCTCGAAAAAAATTCTTTGTTTCCGGTGAAATACATGTCACATTGATACACCTATACTTCCCTATACGAGTGCATCAGTAGTGACATGTGTACTTCTTGCACTCATCATACATGGTCCCGTCAGTTGACAGGGTCGTTAAGAGAGATTGTTGGCTGTCTATCCGGGGCCACGATACCTGGCTTTAATTATTATTCTTAACACATGCGCCAAAACCAATTTAAAAATGAGTTCGATTTCGAACGTCATCTCTATTCAAGTCATACGGGAGAGGGTGGTTCACGTCTTCTCCTCATAGCGCCGCGCGGAATACCGAATGAGCCGCTGTCTGTGACACAGGCTACGTGAGCATTTTGTTGCTCGGCCGTTGGCAGACACGCTAGTAATTATCGCACTGCGGCCTTCATCTTGCTACTTGCCCTACAAATTGCATTACGGTGCGAGGTAATTTTTTTATCTGCTTGCGGCGGTTACACCACTATTCCGCCGTTCACACCATCAACATTCGGTGTCATATCCTGACACTCGAACTCAGGTTCTTACGGTATTATGGGTTCGATTCCCGTGGGAGCCTTTTATTTTCCATTATCAGCAAATCGTTAACCCGAAAGAAGAAAATAAACACAATCTCTTTCGTAAGGTGTAATTATTTTGCAATATATACATGAGATGAATTGAAGCCCCATTTTCGTCGGGCGGGGGGGGGGGGGGGAGGCATTATAAAAATTCTAGTTGATAACTTTTCCATTTAAATAGAACTGTTTTCGTAAAATACGGTCTAATAAAAAATACTATTAACCTTACGAAAACCCTTGATTTCGGAGCGTTAAATTTATCAGAAACGTGCGCGCAAAAATATTGAAAGGATATGAACTCTAAGATACTGCAATAATTTTATTTCTTAAGATTTTTTCAGATCTTACTATGCGCAGACTGTCATTTACTCGAGTCCATGCGTCTGATGATTTTGTAATTAAATCTCGTATGAGTCACTAGCAATCTGTAGAACATATGATTGATAATACCAGAACGAATACTATCAATATTTTAATATTTTCAAGAGAAATATATATTTGACTGTAGGTGATATATACATCTTCATATTTTTTTTTTAATTTGCTGCGAAATTTCCCACACTACCACGAAGAGATATGGTTTACCTATTTATTACCTGGTGTAAAATAATAAGCTTTAGAAATATTTTTATAAAATTATGAGTTAGCATATTTTAAAATATAATAAATGTGTCTAACAGGCCACCGGAACACATTAAGCCTTTTTTTTCGGCAACTAGACGGAAGAATTATAGTACATTGGCATTCCGTTTCACAAACAAACGAAATCTAAATTTCCCGACATGCAATCAGCTGTATATATATATATATATATATATATATATATATATATATATATGTTGCTATAACTATGTTAAACATTTCTTTCATCAGAAATCAACTCTGTTGAAAAAAACTCCCACGTTCTAGCAATGCCTATAATGGAGGATAACCCAGTAGAAATAGAAATAGCATCGACACACTATCTACTCGTTTACTTTGCATAATATATATATATTTAGCGAAAATTGGGATAAAATGTTATCCTTGCAACAGAAATCTTTTGGGTTCGTAAAACATCATAAGCAAAATTATTTTCTTATCAACAGAACACTCCGCGAATATTACTTCAAAAGCTTAGAAAAATAATCTTCGCTACTTGCGAACAAAAATTTTAACACAGCACTGCATCTACTTACTTTGACTTCTAAGGCTAAGGAATAGATACAATTTTCATGCTCCTTTCTCTCCATAGAGCGACCAGGCGATAGTTTTTTTTAATTGCACCCACCACAGCAATCAATGTTTTATTTCAGTTTCAATTAACTCACATTTTAACTAAAATATTTGCATTTCATTATATTTTAGTTTTAGAAACAATATCATGATTTCGCTTTGAATGACACGTGCTTTGTGGTTTAGCCTGTGTGTACCATGTGAACGTTTGTTTGATGTCATAGGTTGGCAATGAAAATGGATGGTGACAGCTCGCAATTATGTTACATTCAAATGACATAATCACTTAAGTGTAGATATGCCTCTTAGAGACCATAAACTGTGTACGAAGGTCAGAAGCTCAGTTCCAGGTACACACTGAAAAAAACGGTTTTGTGGTGACCGAAAAAACTTTGTTGGCGACCCCAAAATTCTTTTGCCGATATAGGCATGACAGAAGATTTTGGGGTGCCAACAAAATTTTTGTGTCATTCCAGTATTTAATGGTAACTACAAAATGATATTTGTGGTCTCCAATAGATTCAGTGTGTTTTCAAGCAATAATTTGTTCGTCACGGCGATAGAAGAAATACCGGTTAGTGAGGTTTACAAAGGTAGTTTTCCGGGCTGCAGCCATTTGTAGGTTGGTATGTTCTAACAACAATTAATCACTAAACACAAAGTCGCTATAAGTGGGATTCGAATCATGGACCGCTTAACTGCGAGCTCAGCGTGTTATCATTACGCTACCTTACTCGACTTTAAAATACTGCCTTCAGCATGTATACGACTGGAATCTAATAAATGGGACACACGACAAGGTTTGCACACTTCACCTCATGAACAGTTAATTGTCTGGGAATATTAACGTGTAACATTTACTTGCTGAGAATAAACGAATGACATAATCCGTTCATAACTACTTAAGAATAACCCTCATGAATTAGTACGTAACCTGATGCAAAGAACCGAAGACAGGCAAATATGGCGTCGTGGCCAGGCAGAAGGTGGTCACTGTGAATATGCCAGAGCGCATGCGCAGAATAAAACGTATGCAGTTTTGTAGTCGCAGTAAAAAGTTTTCTGTGGATAGCATGAATGCAGTTGCTGCCAACTAAATATTTTGTGGCAACCAGTCAACGTTTTTTTAAATAAACCAATATGTTAGAGCGTACTAAATAGTTTAAGTAATAGTTAATCTACGTGTTATTGAGCAACAAAACGTTTTTTACCAACAACAAAATTTCGCCTTGGAATGAATCAACCAAACAGTTTTTGTAGCCACTAAAAATGCTTTTTTTTTTCAAGTGCATTCGTAAGACAATTGTGGAGACTCTGTGAAGTTCGTGCACACTGCCATAACATCCATTACAAAAGATATGTTTTAACGATACAAAATGCTAACAGAAGTATGAACATCACTTAATAGGTTCACCTATTTTTCTGAACACTTTTGTCTATCAGTAATTATAACGACAAGACAAATCTAAACCCATCTTTTGGGAACGAACACAGAGAGAACAGCCAAGAAAATATTAGTTTGTAGCCTATATGCCCGAAGATATGTTTAGTTACTCCAACAAAATATTTTGTTCAGTAAACAAACCTTGAAAAGGAACAACATTAATTTTGTTTTATCTAACAAAATACACGCTTGAATAAACAAAACCTCTGCGTTGAGCAAAAATAAATTAGTCCGACAACAAAATATTTTGTTGATTCAACTATATATATTTGTTTGCCCACTTATTTGATTGCCTTCGTTCTAAGATACAGCTGAAGTGTTTGTTTACATTTTTTTGTAAATTCGGGATAGTAAAAGTGTTTTTTAGTGAGTTTATTCACACTTAATAATGATGTAAACACACTAAGAAAACAAGTGCAACAGGAAACTAATATGCAAAGCTGTAAAACTAGAAATACTTATCAACCCATACTGTCCAGTGTACGAAAAATATGTATTTAAAAACATTCCTACGTTAACGAAAGTCAAATTAGCTAAAGTTGCAAGGTCATAGCACTCAGGTGTAGACGGTTTTGATTAGAATCTCGGTTGGGTTATAATTTGTTTGTATTGACCAAAACTGTTTAAATTACATTGAACCAAACTAATATTTCATTGCAGCAACCTAATCTTTGCTTATGGCAACCAAACGAGAACTACAAAAAAATTGTTTTTAATAACAAAATATTTCATTTCCCTTATACGGACAATTAATTTGGTTGTATCAAACGAACTTCGATTCAACAAAACATGGCCGCGGTGGTGTAGTGGTTAGACTACTCGCCTCCCTCCTAGGTGAACCGGGCTCGAATCCCGGTGCGCCTGTTCCCCGGACTTTCGCACGTGGGAATTGTGCCGGACGATGCCGCTGCTTGGCGGGTTTTCTCGAGAATATCCCATAACCCCTGCCCTTTCATTCCGGCGCTGCCCCATACTTACATCGCTTTAGCCTCATTGGCTCACAACACCTTGATGTTAAGAGCCGCTCGAATTTTTCCACTCCACTTTTCCTCAGTGATATTTTACAAAATATATTTCGTAATGATTACAACAAATTCGTTTCAAATTCTATTTACACCTATATATAGTGCAATCCATTACTAGCACTTAGGCCATTAATTATCGCGTTTAAGTACCATGTTAACTTCTACAATTTAAAACCTGTAGTGGACAAACTATTGGATATTCTTTCTAGGATAACTCAAAATAATGCATATTGCAATTATAAAATATGTACACGCTATACAATTTAGCCCTTTCGGCCACACATCAATTACTTGTTGAAGTGTTGCAATCACGTAATTTTTTGGTGTGCACTGTGCTTATATTCAGCATTTTTCTCCCAGCCATTGAACAACGTAAGTACTGCGTGCTCGATGATATTGGCATCGACCATTCATGTCAAAGGCGTATAAAAATTTCACAAATCATATTGTAGGCTGTTCAAGGTAAAAAGAGCACTTTTGAAAGCCCTGCTTTAGATCTACTTGTACGCACGTTGTGTATTCCTCCGCCATATGTAAAATTAGCATTGCAATGGGCCTCATCACTTTATTCATGCGTCGGTCAAGTGAAACTTTGGAATTATCAGAGAAGTAAATGTGTTATAAATCTGTTCATTCTTATACTTAGACGCATTAAAAAAAAATTATTATTATTATTATTATTTCAGTTTGAACAAATGATTACATAATATAACTTTTTTGACGTTAAGATGTGGAACTATTTCCCATACATCATTATCAACTTAACTGGGCGAATGTCATTCAGTGCGCTCGTTAAAATATATGCAGGCCGGGGCAGTGACTTTTTCTAAGGTTGATTTCAAAAATGCTCACTTTATCGCGAACAGCCTTTAGCCGCAATAGGTACTGATGTCTTCCTGTATACAGCAACGATAATAAATATTCATTGGCAACGTAATCATGACAGAACGGTTTTAATTTACCAATTTGTTATGTATTGTGTTGTGTTTAATTAATTTTGTAAATAACAAGGCGTTACTGGTATAAATAATGAACCTACTTTCCTCAACATGAATGCAATATATATATATATATATATATATATATATATATATATATATATATATATATATATATTTCATGATTTCTTAAAAGCTGAGTTGGCATGTAGGACTAGTCGTCTCGTTGATAGCAATACTATTAGAGATGAAACGAGAAACATATACGGCGACAGTAGTGAGGCAATTACAAATACACACGTGCTTTACCCGGTACTCGAACCCAGAAAACCTCGGTCCGTAACCTAGTGGCCGGAGGTCGGGTTCGGAACATCATCTTCAGATTGAATTAGTCTAACCTAACCTAAAATATTTACAAGGCCATCGTTTTGTAAATAAGTGACTGGTAAGTTTACAGGGCTGACCGTATCGCTACTTATGTGAAGAATTTGGTGGAAATTTGTTTATTGGTCCTCAAAATATGGCACAAAACCTCCATACTTTTAATGTGACGATCTTCATAAATGGACGTCAAAAAAGTTATATATTGGTACATTCCATGATTGCGTACTGCCAGTATACATACATGGTTAAGATAAAATATATTAAATATTTACGTAGAAATTGCACATTTACCTAAATTTTTTTTAGACGCTATTCTGAAAATAAATATCTCTCGCTTCAAAAATGCATATGTATATATTTATATGGCCTACTACAGTACAAATACTTTGCCAAATTTGGTAAGAATGGGTGGATTGTTTCCGAGATATGTCATAAAAGCTAAATTTTTATTGTGGGTCTAACTTACAAATTGGCAGAGAAATCAGTGATTTGGTATTTTTCTCAAGTTATCTTGGATTTAATGCCACGAAACCGTTATATATCGTCAGAATATAGGAAAATAATACCTTGATTAGTTTCTAAATTGTTCGAGTAATAACTACAGGAAATGATTTTAGTTCTATCGATTGTGATACTTAAGAGTCTCCAGAAATTTGTTATTTATAACATATTTCTGAATATAAACTGAAACATAAATGAAAACATACATTAACCTTTGTAACTTCGTTGGCCGAATTGAGAAGTGAAAAAGATATATCTATCGTTACAGGTTTACGTACTATTAAACACCAAAATTACGGAACATTACACAAAACAATAATTTTAAGTAGAATAGAACTTTTGTTGTAAAATAATATTTTCTTGTAAGGAACATATGTCCAAAAGTGATAAACAAAATTAATCCATCTATACTTTTATACAGTATGCGTCATTTTTATAAAAACATTTTTGCTGCAAATAATATTAATCATGCGTAAAAATTGTAACTAAAGATTTTATTCTTTTAAGCACCAACCTAAAATATTCCCAGCGTTTTCCTTGGTTGATATCATTTACAAAGTATTTAAAATGCATTTCAAACTATAGCCCAAGAATTGTGCTGCCCCACTAGTCATTGGAAACATAAAAACTAGTTAATCAAACTGGAAAGTTTTTTTATTACTATATTAAAATTATTTACATACAAAGGAAACCGTATTTACAAAGGTACAAATGTGTGTCTATATTTATGTACACGTATTAAGTACTTCAACCTGTGCCTTTAATTACGAAAAAAAATATTCCCGTATTACAACGGTCTTTTGTTAGGTAATACGATCATGATAATAAAACAATAGTTGGACTTGAATACTTTTTCATTCTTTCGTCTTTCGTATAATAATTTATTTTTGTTAACGCCCCGCCGAAAGCATCAGCTCATCATCGGTCTTTCGTTTTTTTTTTTTTTAAGTAACAATCTCTTGCTCTCTGTGGTGTATACTGGTACCATAGAACCACAAGGCGAAATTACTACTATTAACTAACAATTAACTAACGAATCCTTGGACGAGTTTTGTGAAACGGTCGTAGAAGTTTGTTGCGACTCGGAACAACGCATGGCCGGCCATAGGGCGAAATTAACAGAGCAATTTACCCCAGGATCCTGACCTCAATGGCCCGCTCCAGGCCTGTAGACTATCACAGTTCCTCTCACGGATAATTCACTGTCATTCTCATATGACGATGTAAAACCCAGTCATAAAGAAACGTGCACTACTGAGAACACAATTATACAGAGCACCAGAGAGTGTAAATACAGGTTGTATCTTAATTCGACCCACAAACTTCGGCTGTAGGTTCATCACGATTAAATAAGTTGAAAACGTATATGGTCTAAATTGAATACTAACGTCTTTGAAGTTGGACCTGGAACACTTGTTTATTACAAATATTGGAGACAATATATAAGCTGGAACACCAATTGTCTGGATAATGGTTAACTGAACAAAGATCTTCAAACACCACAACACTTGCCGCTGTCATCAAATTATTTCATGTAAATAATCACTGTTACTACCACTATTTCAAACGAACATTCATGTCGTGATAGCATATATGGGGTTTAAAGGATGGATTATTAATCCTCATGTTACAATTAACACAAAAGTCACCTTGTGTAAATACCCTAAACCTCACAGTTTTTGAGTAATTCGTGTTTTACTTTCAAAATAATATTTACCAATACCTGACAGGTGGGGCACACACAATATCCAATAACACACTTTTGCTGCTATTAAGGGGAGGGGAAGATTCCAGATAGAGGTAAATTACAGTGGTACTATAATAAACTTTTTCTTCTACTACAACGTCAAAAAGTGTACCTCCCTTGGAATAAATTTTAGACCGTAGGTCGTATATATGTTTTCAACATATTTTTTGTGGTTAACCTACGTCCGAAGTTTGTCGGTCGAATTTAGATACATCCCGTATAGTTCAAAATAGGAAACTCACTGCTAATGCTTGGTCCTGTACATTGGGGTACGTCACCGACCTGCCCTCTATAAATCCAATAATTAGCACGTTATACTCCATTCACGGTTACTTCACACTTTTCTGAAGCCCTGCTAAAGTTCTACTTTCGGGCTATTCCTCCGCCTCGTGCAATCAAAGCTTAACAGAGTCTAGACAATTACACCAAAGGGAAAACGTTAGTATTTGTGTGCACTCATTTTAGAACATTTTTTGAGAACTATTTTCTACTAGGCATTACCAACAAACCTATTTTCGCTCTGTTTTCATTCTGCTTAATTATAAATTAAAGAGTGTAATTTAAAGACAAAATATAAATAAAACGTTTTCTATTTAACCAAAAATAAGATAATTTTCTTTAATAGACGTATAAAACGCTTGAGAAAAATTAGATATTTAGAATAGAAGCAAGCACATCGTACACAGGATGATTTTTTTAAAGGTTTGATTCATAAAGTGTGAAGATGAACGAACAGAAAATACGACCTCTCAAAATGCATCCAGCCCGATTCAGATTGAATCTAACACGAGGCTGTTTAGTATAGGTTTACGGGAACTCTTAAGTCAAATAGTTTCTATAAAATCGCACCTTCTTTAATTCGCATTGGAGATAAGAAAGTCTTCTTGTCTCTAAGTCAAATACTATCCATAAAATATTACCTGTGTTCACTCACACTGGGGTTAAGAAATGCTCAACTTTGAAAAGTTGTAATTCAGTACTACCAATAATGCTGTATTTCCTATTTGGGATATGAATAATGCTATTGTCTGTAGATAGAAATAAACCTACACTGTAAAAAATTCTTGTGGCCTTCCTTAATTGTAATAGAAGTTTTTGACCTATACATTGTATGGAAATACTACCATATAACGGACTGCAAATGTAGGAATGTTTAGTAGTGCTACAATACATAATTGGTAATTTCCCTACGCATTTCACTGTTTACTGAGGAAATGTAGGAACGCTACCATGGGTGTATGGCACCAAACTTTACTAACCGCTCTTTCTCACCATACAGATACACTGGAGTGGTATATTTCTGAACAATTTATTACAGTTTACATACGTGAATATGTCATAGTATTTAAAACATTTCCTCGTCTGTCATATAAATTAGCGCTGATTTGAATCCATATATACAGGATGCTCCGTGACGAAACCGGCAAACTTCACCAGCGTGTTCTAGAGGTAATTAGGAATACAGTAGTAATTATAAGTGCAGCGATATATCGGGTCGGGGAGGCATTGTCTGCTTAGAAGCAAAGGTTAGTTTGGATTTCAGTCTGAATGCTAAAAGTGTTGGATAACGAGTTGAGTTGCAACGTTGTGGTTGACGCAGTTGAAGATGAAGCAGCGAAGGAGTGCAAGGGTGGAGGAAACGGCAGTGCCCCGAGAAAACCCACCGGCCAAAGGAAATGTCCGCGACGTTTCCCACACGCCAAAATACGAATGAGGCTGCCGGGACTCGGACCCGGTTCGCCTTGATGAGAGAGCTATTCTCTTGCTGCTACAGCCCTGTGGTCCCAAGTAACGGAGAAGAAGTTTGATCGGAGTACTAGGTATTCGCAAAACGCGATACGAAGAAGCGAATATCTGTTTACTGCTCCACTGTGCAAGAGAAATATAAATCATCTTGAGTGTCTGTGTTACTATTCCTAGGAAAAAATGTGATCTGCTACCAGAGAAAGGCGCGAAAAGTGAAGAGAGGAAATTTTAATTTAGTTCTTTAAAGTGTCGAGGATTGTCGAGTTCACGATAATCTATTGTGAAAACTCATGCGTATTATTACTGCAACCAAATTACTTTGCCTGTTGCCTTAAGTTTTATTTTTTACTTTAAATAAAAATTGCGCTTGTAACAATACCTCGTATTCAGCGTCATCAGTGTTCCTGTAGTTTAAAAATTGGCTGAAAAACACAATTTTTCACTTTTCCCAGTGCCGCTATACACGAACTTAGGATTTCAGGTTCTGTGAAACCAATTCCATGCTTCTGATCTACACGTACATGGCTTCTTAACAAGGATACAATTATCTTAATGGGTTTCTGGTTGCCCTGCTACATAACTTTCATGAAGTCGTTGGACGTAATATAAGTGACGGCAGTCACTGCGCTATTACACACCAAACGGTTTAAGTGTTTCAGGTTAGTTATTATTATAAAAAGTTTTTAATCGACGCCAAAATATTGTACAACCTGGAACCCCATGATAACTTTGAAAATATCATGTAAAATATTTTGAAAGTGCATTTTTTTTTTTTAAGTTATAATTTTATTGACAGTGAACAAGTGACGTTTCTGAAGCACATTGCCACTAGATATCAAGTTCCTTTTTCCCATTAGTGTGTATTCTCAGTAAAAAGGAGCAACCATCGTTGACTGCGCACTCACATAGTTCTAGTGTAACATACACTATTAGCTCGAACACACCAAATCATGACCAATCTTTTGAACTGAATCTAAATTATAAAAGCTATGAAAAAAATATTTTTTAAATTTATGTACATTGTCGGTTACTGGTAAAGTGTTAAAGCGACGCATTAATAAAGCATGCATTTATATCCCAGGATTAACTTTTGAATAAGCAGCCTTTCAAATGGAAGTTACAAGTGTCGTGAATTTGCCGGCAGAAAATTACAACAAAGTAATAACAAAAACATTATTAATACGGGCGTATTTTAAAAATGCAAGAGTTTCAGAGTTAAAAATACACTTTAAAATACTAACATGTCTACAAATAGAAGATATAATTGTAAATTTGTTCGATTTTTTATTTCGCGGTGCTATATTTGTTGACTGTTTTCAACCTTTAGCTGTGCATTTCAGTTAAATTGTTAAATACCGTATTTAAAAAAAAGGCTATTGATAAAGTCGAACAAAACTGTTAAAGTAGTTAGATAACGTAATTTCCCATTAACATCAACAAAAACCACACCTGTTGTTCACCTAGCAAATAAAAAATAGAAATGAGTAACGACATTCCGACTGTTGTAATTTTCTCTCATTCCAGTGATGTAATTTATCTGGCACAACCTTCGACACTAAGCTGCGGCCTTGATCCTACCCACAACTAATTTTTCAACAGCGTTAAACAGGATGACGCGAGTCCAATACGAAAAATTGGCGGGGGGGGGGGGGGGGGGAGGGAGTGCAACGAAGAACTGACATTCAAACCTGTGACTCATCTTCAATGACTTTACCAGATACCACAACACATACACGCACTTACGTCCCTTTCAAACACACGCTGCGCAGACACTGGCACAACAAACAGGAGTTCTAATGACCAACGCAAATAATACAGCAGCGGGAACAACCAACTGTTAATGTAACGGATTGTGACAAGTCGACAATGTGTACACACGCAGGCTAATTCAACAACAGGCCTATTAATATCGAGTTGGGTTGTGGGCGGACAGCACAGGCAAGGAAGACAGACGGTAGAGCGAATGTGATGTCTGTCCTCCCTGCCGCACCAAAACATATTTGCTGGTAATATTTGTGTAGTGGCGATCTTGTTTAAAGCCTACTTATCCTGCCCTAATAAACTGTGACACTGCCTTAAAATTCTATCAGCGTACTGTACAAAATTCAAACTAGTTTTTCTTAATCGTTAAATTTTCCCAAAATACTAACTTTTATAAAACATATTTTTTCTAAAAACGTTTCTCCATAAAAGCATACATTTTATCACAGCAATTACTATTTCTTAAAAATCATAGATTTTACCCAGATATATTTTAATGATAAAACGTACTTTCAAACGATACTTTTAACCAAAAAAGAAAACAACTTGATTTTTCCACAAATGTCATACATTTTTACAGAACCTTTATTTAAAAAACAAACGTCGTCCTTGAAAATTTAAAATTGTATAATATGAAGACACTTTAAACAAAAAAATATATACAAACAATTCTCTCGAAAAACTTTAAATGCTAAAGAATGACTTCCAGATAAATAAAGGAAGGAATTTTAAGTGTTATAAATACATCAACAACAGCATCGAATATATCCTGCATTACAAAATGTTTATGTTCAATCCCTTTTTTCTCCTAGATATCTCATCCTTTTTTGTGATTGTTTCTGCCTCGTTCCTAATATAATGGAGTTAATCAAACTCAAGTAGGGCTTCGGTGGTTGAGCGGTTAGCCTGCTCGCCTCCCACCATGGAGAACCGGGTTCACTCCCCGGCCGGATCACTCCAGGATTTTCGCATTTGGGAATCGTGGTGGACTATGCCGCTAGTCGACTGGTTTTCTCGCGGATCTCCCGTTTCCCCCCCGCCCTGTCATTTCGGTGCTGCTCTGTACCCACAGTGGCTAACAATGGCTTTACTGTAATTGATACTTATTTGTAAAATTGTACCTTCATGACATACTGTACTATATATATTAAATTTAAGACTATGGCTTGTCGCTACAACTTAAAGAGCAGGTCTATTCCTCTTTCAGTGCTGTTGTATGACTGCAGTTCTGAGAGAAAGAGTTTTTGCTTGAAAATTACTTGTTTACAATGAACACTATTTCATTCACTCAACAAATCAGAAACAAGCTAACTGAGCCAACCATGTGTCCAATGAATATTCTTCGATATTCAGAAAAGAAACGGACTGGTGGGATCTGGACTGAACTGTGGTAGGACTTTATGAATGTGCAACAGGGAATTTATGAACTGTCAACCATGGCCAAATAATTTGTAAAATAGGCTAATTCAAAATGAATCGATATACTGTTTATTGGGAATTGTTTTTGTTTTTGATTACATTAATTTCTTTGAGGTGATTGTAAATCGTATTGCTTGGATTTATTAGTTGTAATTAGCACGTGATAGCCATTTAGAGTTAAAAAATTTCGTTGATAAAGGCTGTTCACGTTAAAGTGAGCACTTTTGAAATCAACCTTAGAAAAAAGTCACTGTTCCTACCTGCATATATTTTAACGGGTGCACTGGGAGACATGCGCCCACTGTAAAGTTGATAACGATGGATGGAAAGTAGTTCCATATCCTAACATGAAATAAAAATGTTAGGTAACCATTTGTTATAACTTATATAATCTATTTATCTTTATGTTTTTTTTTAATGCGTCGAAGTGTTAAAAAAACAAAAAGCAAATTTGTAAAATATTTACTTCTTTAATAATTTCACAGTTTGAATTGACCAACGCATGAATAAACCGGTGAGGCCTATGGCAATGTTAATTTTACATAAGGCGGAAGAATACACAATGTGAATACAAGTAGTTCTTAAGCAGGGCTTTCGAAAGGGCTCATTTTACCGTGAACCTCCTATAGTATTTTTTGTAGTGTTCATAGATATATTAAGAAATTTTTTTGACTCTATTATTTAATTAACACCTCCGTACCTTTATGAACCTGGCTAAGTCACTTATTTTGGTAAATTGTAACAATATATTGTCCTTACGCTGTACATATTTTTTTTGTTGGTTAGCAATTTTATTGATAGTAGGAACCAGAAAAAGTCCAGTAGAACTTTCAGAACTTCCGAGTTCGAGCTCGTGCTAAACTGTTTCCTCGTGTTTGGGTGCGGTAAAACGTCTCCGGTGTCACCCTTGACAGGTGAGTTATCTCACGGTTCTTCCATTCACTTATCAAGTCATTACACCATGTGTCTTATCCCGCGACGCATTTCAGGGATGACAGCGGACTGCGAGTTTAGTCTTTCTAAACCTGTCCCCACTTAGGTGTCTCGCCAGACCCAGTATAAAAATATGGTACTGATGAAGATTACAACACCGTTTATTCATGACATGCCTTAAAGTAGTTTTAATTCCTAAATTATACGCGAAGAAAATTTTAATCTAGCATTTTATAGACAAATGCTTAGAAATGTGATTTAAGATATAGTACAAAATTTTGCATTTTGCAGTACCAAATAAGATTTTTCTAAGTGAATTGTTTCACCCATTTATTCTGAATTGTAAAAACATTACATATATCTTGTCTTATGGAAAGAGTTATGTCAAAACCCCACCTGTAATTCTAAAATGGTGACTTAACCGGACAGGATGCAGGGAGTACCTGAAAATACAGATTATTTATTTCAGTAGCTACCGTTGAATTATTGAAAGTTTATTTGCTAAAATAAAATGTAATTTTGAAGTGTACAATGTTTTTGTGTAAACCCTTTATTGTTATGGGAAAAGTTTTTATGGATGCAATTCTTCATATCTTCATACATTCCAAGTAATTTTGCTGTATTTTAAGTCGTCCTGGTAATAACCTGCCCTTTTAAATTTCTTCTTGTTGGTTGCATTGATAGAATCGTTGGTATTTCCTAATTACGCACAATGCAGACAGAATCGTTCTTAAAAGTCAAGGTTTGTGTTAAATGCGAGAGTTTAGAAAATTCCTGGCGAAATTTTATTTTGCACATTTTTCAATATACAGGTATATCGGTGTTTCCTGAATTTTTTATTTTTTATTTTTTATTTTTTTGTATTTTTGGAAACCAAGACATATACTCAGGTATAACGATTTTATAAAGGCGTTTCAAAAAAGGTTATACAAATACAGCCAATAGCAAGTATACCTAATTATATCGTTGCATTTTTAATGCAATATTACTTTCTGCAAGAGAATTGAAAAAAAATGTGTTCACCATGTAAGGTGCAAACCATTGCAATTCAAAGACGTAATATTTCTGTGGGCGGAATGTCGAAATTAATTTCCGCTGCAATCATAACTTTGATACACGTCTTGATGTCGTTGGTAAGCTTATAAGTTTAATCACCAGCTCTGATTGGTTCGCCAAGAAACTTCTGTACTTACAGAGAGAGAAAAACTAGAGCAAGAAAACAATTCAATAAATACTCGTCAAATATGTCACTGACGTGTGCTAAGCATTGTATCCTGTCGTCAGACGTAAGTGAAATATCTCCACTTCCCTCATTCGGCTATACATATAAATATACAACCATACTTTCGCAAGGACTGGTAATAAATTCGTCACTTACGCTAATGCAAAATTTTTTGAGACCAGGAAATTACGTAAATTGCTCACTACTGGACCAGCAATTACGATGATACACTATGGAATGTGAAAATTGCAGCACCCAGAAAGAATGCCCGATTGAATCCAAACTAGGAGGATGTGTAAAACAGTGTACCAACAATAAGTCATTACGATTGCAGAGAGATGGCGTACACGTAGGCCCAGCATCGTCCTCTCATGTGTGACTGGAAATATCCGTGTTATGCCAAGGTCAGTCAGTAAAGAGCCGTCAAATGAAGTGAAAGTAGGTGCCAGTATGCTTCGTCGACGTCAAACGGCGCCATATCAGCAGGCGAGTGAGTTCGAACGGGGCAGAGTGATCGGTCTCCGGGATATGGTCTTGTCATACCGTGATATTTCGGCTCGTACAGTGCATGCTGCCGCGACAGTGATGTGTGTGTGTGGCACCAGTAGATATAAGAGGGTCGTACGCAGCGACGAGCGGGTACTGGACCACGCAATGTGACCACAGCTCGGGATGGCCGCCATATGGTCCGTATGGCCGTAACGGACCGTACAGCCTCGTCCACAGCGTTAGTTCGACACTGGAGCACTGCAACGGGAGTGGATCTGTCTGCGTTGACGGTTCGACGCTGTCTTCTGCGGGTTGGACTAGTGGCACGCATGCCATTGCATCGGCTTCTATTGTCCAGAAACCACAAGTACCTCAGACTACAATGGGCACGTGAACGCCGTCGCTGGCGTGCTGAGTGGCTAAATGCAGTGATTTTGGAAGTCTCGCTTCAACCTGTCCTACAGTGATGGCCACATACATGTTGGACGCTACCGTGGTGACCGCAATCTGGCAGCCTGCATTGTGGAGCAGCATAGCGGACATACGCTAATTGTGATGATTTGGGGTGTTATTGGATTCAACATGCGATCTTGACTCCTACATATTGAGGGTAATCTGAATATAAATGGCTACATTAGAGATTATTTAGAGTCCGAGGCACTATCCCTTCCTTCAGACAACTCCACATGCCATAGTTGAGCAGGATAATGCTCGGTCACTTGTGACGAGGAATGTGCTAGCCTTATTCAATGAAGGACGGGTTCCACAGCTTCTTAGGCCTGCACGTTTGCCTGACATGTCGCTCATTGATCATGTCTGTAATATATTGTTTGCAGGCGACTTGTTCATCACGGACCTCCAGTAACCACTGTTGATGCTTTGTGCACTCGCATACAAATCGCGTGGAGGGGATTCCCCAGGAACATATCCAGGTCATCTTTCATTCCATGATACGACGTTTAGGGGCTCTGATTGCAGCACGTAGAGGCTCCAAACCATACTGAATTCTCAAGGACAGATATCATATACGGTTCTGTAATCCTAATCAATTGTGTATTGTCACGTACTTAATCCATGGCATACAGTTAATTTCAATTACAAGGATCCTTCTTGGTGTTACATTTTTCACAAATGTTAATGTTATTTAACGCTGAACCCTTAAAAAACTAAAAAATTCGTGAGTAGTTAGTAGGTGACGAAGAAATTGCAGCCACTTTTAACTAGATCGTCTGGTAGTATTCAGGGTTTATGCATTTAATGTGTCGTAAGACCCAAACTTGTCTCATTTTGCTATTCACTATTATTTCCTTCTGTGCTCAAAGCCATGTTGGCACGTGCATATGCATCCTCTTTTATGACCGAATCACATAGCCCCGATCAACACAGCCTCGATTTTTTGTAGTATCCTTCGGTTATTACTCGAGGCATCATGAGAATCCACTCAAATCAGCATTAAAGTGGCCGTTGGTGGCCCAGCGACCATAGTGCTCGTCAGCCACCAAGACGATCCGGGTTCGATTTCCGCCGGGGACTTTCCCACGGTTTTCGTACGTGGGGCTAGCGCTGGACGATGCCGCTGCTCGACGGGCTTCCTCGGGGATATCCCACCACCACACCCCCTCCCCCGCCCTTGCATTCCGTTGCTACTCCATATACACCTCGCTTATCTTCGTCCGTTCTCGAGAGCTCGGTGTTTATAAAGACTTCTAAACCTGTCCACTCAAGTCAGCATTAACGCTATATTGACAAAGATGTGAAACTTTCATTCAGGCCTATTAACATACCTCATGAGAAGACGATTTCTTCGTCACTTTCAATATCTGAAAAATATTTATTTTTTAAACTTTTTTATGAGTAAGCTCATGTCAAAAATGAAGAACTTTAGCTAATCTAACAACAGTCATTATCACATGGCTAAGGTTATTAACGATTAATCTTTGTTATAATATATTGTATACTTGAGCTGGGCATAATTCACAATTTTGCCACGAACGATAATTAAAATATTAAATACTTAAAGCGGATGAACGGCCAAAAGTAATTAAAAAGTTAGTTGATATGTGGTTAAAATGGTTCAAAATTGAATAATAAACACGTGTACGAAACCAAGAATTTAATTTTCTACAGGTAAAAATGTTCTCAGTTATTTTTAAGTAGGTAAGGACCTGAGTCAAGTTTTTTCTTGCCACATTAGAATTTACAAATGCCATATTATGAAGTACTAGTTAGGCATAACGTGACAAGAATTATTTCACAAATGCTGATCAAATAAAAATAAAACATTTCTGTAATAGAAATTGTTTTCATATTTTGTCAAATTTTAATTTGTATATAGCAGAAAGTTACTATTTTTACGTGTGTAAACATGAACGATATATATCACGTTGTTTGAAAGATTAAATTTTTTAATTATATACCGTTAGATAGTTAATAATTCAATTTTAAAATATGTTAATATAACTGGTGGGTCAGAAATCAATCGTCAAGATAATCAGTTCATAAGTTTGTAAAATCCAAAAAATGCATCAACATACCTTCAAAGAAAATTATTAACGTTTCTTAAAGCTTGTTGACCCGAAGATATTTAAACTTTGCTCTGGTAGTCTATTAATATAAAATTATTTTAAACCAACAAATATTTTATATGGTTACTTGTAAGCAACCACTAACCAGACGAATTATTTTAATTGTACTTTTTTTTTTTTTTCCAAAATAATCACAGCTCAATATATGTGTACGGAAATATATTCGCGAATTATTGTATAAATTTTTTTTCTTAAAAATATTCGTCACATTTGATAAAAGGTGACCCTTTTCTCTGCTATATATTTTGAGCCAAATTGTAAATTCTGAATCGTCGCTATAATCACAGAGCGCACACCAATTAGTGAAGGCTCGGTGCATAGGCTGCATCTTTGACTCGTGACAATTTGATCTTGGAGTATCTAATACAAAACAAAATATTTGGCTCCCATTTCACTGCTGGTAGCATTTATCTATTAGTATTGCATGTATTTTGGTCGATAATGTGTTTCAACGTACGGCCCCTGAGACACTATAAAACGACGAGTCTCTCATTAGAATGTAAGCAACGTTGTAAAGTGTTTTCATTTTCTATGACTAATAAAATATCACCATAGAACACTGTTTCAAACTAATGTAGTGATAAAATGGTAATAAAATTAAAAAATTTTCTTTGTTCCATAGGGTTTTTAATTTGCAATTACGTTATTTAACAATTCGAGAAATTTTAGTTTCTGTGGAAAACGGTATGAATATACTGTCACTTGTTCACTGCTTTTAGAATATTGTTGCGCAGTAAAATACTGTATTTGATATTTCATATGAAAAACAAAAGTGTCTAGCTTGAAGTTAAGATAATTAAAATTGCCTGGCGAAATGTACCATTATGCGAACACATTTTAAAACTTTTATTAAGGTGAATTCGAAACATCATAAATTATGGAAAGTCATCGTTTCAAATGAAAACGATATTTTATTCAGCCATATAAAGTTATTTCGAAATACTGAGGCAGGCCTACGTCACATTTTTATAAAATTTTCTGATATCATGGTTTAGTCATATAAAATACGCAGTTCCGAGTAGGACGTAAAACTAAGTAAAAAACCCAGCCTAAATTTGTAATAACCAGGTGAACAATGCCGGTAAATCAGCAAACTATTGGTGATTGACTTATATTTTGAAGGGCATAGCCAACCGTCTAAAATATAGTTAATTATTAATTTTTTACTTACAATCTTTCAGGGTAATCTTTATTAATACAAGATAAATTAATGCAATCTAAATTTGTTTTTTGTTGTTGTCTCATTTACTTTTCTCCTCTTAGATGCAAGCATGAAATTATTCGCTTTGGAATTGATTTCAGTGTTAGTTTAAAATTATTCAGCTTGACTATATTGGCTAAAATTTAAATTTTTATTTCTTATTAGTAACCATTTTAAGAAATAATATTAATTGAGCAATTCGCCTTACTTTCAATACGTTTAACACTACAGCAGCACGGTTATAAATTTCATCCCGGTAGTTGTTTAGAAATAATCTATTAGCTTTTTAAATCCATTTTTAACTACCGCTTCGTTAATTGCTTATTTCACTATTACCTCGAAAAATTGCATTGGTTGTAACATTAATTTACCTAAAATACGTTAAAAATATCTAACCGAATCATAGACAAACATAAGGTTGTGTTACAATAAAAAAAATCATAATGAAAATTGTTATGTTACAAATACAATTTGGCTAAACGAACTTGATAAATGATGATATGGGTTTTATATGGTATTGAGATAAGTAAAATTGTAATTCGTTTATGCTTAAAACAGTGCAGCAAGCAATGGTACTGTAATAGGTATTGAATTTTAAAAATCCCATAAAACAAACATACCTTCTGTAGCTATAAAATCGGTCGTAGATTTAAAAAAAATCACTGGATGTGTGCTCGTATAATATTAACTACATCTATGACTACCTCTTATTGAATCTTTACTTTAAACTACTCAAATACTTTGATAATATCATTACTCATAATTGTATAATGACAAAAAAAATTATTTGGGTGTAGAAAGTTGATCAGTTCATTAATATTTTTTTATTTTTTTTATTTTTTACAACTTAGTTGTTATAGGTAAAAGCGGTTCAGCGTTCTTTAATGAGTTTAGCAAATCATTACTTGAAGTAACTTACGAATTCGTAATGAAACATTACAAATTTTACTGCGGTGCAAGCCATAGTTTAAAAAAGCTAATTTATTAGTGAAAGGAAAATAATGATCGAAGAGTCTACCTTCCTAATTGATTCATGTCTCCTCTCATTTAATAAAGTTCAAAGTGGAAATTTTTTGCTGTACCTATCGTGCGCAAGTTACAGATTCTAACAGACCATAATGAAAAATTCAAAAGATTCCATTTTGGAAATGCAGGTTACTAAAAACCACTTTTTTAAGCTAATATTTGATTATCCTAAAAAGGATTTTTGCCCTTTTGGCTCTAACAAGATCTGAAGTAAATCCAACATGGAGTAATAATGCTCAGAGTTTTAAAATTTCAATTACATTACTTATAACGGAAGAACACTAGGTAAAAACTGTTAATTGAAAACAATGATTTGGCTAACGTATTTTAAACGAATTTCATTAGCCGTTTGATATAATCCATATTTCGAGAACGCGTCTAGATAAAACATTTTAGCTTTCCTTCTCTTCATTGCTGTTTAGTGAGGCAAACAAATATTTCATAAAATCTAAAATAAGCATGAAGCCATGACCGTTTCTGTCACATTTTTTTTCTGGTATATAATAAAATATCGTTAATGTATTATTATAAATTTATTATTGTGTATGTTTCCTTCTGATTCTGTACACCAGTTAAGTTAAAAGAGTCATTTTGAGGTCCATCCATCGTATTAGAAGATTTCATAAAAGACTTTATTTTAAAAGATCTAATAATATTTTGAAATAATTTCTAATTATACACCAAGTGTCAGAATAAAGTGCTATATTTTTACTCAGGTAGTCATTACAACATTAAGATTTTTTTAATGGATTTTATAATGCAGAACAATTTTATTGGTTGCTTAAAATGTAATATTCAATAACGGTTTTTTTCTGAGTAAGCATTCTATAAGTATTGAATATGATAAATCGAAGAAACACATCGTAGTTAGCGGCAGTTAATTTTACATTTTTTTTTTTTTTCAAATGAAGTCAAGGAAAGATTCTATTTAATACAACCACGAACAATATCAAGTATAACACCTTCAGCTTTGTTTTCAACGCGTGTCAAAATTATATTTCATGTGAACAAAACTTAATACAATAATGTGTTTCTCCGAATAGCATTAATAGTGAGTAATTTCTGCGTGCATGATCAATTATATTTTAAACTGGAATATAGAGGTGATTTCATAGGTCGTAATATAAGAAACGTAAGAAACAGGAATTAGAATACGACACTTACAACGTGACGTTTTAATTGGCATTTGATTCAGATGTTCACGTACTTTTTTTCTGAAATCTATAATAAATTTAACAGAAAAATATAGTGCTTGTGAAAAACTAGGGAAATTAATTTTCATGTTACAAATAACGTTTTAGTAGGTAATAGTTTTCAGGACGGCAAAGGGATAGCAAATACAATTTTGTATAGTAATTGTGTTATTATATGTAGCATTCTTTAAACGGTTGGCCAACTGTGTTTGAAAATATTGGGAATAATTTATTATTAGCAATTTATTATTAAAAATTACAAAATACTGCTACGAATTTCATACTGAAACTTACACAAAGAGAAAGTCACATTTACCTCAATCATTAATAATGATTACAAAAGAGTCCAGCTGGGAGCTACATTGTAAAAACGTTTTTCGCTCGTGATTCAACAATTATCCAAGATATTCGACCTTCCACCCTTAACATTCTGGATACCATAGAAAATCGCTAGGTTTCTAATGATCAGCATGTGTACCACGACTGTCAATTATTGATTATTACCCCATCTCTACTTTGGAAAGTTTTCGTAAATAAGAATTATGCTAATAGTGGTCTTGCTAGTTAGTATGATGAAGCGTAATTCGAATGTGGGTGATAGGTCTTTGCACGCAACCATGGCATTTCAATCGATAGTCATAACATTTTATGGTTGTAAATACACATTGTATAATTTGTGACTGTCACTTCCCTTGAACATGTCGATATTCTGTTACGTATTGTATAAAGGGTAAAGATGTTTAAGGGAATAATATTTCAAGTGAAAATTGTATAAGAGAATTTGTAAATAGCGAATATTAATTCAAGTTTTGAATGTATGTATTATAACACACAGGAAAGCAAAGGAATATTAAAGACAGCGCAATTACAGTGAATTCGGTGATCAATAAATCGAGTCATGTTGTGTTTGAACTATCGCCATTTCATTCTTCTCACCACACGAGCGTTGTGTTTATAGCAAGCACTTCGACAGGTTTCGCTGTACAAATTTCAATAGTGTTATATTCGTAGAGTGCACTATTATAAGTATTATAGAAAATAAATTGCATATAATTGTGTCATGTGCACGAGGAATTATGTCTATAATATAACCAGTTAAAGTGCAAAGACGATATGTTTTGCTTGCTATTACATTAAGGTATCGTTGGATTACACAATATTAGGTTACCAATAAATACGTTAATATATTACAATTTTATTGGCCCGGGGGAGACGACAAAAACTTATCAATGGCAGGAATTAAAATTATAGAAATGTTTTACTGTGTTATGTGGGGAGGGTGAGGGTCATTATTCAGTTTAAGATGTTGGTGTAATTGATCTAAATGTTTGATACCGACAAAAGATTAATTATTGTTATCCACATTTTCGTCCAAATATGATTTTTTAATGCAACGTACGTAGAGAAATAATGGGATCTCGCCCTTAGTAACTCAAATTGCTAAATAAATCGTTTACTTCTTGTCTTAGTCGATATTCGGACTCATAACGAAAGATGTACGTGCAATAGCATAGTCGTCATGGTTCCTGATGTATAACCTAGCCTTAAAAAATTGACTTGATTGCCATTTTCAAAACGAGCGTCCGAGATTTTGAAAAATATAGAAGTTGCGTGTCCTTAGCTAAGCAGTGCACACACAAACTCACACACAGGCACAAATACAATCACAGTCACACATAAACACACAGATACAAATACAGGAAGATGATCTCCTAAGCATAGCGTTCCTTAGGAAGTTAGAATAAAGTTGTCGCAAAAAAAACTATAACTGCAGATCAGGTGAAAGTCGTATGTTCCTGAATGATGGCCGATTTTGAGCATGCTGATCATGATCTGAGCATGATGATGGTCACCGTGTGTGATCTCCAAACGGTGAACTAGTTTGGATGTTCAGATCGCTTTGTGTTGGTTGTCAGTTTCCAGGAACTGTGGCCAAGATCAGTTAGATTTTATGAGCGATGATCGGGTTCGTGTTGATATTTTCAAACCCATAGTCGATAATTTCTTGAAATTATAATAAAGCAACATTCCTTTAAGCCGCATTAATTAGATCTGAATTTATATTACATATTATGTAAAATCTCTATTCCTTCATTTGTTGATATTTTCCAAAATGGCGTACCAAAGAGTATACCTATCTTGAAACTTAATGCTTACTTGATGTTCTACCAGCATACAAAATTTTGTATTAATCTGTTGAATGGTTCCCAAGATATTACATATCACCGTAAATGTTAAAATGGCCGGCATTTTTAAAGTAAAAGCCTGACGTCGAAAACTATAAGAGTCAGATGTCCTTACCAAGTTTGGAGAAATTCGGTTGATGCGTTTAAAAATTGAAAGGGGGGACACACATGCACATACACACAGTAACAAACCTACACACACATACAGACACACACAGTATAACAGACACACAGTCATTAAAATTATCTCATATTTTTCTTTCCTTCGGAAGGTATTCTAACAAGTGTCTGACATAAACTTATCAGTTAACATCGCCTGCCGCAGTATTACTTGATCGCCATATTAGGTAGTAATCTGTCAAATGTTTTATATATATATATATATATATAGAGCCAATATACAATGCTAAGTTGGAATTGATTACATGGTAGATATATCAAATAAACGTAAATTATTTGTATGGACGCCTTTTTAGACTATTTTCCACAGGAAAGAAAGACATATGAGATTTCTTTCCTGTCTGTGTGTCTGTGTGAGTGTGTGTATGTATGTGACTCTGTGTGCTTATGTATGTGGCTTGGTGTGTATATATGTGTGTGTGTGTGTGTGTTTGTATATGTGTGTTAGTATTCTCCCTTCAACTTTTTAATGCATGAAATGAATTCCACCAAACTCGGTACACACATAATATTCACCAAAATCGAAACAGCTGACGTCAATAGTTTTAAACCTCGCCGGGCACATATTTTTAAAATGGCTGCTATTTTAAAACTAAGGGAGGTATGTTATAATTTCTCGGGAACCATTCAACCGATTTAAACCGAATTTTGTATGCTGACAGCGCAAGCTTAAAAGTATTAAATTCAAAATTGAATATTGTTATGGGTCGACCATTTTGGAAGATAGCGCCACATGAGATAATAAAGCTCTTACAGTATAACCCGAAAACTCCATTTATGAAGTTCGTCACATGAACAATGGAGTTATTATACCATATCTTAAGGACCAATCAACCAATTCATACAAAAGATTCACGAATTATTGCTAGAGTATGATATGTAAATTAACTTGTATTATATGCCGCAGACATGTTTCAAGGGAGTTTATATAAACAATTTTGAATAATTTGTTACACCTATAAAATATTTCAACAAAATTCATCCAAATTTCGTATGCAAACAGTATTAATTAGACGCATAATTTATGTAAACAGAGATAATATTTTGTCGGATTTGTTGCAAAATAGTGTCAGGCAAATAAATTAATCGTTTTGCCATATTTACGGGACAATTCAACTAATTTCCACCAAAATTGGCACAACTGCAGAATGTCATGTAAAGTTACATTATTTAATAGGACTAGACATTGATTTTCGAAATGGCGGCCATATAAATATGTAGATATATTTGTCATATATATTTAACAATTTAACCAAATTCAATCAAACTTGCTTATAGTACTATTAGAAACATCCTATACACAGAAACTCCTTTTTGGCGGTTTTTATAAGATATACCTGTATAAAAAAATAACGTTTTTATGTCATATCTCGGAGACTAATCAACCGATTTCCACCAAATTGGTCAAAAAGTGACATAATGGTAGGCCAAGTAAACGTGCGTGTTTTTAGTGGCTCAGACATTTATTTTCAAAATGATGGCAGTGTAAATTTTCAGGTTAGTGAACCCTATCATTCAAAACATTATACTGATTACATCCGAAGTTGATGCTCCAAATCTTACCTCCATGATGCAGTTGATTGCACGCTAGCTTTATTTTACGAGAATTTCTGAATTCGAATCCCAGGTAAGTCACTCGTGTATTTTAATTATCTTGGTACTGTTTCACATGTTTCTGGTTTCATCTCTAATGATATAGCTGTCAATGAGACGTCATTGCTTCTAAGCTCTCAAGACCATTACTAAAATTTATTGGCACCCATGTGGAGGAAAGAAGGCTCATTAGTTATCAGTAACTTGTTGTTTTAAATTGCGTTGTTATAAATAATTTAGGTTTCTTTGTTCTATAACAATTCATCAAAATTTAACAAAATGTTGTACACTAACAGTATTCATTAGAATTATCACTTATGAATACAGAGATCATCAGATTCTCTTTTGTTAGCCTTTTTGCAAAATAGCGCCAGGTGGTAAAACTGAACATTTTGTCACATTTTCGGAACAATTAAACTAATTTCCACCTAATCTTGTACATCATTAGTAAAGGTAATGTAAACTTACAATATTTAGGGGCAGTAGTGTATTAATTTTCAAAACGGTGGCCATTTAATTATTTTGATAAGTTTGTCGTATCTAATAAACAATTGAACCAAATTCAACCAAATATTTTAAGCTGACTGTATATATTAAAAACATCGTACACTGAAGCTTTCTTAAATCAATCTATGTAAGATAGCGTCAAATAAGAACCTAAATTTTTCATGCCATATATTATGGGCCAATCAACAGATTTCCACTAATTTCTTCACACTATTATATGGAAGGTCATAAAAGTTTTGTGTTTTAAGTGGCTCAGACACTTTTTTTCAAAATGACGGCCTTGAAACTATTTAAGGTTAGTTAACCCTATAGTTCAAAACATACGACTGCATTGAATACATCAGAAGTCGATGCTCCGAAACTGACCTCCGTAATGCAGTTTTACTGCACTAGTACGAGGTTTTCTGGGTTCGGGTCTCTGTTATGGCAGATGTGTATTTGTAATTGTTTCACTACTGTCGCATATTTTACTGATTCCGCCTTTAATGATTTTGTTGTCAACGAGACGCTAAGGCCTACTTTCCATCTCAACGTTTAAGAAATTCATTAAAAATTATTTCCACCCATTTAGAGGAAATTAGGCTTATTAGTTATATCAGTAACTTCTTGATCGCATTAATTGCGTGTGATGAAAGACAGCTAATTAAATAGTATGTAATATATGACATGGACAAGTAGTTTTATGTAGCTCTAGAGGTCTTTAGTGAGTGAGAGATTGAAGAGATTTGGACGACTCTTAACAGCGAGGTCTTGAGAGTCGATGAGGGTGATTGAGGAATGGAGCATCGCCGGAATGAAAGGACAGGGAAAACCGGAGATCCCCGAGAAAACCCGCCGACCAGCGACATTGGCCGACACGATTCCCACACGCAAAAATCTGGTGTGACCCGGCCAGGTATTGAACCTGGATCGCTTTGGTGGGAGGCGAGCGGGCTAACCACTCAGACACCGTATATAGGTCTTTATATTAGATTGTGTTGCCCTCCTATTTTGGCAAAAAAAATTATTTATTTATTTGGAAATCAAGACTTTTACTTTCCAACTTTTATAAATGGTTTATGATTTTTCTACGTGTGTCGTAGTTTGTAAAATTAGAAAAGCATTTGGAGAAGAAAAGCTACACGGACATTTACTTGAGGATGTATCACAACCAAAATTTAAAACTCGTCCTCAGCCTTCAAGGACGGGGAAACATTCAAAGACCACGAGATTTTTTCTCGGCAAATTTCTGTCTGTAACTTCAAATATGGAATTTCATATGTTTAGAAAATATTTTATGAACGCAAATGAAGTGTCCAAACAGTTGTTACGTTAACCCGTATACTCAATAATACATGAGTTTAGATTGATTTTCGGTAGTCTCATAATGCAGGGCAATATAAAACTGCCAGATGTCAAACCTGTAACAGTGTAGCAGCTGGGGCGCTCGCCTCCCACCAAGGCGAACCGGGTTCGATACCCAGCGAGTTCACTCCCGGATTTTCGCACGTGGGAATCGTGCCGGACGATGCTGCTGGTGGGCGGATTTTCTCGGAGACATCCCGTTTTTCAAGCCCCTTCATTCCGACGTTGCTCCATTTCCACCTCGTTCCACACTCATCGGCTCTCAGGACCTCATTCTTAAGAGCCATCGACATTCCTACACTCCACTCAAATCTCTAACTGCTTACTATCCCACGCACCCTTGTCCTTTCATCTTCCTTCCCATTAAGTATAGAGTGAAATTCTGTTCATCTCTGCATGGTGTAGATAGTTATATTGGCCACGTAAAGTTTGTTTTATTTATTTAGATTGTTATGCACTGTTTGGATATAATAATAGTTTTTTTTTCAATATATAGATATAAACAAGCATACTGTTGCGCGCGGCCTCTTGTGTCCGTTTTCAGGGAGGGGGGAGCGATCCACCTAGATCCTCATCTTTACCCAGGCGGTCTGTTCCGGGCTGCCGCCAATCGGGGAATAATTGACAGCTGACCTGACTGGCGTCACATGACCCCTGCTGGAGAAGCCGACGACTTGGGAGGATTTGAAAGAGAATTCTGGGTAATAGGACCCTCGGCGCAACGCGGCAGTTAGAGAAATTTCTGGGCGATGGCCTACGACCCTGTAAATATTGCAGTGGTCCAAGGGTCGGCGGTCCTTTCGTATAGACTGTTCGCGATAAAGTGAGCATTTTTTAAATCAACCTTAGGAATGAGTCACTGCCCCTGCCTGCATATATTTTAACGGGCACATTGAGTGACATGCGCACAGTAATGTTGGTAACGATGGATGAAAAGTATTTCCATATCTTAAAGTCGTATAAAAAGTGTTAAGTTGTTAAGTAACCATTTTTGATAACTTAAATTATTTCTTCCTCTTTCTGCTACTAAACGAGAGCAGTTAAGTAAAATATTTACTTTTATAATAATTTCACAGTTGCACTTGACCGACGCATGAATAAAGTTGTGAGGCTCATGGCAATGTTAATTTTACATAAGGTGGAGGAATACTCAACGCGCATACGAGTAGATGTTAAGCTGAGTGCGGTGGTCGGGCGAAATCAAGTGCGGCGAAGGAGACCGGTGAGAAGGACGGATGACGACGGGAGATTGCGAGATGACGGCAGTCAAGGTGTCTGTGGTATGATTAGACGAGAGGGCGTGGAGCCGTACGAGTGAAGGCTACTGTGCATGAGGGTGCTCGGAGAAATCTAGAACATTGCGGACTGGTGGGATCTGGACTGAACTGAGGTTGGACTGTATGATCATGTGATACGGACGTTATCGTTAATATGGAAGCTGTCAAATATTTACCGATATTTTATAATGTAATTCATTGGGTTTTGATACATGGTCCATTGTGGCTAGGTTTAGATATTTAATTACATAATTTCTTTGAGGTAACCGTAAACTGTACTGACTGAATTTATTAATATTAAATAGCAGGTGATATCAATTTATTGTGAGATAGTGAGAGGAGAGTATTTTGTTTGGAATTGTATTTAATAAATTAAGAAATTATAATTAACTCTTTTATTAAATTAGGACCTCCATCACTTAGTGAATCTGGCTAAAATGACTAACTTTTTAGAACGTGTAGCAATACATACACACATCTACATGCCAGTATGCAACAAGCATATGAGGTGCTCAGAAGGTCTTCAAGTCCAATGGAACTTTATCGAAATGCTTCGAAACTCAATAAAGCTCTGAATTACTTCCATTCGTCAAAACCGAAGATAAAACGTTTGCTGCACTCTAGAAAAATTTTGAGATTCAATAATATTCAGTTACTGTGTTTATGTTCATAAAAGTTTTGTCATGTATATTTGGAAGTACCTAAAAATATTATAAATTTAAAAATGTTAAGTTTTGGACAAAGTTTTTCAAATTCATTTCCGAAAATGTAGATAGTAAACGTAATTAATTTCTGGGCACATTTGCTGATACCTTTCAATGTTAAAATTAATGGAAAATTAAAACAAAAATCAATTTGAACTACATCGTAAACTTAAACGAAGCATTAATTTTAACTATAAGCATATTATTTAAAGAATATTTTCCTGGTTCTTGGCGTCTGTATTTTGTGGTGTCCGTAATGAAAAGGAGTTTCAGAATTTTTATTTTATACTGTTTATATTATTCCCTATTTTTTTAGAATGTGTGAGAAATTCGCTATAAAAAAGAAATATTACTTAAACACATACAATTCAGAAGATAAGATAACACTAATACGTGGGTTTCGTGTTCACGTGTCGGGAAATTGGGAATCCACTAGGTAAGTTATCCAGCATTGAGATGTGACATAGCATGCACAACAAGCAGATCCACACACACACACACACTTGTACTGGGGCAGCGGTCGGTGCAGCCATTATAGCACTCGCCTACCACACAGATGAACCGGGTTCGAGTCCCGGCGGTGTCCCTCTCGGATTTCCGCACGTGGGAGTCGTGCTGGACGATGGTGCTGGTCGGCGGGTTTTCTCGATGATCTCCAGTTCCCCTCGCCCTTGCGTTCCGACGTTGCTCCATACTTACCTCGCTTCAACCCTATCGGCTCTCAAGACACTGCGGTTAAGAACCTCCCAAATCTCTCCACTCCACACGTGTACTGCCTTCTTTTGGATATGGTACGAGGAAGGTGATAGAATATGTATCAGCTGTCAGGTGAAATAGGAAATAAAAATAACGTGCCGGTTGCAGAAACGCATGCACAATAAATTATGTCACTATAGGTTAATCCTTTCGAAATGTTTAAAAAAAATCACTTTTCAATACAAAAATATTGTTCTGCTATAATTTGAAATATACAAAAAAATTCACGTTTGGCTAAACACAATCGTATGTGTTGCGTATTCATGCTCAAATATATTCCATTGCGTAGGTAGTAATTTTATACTTTATTAGGTAAATAGTCAGGGTTTTCATTTAGAGATTTCTGATCAATGAAACTCTCAGGTGGAGAGTTCCTGGTGGTCTAAATGCAGATCCTATATTTTTTAGGGCTCAGTGGTGTGTATTCAGTCAGAACTCTGGACCAGCTGAAATGTATGCCTTCGTTGCTAAGTCTCGCTCGCTCTCTCTCTCTCCCTTTTATTTCTACATTCCAGCAACTGTTATCCTTAGGGATACCTGGAACAACCAAGACAAAACATATTTTTTAAATATGTATTTCTATCACAGCAATTTTAAACTATAAGGAAACAATTCAAAGCCTATTTATTGTAAATAACAGTTTCACAATTCCTTGAGCCACAAACGTACTTTTACTGCAGAAACATGAAAATATAAACAGAAACAATATACAAAAACCGAAGAAACTAAGAGTGTCAGTAGTATAGACATCTTCATTCTGGGGCAATGTATCACAGGAGTGTGGAGGAGGTCACTAACCTCGAGCGACGGCTAAGTTGTTAATCAAAATTCTCCTTTTTACCCCAAAATTAGCATAAAGTATCCCAAAATAACCACGTAGTTCAATGGAGCCACCTGTGCCGCCATCGGAAGACTAAAAACCCCTAGCGGCACTCAACAAATAAATTAAGTTCGCGGACTGCGATGTTGCAGCGCGCAGCGGGCATCTTGAGATATGTCAATACGGCCACAAATTGATGTTTAACCGCAATATTAAGATTGCTGTGGTTGAAAAAAAAATAGTAGTCCTAATCATGTTTTAAAGTATTTTTATAATTGATTTTATGTAATTTCTTTAAGTTAAAAAATGATTACTTTCTTGGCTGAAATGGGTGTGCAAAAAATATATTATTTGGAATATTTGCAAACATTATTACTAATATCTTTTCATATACAAGCAAAGTAATTATTATGATGTTCTTGCTTGATGAAGCTTTTTTATCTGCAATATGTACTTTCTGAAGCATTCAGAATGGAAATACTCTTAAAATTTATAAATTAAATATACTCTTCTTATTCGATTTTTTAAAACATACAACTTAAGCGAATACCAGCAAATTATTTTACAGTTTTACAGAATGTACGCTCTCTTATTTCATATGCAACAAAAATCGTACTTTTCAATTCTTTGGTAGTGAATGTACTACGTTGTACTGACTTGTGCGCGTTGTACAATCGGGGTCAGTACTACATTGCAAGCCACGCTTCTTGCACCTCAACAGTTTGAGCCGTAGTTATGGACTTACATTGTCAGGAGTACTTAGCCACCATTCGCTTGATAAAAGAAAATAAGTAGCTGTGGAACGATTGGCATATTTTTAAGTCGTATACATTTGTGTTTTACAGTAATTGGGCTAAGCGAGCCGTTAAAAGCATTTAACATGAAAAAAGTTTTGTAGACTTTTTTGGTATATGACTCCCCTTTTCGTTTTGATAGGAACTAACAGTCTGGGGGGGGGGGGGAATGTGACGATGGAAGAAAGGGACTTCGAAAAAGTAAGGAACGAGTTACAGGAAATTCACGATCACATATTTTTCGCACAAATCTCAAAATTAGACAAAATATATATGTTAGGCTATACCTCAAATTAACCGTTCATACCTTCAGAATGTCATGAAGAATATTTCTTGGAAATTGGCGATGCAGTTCGCCAGTGTTACAATTTTAACTTCTGGCGTTAAATTCAAAGTCAAAATGTCCAGAAGTGAAATCTTACTGCAGGCGAACCCAACATATGATTTCAAATAGATATCAACTTACCATTGCCGTGGCTAAAATAAACACATTATCTGAATCAAACTTTGTGTTAAAATATATTTTTATAATGTGAGAGAATCAAAATTTTAAGTTTAAATTCTTACATTTAAACTTTAAAATCATGGTAATAGTTGTTTTTTCAAGTTAATTGATATTATTTTCAAGTTATTGTCTACGTAACTTCGCAAGACTGTAAACTATCCTCAAAATCTCCTTAACACAATCATTTTCACTTTTTATTTAGACAGATTCTCCAAATTATCGCTCTCCATACCAGCTAGTTTAAAAAAAAATTATAATTGACGGTATCTCGTTAAGGCAAAGGAACGTAACGCAAACGGGCGTATTAAAATGTGGCACATGATAACAGTAGGCAAGTCGCACTTTCCAACAGTACAACATAAGCAGATTATATGAGAAAATGTACTGTTTCCTATTTTACTGTAGTTTGATTTGCCTCTAGTACTCATGTGCTGTGAGCTCGTTAGCAAACAATCTGTACAGCCCTATCCACGCATGTTGGCCTGAGAAAAAGAGCGCCATCTCCAGCGGAAATTCTTTTGGCGATACACTAAAATTCCTTATAATATTAAATCAAATTTGGCTGATATTACAAAATATTTAATTGCTAAGTAGATGTTAAGCAACAACTAAAAATTTAATTTTGCGTTCACAACCACACAAAATTGGCACGGAAAATTTGCCCACTTGTATATCTGTCATGTCACTCACCTTCTGTTTTGAGATTACCGCATGGATTCGACGGAAACCGGTCACTTGAGTGTGTTCCGACATGATTACCTGTTCTGGTAATTTAGACAAACTGTTTCCTAATTTGCATTAACAAATCGTTTACAACTTAGTGCTTGAAAGTTTCATGCAAATATAGTCTGTATATGTGTATATATACATGTGTATATATATCCCTGAATGTATGTGACAAACTTTGTGAGGTGAGTCATAGTAAAAATGAGACAAAAGACATGACTTACAGGCGAGAATTATTTATGAGCGGTGTATGCGTCTCTAAAGCAACAGATTTTGTTATGAATTTTTTGACATGCCAGAAACTACGAGAGATAAAATAAGAAAATAGCGGATGATGTTTATCTGATTAAGTACAGTAAACCTCAGAAATCTGTATCGCAGAATCATCCCCCTTCGTAAATGAAATTGGAGTTGCCAGAATATGTTCGCAAAGGAAAAACTCAAACTCCTGCCTTTTCTTTGGTTATGATACATGAAGTCAACATGTACTCATTAAGAGATAGAGTAGCATTAGTGAAACACACCCATGCCAACTGCACTTAAATTAGTGTACAAATGTTCAAATAGTGCAGCGATACACGTAGGCAACGGCTGGGCCACTCGCGAATGCATATGTGGCAGTTTGCGGTTCTTCGTCACTATGCAGTAGCAGCTAGTATGTATTTATTTTTTTTTTTGCAAAATGATTTTTTTTACGTTAATCTCTTGCAGAGTTTAATTAAAAAGTCTCCATTAATTTTAGCTATATTTCGAAAAAATAAAATGCAATAACTATCTGCCGTCGATATTTGCAGTGAAAGACACGTTAAATTCGCCACCTGCATTAACTTAAATAATGCCCTAATACTTTTACCTCTAAAATAAAGTAAATGCTTTTGAATGAACACTTGGAAATTAGATCATCGTTGTTAGCAACATTCACAGAAAAATTATAACAATAAGTCAAAAATATGAACGTAACCATACGATTTATGCCCGTTTGCAATAAATACGGCCACCATGCTTCTCACTCGCCATGTTAAAGTTACGCTTCCAGATCGGGAACGCAGCTTTCGACAACACATTACCTGTCGAGTGCTCTCGACCGTTTTATAACGAGAATCGAGAAGTCACCTACGAAAATCGTTATTCCATGATCGGAAGATGCGTTTCGAGAAATTTAGAATAAACCCTCTGTTACGGAGTAATATGGCCTTTACACGACAGCACACTAGTGTACTAGCATTATACACACTCGGTGGGCGCGAAGAGTACGGTACGTAGTAAATATGAACCTCACTCGTAGAACTGCTCTTAGTAGGTTACTGGTAAAGGCCTGTTAAAAAAAGCCAGTACATAATATAATTGCTTTATTACTGTTGGCAGTTACATCAGTTCAATTCTGTAGGTTGTTCTTTCATTCAATTTCTGAACATTACAATGAAAAGTCGTGAGAGCACGAGATTAATTTTATTGATATTGACGACAATTTTAAACAGTTCTCAAAATGCAGTTTCTTCTTAGTATATCACGTTATTATCTGTATTCAGCATTTTAGAAAAAAAGTTTCCGGTGGAGTTTTGAACTCACGTCCATGGAAAACGTTTGCTGCTAGAACAATTTAACTCCGTACAAAATGATGAGGAAACTCCGACTCTAATACTATCAAACGAAACGAATTCTAGTTGGTGTGTTCATTTGCTTACAATTTTGTAACACGACGACATACTCCACTGATATGGAACTATTCAAGCTATTTTCAAGTTAAATGACGCAGGCGTTTTCGTAAAATTAGGTTTTAATGGCACCAGCAATATTCAAGCACGAACTGCGGAGACAGCAATCTTGAAATAGTGCCGCACAACTGAGAGAAACAGACACATTGGTAATGTAGCACATTTTAGTTACAAACAGGTGTGATACTTTATGCTAACATCTACCGTAACAGTTTATTCACCGTAACAAGCTGGCTAGTAACAGCAGTATGGTCACGAGATTGTAACAATAACAAGAACAAAATATCCTTTAACAATTTTGGATAGTTCTTTTCATTAATGTACGTGTAAGTAAAATACAGAAATAATACATTTTAAAAGTTTAAGAATGTCGTGTTTACAATAAAAATATATGGAAAATATTTAAACATTGGTAGAAACATAAAAATAACAGTATCACTTACAATTGAAAATATATGAGATGTGTTTTATGCGGTTTCTACCGAAGCACAGATTCCGTGTCAGTAAGTGGAACTTTTTTTTTTTTTTAAGTATGACTGAAAGGCGAAACTATACAGATTAACTGTGCTATTAAAACAAGAGAAACCCCGTTTATGCAAAACTATTTTCAGGCGAGTTTTATATGTGCGGGACAAGTTTATTATGGCGCTTTGAAGTTCCTTAATTTCGCCAGTTACAAGCATCCTCACTCACATCGATGTGCTGAGGATATATATGCTGTGTGTTGTGTTAAGTGTTCTCGCCTCAGGCAGCACTTTCATCGTCGTACAACTACGTTCTTCTTAAGCCGTCACGGTGTCATTTGTATGCTGATAACCAGAGAGCGCTACGTGTCCGCAGTTAATCATCAGGATTCGTCGTGTTTTTCAATAGGCCACGCTCCGCTCCTAGTTTCATTCATGCCTAGTCCATCTGCAATTCCTAACCCCCCCCCCCCCCTCCTCTCTCTCTTGCCGCTGCTTCTTTTGTTTTATTAGTCTTAAACACCTCCTCTTATTGTGTTCCCTGCATGGCTTCAGGTACGTCTTAACGGCCATTATTTTGTTCGCTATAGACGAATGACGACGCTTTATTCCTAGGTCGTCAATATCTTAGCAGTGGTTTAAATGGGCACATTCGCTGACCGGGCAATTACCACCACGCATTTACACTTTCCATTGCGTGTCCCATACTACTCATCTACTATACTTAAAGTCCCGCTGTGATGCCAGGTATGGAGATGTAAGCATTGATGAGTTGTTAAGCAAGCTTCAATGAAACAAACACACCCCGGCTGTTGCTGGTCGTTTCAGTCATACAGTAGGCATTAAAACTGAAGTAAAGCAACTGCCTGTGGAGCACAGATCCCAATAAAATTGTCATAAAAGTGTGATTTATGCTGTATGTGAAAGGAGAATGCGTATATTTTGCTACATCACAAATCATTTTACTAAAATATACTTTTAAATGTAAAAAAAATTAATCGATCGATACAGTCCGCATTTTTAACAAAATTAAGGAGCATTACCGTTTTGGATGCTTCGGAAAGCAGAATTTACAACCAAATATTCTTCAAGAAAGATAGTCATATTATTTACTGTGAACATGTGTAATAAGTTCATAGTAATAATGTATCATATCAATATTATAATTAACTTTATTTGCGTCAGTTTTAGCCAGAAATATTTGTGACAAATGGACGCAAATAAAATCAATTATAAAAATTATTTCCTACAATAGTATTACAATTTTCTTACACACAATCATAGTAAACATTATGACGATATTCCATAACGAAGATTTTCTTGCAAATTCTGCTTTCTGAAGCATCCCGAATTGAAATATACTTAAATTTGGTTGAAAATACAGACTATTATAACCGATTAACTTTTTACATTTAAAAAGTATATTCAGTACAATATTTTATAATATTGCAAAATATATATACTATTCTTTCATATACAGCATAAGTCGCACTTTTGTGACATTGTTTATGGTGTCTGTACTACTTTTTTATGAGTTCTTCACGATGCACAGTCGGGTGCAGTGCTCCATAGGCAGATGCTTTACTTCAACCTTAAGCAGTATCAGGAGAAAAAAAGTACACAGTTAAACCACTGTTGATATTTTTTGTTGTCTATGACTTATAAATATAATTAATTTGATCGGGCTGGCTGTTGCACATAAACCTACGGTATCTTTCTATTTAAATGTTCAGAAATTTACACGACTTTAAACGAGACAGTCGTTCATTTTGGCAGAATGTTC
Organism: Dryococelus australis; assembly: GCA_029891345.1. Classification (NCBI taxonomy): domain Eukaryota; kingdom Metazoa; phylum Arthropoda; class Insecta; order Phasmatodea; family Phasmatidae; genus Dryococelus; species Dryococelus australis. The sequence continues at coordinate 130,730,824 of CM057009.1, forward strand.
TGTGAAATGGTTATTTTTTTCTGTGTGGGAGAACAATTTGCCTGATTCTCCATTATCTCACTGTAAAAAATTAATTTCAAAAGAAGCCGCTGCCATTTGAAGATACCCTAAAGCAGGGTGACTTACTCGCTTTGCTGGCATCTTTGGCACTTAATAAAAAAAACTCGTTTAGGGAGTGAACCCAGGGCGAGTCAACACTCTCCGCGTGACGGGCTTTCCAGCTGGGACCCGTAGGTTCCCGTCATCCCTGGACATGACATGAAATGAGACCCTTGGAGGAAGGGGCGCTGGAATGCAAGGGCGGGGAAGGCGGGAGTACCCCAAGAAAGCCCGCCGGCAAGCGGCATCGTCCAACACGATTCCCACGTGCGAGAACCCGGATCGACGTGGTGGGAGGCGAGCGCCCTAGCCACTGCACCACCGCACCCAATACACCTAGAATTCTATAGGGATTTAATTGTTTTTGGAATTTTGAGCTTTTTCTGTTTGATTCTGCTTGTACCGTATACACTGTAACTATAGTCTGAACGTATCGCTACATAGAAGTTTATTTGTGTAATTTACGTGCGACAAACAAGCCCGTTCTTATCATAATCACTCCGGTTTGGAAAAATGACAGTGATAACAATGTAATACGTTCTTTTCATATTATCAAAGTACTTGGAGTATGCGTATGTATGCTAGTGTAGGCCTATGGGAAGATTTTATAAGACATTGTGGGGTCCTGCCCTCGTCATGTACATTCAAAACTAAACATATGAAGATCAATCCGAATTAGTGAAAAGAATGAAAAAATTTTTAACTATAAAAAAAAACGGAAGCTTACCTATTATTACGGTGGCTAAATTTATGTGATATACAAGTTCACTGACGGGCTTACTTGGGAGACTTCGTAACGTCCGCTTAAAAAATAATATGTTTAAATTTCTGATAAAAATTGTTTCATTTGTTGGTATTTTAAGTTCACTCCTTTCCAGCAATAAATCCTACCATTAGTTCAAAGATTTTTTCAACGATACTTGCTGGTCATAATTTTAACTGCCTGTATGCCGCGTAAGTAATATAACTAGGTAAATCACTTACGAAAGTTAAACGCTGGAGAATTAACAGCTGTTTCTTAATTCGTTAAAGCCGTCGCTGAATTTAATAACATAAACTTTTCATATAATGCATTGTCTACAAAACGTGAAGTTAAGTGTGCTAAAACTAAATCACCTATTACGTCGTATTTCCAAGACATGTCTACTAATACATCAAGACGTCAGGTTATTCGCCAGTTCGCAAAAGTTTATGATTTGACATTCAGCTATCAGCAGTTGTCTGAACGTCTCACAACTCGGATTTATAATGCAGGAAAAAATATAAAATAAATCTAATTTCAAAGTTAAATTTCAAAAATAGAGCTTATGAACCCACAAAAGGATGGAACAGAAAAACAGTTGGAAGCACAGGATTAGCATTCCACGCAGCAGAGCATAACTACATTTCCAGATCCAAAGACCACTCCATAGATAACGTGGCAAATCTTTTGACGAAAAATTGTTGTGTGTGCGGATATCATGAAAAGTAAGGAGCGTCAAGAGTTTAGCACTGCATTCAAATCCTTTTGTGGCGGTGGCCGCCATAACATTATCACTGACAGTAAGAGCATTTAAGATGCTAAAATAATTTTATACATATTTAGCATATTACATCTTATTTTGCTGTGATATGTAATTTTAATCTGGAAAATAATGACAATGGAGGACAAAGACTTCACAAAAAAGGAGTAAAACGAAATAGAATAATTTTAAATTATTATATTTATCCATACAAATCTCAAAAATTTGGCTATATTAATAGTGTTACGTGTTGCTGCTCTTCGTGGCTTCCTTTGCTCCGTCCTTCTCGCAATAACGAAGGAATATTTGAAGGCAACGCCGTGATCTGAGAAACAAAGGCACGCCGCCACGCGTACCGCTGCATGCCGCCGTGATAAACCTATCACCACTCGCGAGCTTCTAGCCCTCAGCAGATTTAAATTCTGCGACTATCTGAAAGAATGTTCTAGTTCAATACACTAGCCTCTCTCAGCATGACTCGGTCTCTCAGCGTCACTCGGGGTGCGAGGAACATTCCAGATCGCACCACCGATGCTATTTAAGTCGACGGCCTCCGAGTTATTAAGAGTTGAGAATTTAAAGGATTGTGAGGCCGCAAGCGAACAGGTGTGCGAAGACAGCGAAGAGACGAGTCAGCAGAGCAATGGGTGGCGACTAAGGTGACCAGTGGGGGTGAAGTCTGCGGACTGCAAGCATGCTGGCAGTGAAGAGTGAGACTGGCGGGCAATACTAGTGAACTGGATGCGTGAGTGTAATACTTTATAATGATGGCAATAGACAAACTGTACATGTATAAATAATGAGTGTGAATTAAGTCACTACATCCATTATGGAAACATCGACGAAAAATTTAATTTAAATTGAGACAGACATTACATATAGCACTCACTGAGAGTAATGGGATTAATAGTGGAGATAGAGTGTTTAATCAGATTTAGGTAACACACTGAGCTACAGTTAAAAACAATAGTTCAAATTTAGAGTGAAATTAACTGCAGGTAAAACAAGTGTTGAATTTCAAGGAAATTGAAATGTGCCTCTCCCATGACTTCAAAACTTAAGCTGGAAACAACAATTGCATTAACATTGTGATCGAGGTTCTGTCACGAAAGATTAAAGGCAAGGTTATGTTTATTTCATTTCAGCATCTCTTACAGTGTGAAGCCTGGTGGTGAGTTTTCTGCAAAGCAGGAATGTGTTGCAAGTTGAGGCTCTGAAGATCGCAGGCGATCAGAAGGAGGTCTTCCATGACTGGCTAAATTATTCGCACCATTGGGAAAGTCTTTATAAGAATAATTGAGCACGGTATATATATATATATATATATATATATATATATATATATATATATATATATATATATATATATATATATATATATATATGGCGCTCGGTTTGTAAAGGTTACGTTGAGGAGGTGGTCTCGGGGAAGGGGTATGTGATTGGTGGGGATTCGGAGCTATATATATATGTGTGGGTGTGTGTGTGTGTGCACGCGCTCGAGCAGTACTCAGGGTACTCCTCGCCCGCCGAGAGCAGTAACTCTAGGGTGTGCGGTTCCACCATAGAGTGCATCACGAGACTGCGCTTGGGCTGGAAGATAAGTATTGGTTTCAACGAAGGTAATGCATCGGCTAGCTTAGTTTATTTTCTCCCAGGAGGAGTGCGGACTTAGTTGAGTGTGGACTTTGATCATTTCTTCTCTGGGAGGAATGCGGGACTTTGAATAATTTTCATTGGGAGTCGACTGTGGACTTTGAAAATTCTGCCCGGAGGAGTGCGGACTCTGAATATTTTTTAGTCAAGAGTCAACTGGACACAGAAAAATTCACATCAGATGTGGGACTTGGCCGAAATTTGGCGTGGAATAGAGATTCTGTTTATTTTCCTCGAAGAAATGGACTTAGCCTGAGATCGTGGCCCGAGTGGAACTTCGGCGAATTCCCAGGAGAAATAGTTGGACTCTGTCATGTTCACTTCCTGGCTTGGTCAGTGATCACTTGGGATTATTTTCGTTGTGCACCGCAGTAGGCCGAGCGGGACTTTGCCATTTCTAATGCTGTTTACCGGTCTCGGGACTCTGTGGGTTTTTGTCAGCTGCTGTGAGTATGGAGAACTTGTTTGTTTGGTGAATGGTGTTGTTGGGGACACTGCCGGCATCTGGTGTCCTGGTGGGGAGGATATCCTCTGGCCCCCTCCAACTGAGTGTGACGAGTGATTGGAGGTCCAAGAGCATACCGCCACTCTTGCAGTGATGACAGAAGGGGGGGGGGTGTATCCTCATTGCTCTTGGGGTTTCCTGATGTTTTGGTGAAAGTTTGGGAGTGAGTATGAGAGTGGGGGTAGTGGATTGTTTGCAAAGGGAGCTAGAAACGGAGTCTGGATTTAAAATATCTTCATCCTGAGACCATTTCTCTGGCGTGGCGACTCGAGCGACCAAAGGGTTTTAAGAAAAGGTTTTTAATAGATTTTAATGTAACTTTCTTAAATTTGTAAGTATAGATAATGATTGTTAAATTTCTTACATTAAATCCTAATTGATTTATGGCTCTTATTTTTTAATGATTCGGTATTTTATCAAATTATTATAGATATTGTGTCACGAAACCATAAAAATTCCTAAACATTTTGAAGAAAAAATGCCTCTTGAATTTTCTTAAGGAGATTGGATTGGTGGTTTATCGATACCCATCCATGCAAATGTTCCTAATTTAAACATTGTATTGACTGCATGGTTTGAAGCGTAATATGATCTGTGTCCCCTTGCATTAAGCCTTTTATTAAAAGATTTACATTTCAGGCCATTGATGCTCTATTGGTCTTATAAACTAGACACAGAGTTTGTAACTCTGGTTATATGATATAACCTTTCAGTAGTTGTAATGGTGAACATTTTGGAGTTAATGGACAAAATTCGTAAAATAAACGCTTATTTTTTTCGTACGAGTTTGAAACTCTAAGGAAATTGCAATATATTAAGACTGTACAACCTCAGCCATATTAAAAAATACGCATGGGAAAAAGTTGTTTGCCGGAAAATTTGGGATAGCAAAATAAAAATACATAATAATAACCAATTTTATTCTGTTCATGCACCAAGCTTAATATATACCCCCTCTGTCCAATTTTTTGCAGACTATTTACCCATTGACATTTGATTATTTCTGCCATAAATGTTTGAACTTAATTTTTGTCTTTTGGATTGGCGGTAATAAATCCATTCTTCCAAAATGCTTAAGTAGCCCTTAACGATATTTTAAGGGATTTCGAGATAAGATAGTTTCATCTGTTGCCAGAGCATGAAATATTTACTGATATTTTTTTTTTTTGTACGATAATGTACATAAGTACTTTTGACAATGTAAACGCCATGAAATCACAAATTACTGACATTTTTGTTTTATTACAGTTATGTCCACAAATAAAGGCGGGCAAGAAACAGTAAGTCATTATATTAGAGTGGTATGCGACACCGACATGTAGGATGAATATTTTCTTTATCTATTTTCGGTCGGCGGGTTTTCTCGGGGATCTCCCGTTCCCCCTTTTTTCATTCAGGCTCTTCTCAATACTCACCTCACTTCACCCTCATCGTCTCTCAAGACTTCGCTGTTAAGAGCCGCCCAACACTCTTTACTCACTAACTGTAGGCATATAGTTTCATTATATCGTCTGGAAGAAAGTTCATAAGCGATTAAGAAAGAATGTAATTTTTCTATGTTATTGTTGTACTTATAGAGTTGATATCAATTTTATTGACGAATAATTTTGTGCACAAAAATAGCACAACATGAAACTAGTGTTTTGGAATTACAAAAGGCATTGGTTCAATGAGCAAATGTATGTAATATTTCATGCATGAAAAAAAAAACCATGGGTGTAGGGAATTGTAAAAAATAATTATTGCTAGCTCTGAAGTACCGTGGTCTTATGAAGTAGCGGGGTTTATTTACTGAACACTAAATTAATTGCGTAAATGTAACTAGCTGCCTTAAATATTAGACATAGAAGTGTTCAATAGTATAATATAAACATGAGTGTGAGGCAAGGTGATCTGGGATAGGCGCGAGGCGCCGGCCGGCCTCCATGTTGTGACATCATCCATCCACTCTGTTGATATCGGTGACCTCGACTATGCCCCGTCACCTTAACCTTGACCATGTTACCATGACCTTGGATGACCTTGAACCCAAGAATTTCGTAAAAATCCCCCAAAAAATATAAAAATATAATAACATATTTTAAAAACTGTATTTTAAAATTGTTATTAAATTAATTAATTTTTTAATTGATTATTTAGTCGGTCAATTACTCGCCTTCGTTAATTAGTTGGTAGGTATCCAACTCCTTCCCGCCCCCCTTCATCGCCATACTACAGCTACTGTTCTTTTAATTTTCTTATCGCCCACTAGAGCGCACTGGTAAGTTCAAATTTTCCATTGCATCAGGTCGCGGGGCATCCACGAGAAACGCAATCTGTAGCCACCACTGATGAAAAAAAAAAAATCATTTTTATGAGACAAGACTTCACATATGTAAGACGCATCGTTTTAGCGGCAGCAGCGACGGCGACAGCAGCTGTGGGTTGGTACCACGTGCAGTATCACGAGTTGGCAGCTGCGAGTTGTACTTTGCTCTTCCTGTAACACTAGCTGAATACGCAAGCAGCCGGCGGCTCGCTCACAGTTATATAAAAGGCGCTGTCCGTCCAGCGGGCTTCGTGCTCGCTAACAAGACATTGTATATTTCACACTTGAAATATAAATTCTAACATAGATATTTATCATGTCATTTACGAATATTTTCAGTCATGTCAAATGTGAAAAAATATAGAGTAAAAACTAAGTTTTCTAATATTTAACCCTCTATGCCAAAGTCAATTTTTTAACAATCTACGGGGAAAAGAAAACCTCACACGCATGTTGCCACAGGGGGAAAAAAATTAGCTTTAATTCGAGAGCCATGGACATTATGGTAAGCCCGGGAAGGACCCTATCAGACTAGTTGAAAATACTTTTGAACAAAACTTGTGACTTACTCGCGAGCCGCTGTCTTATCATCGCTGCCCTGCCCGGGAATATATTTTTTTTAATGTGAAAATATATTTCGTCCTCGTGTTATCTTCACTCATCTTGAACTCATGGATGCACTTACAGCAGACAACTATCTACTGATAGACCGACCCTCGCAAGACTGGCCCCTAAATGACTCCTAAGTGACCCCTATTGACCCCTAAATGACCCATAACTACCCATATTGACCCATAAATAACACATAAATGGTCTCTAATGGCACTTGATGACCCACAATGACCCATAAATGACACATAAAACGTTCATAATGACCCCTAAATTACACATAATAGACCATAAATGATCCATAATGTCCCCTAATTTATCCATAATGACCCATAGATGACAACTGATTATGACTGCAGTGCTAAGTGTGGTGTTAAATGCGGTACTGATTGTCGTGCGCGTGGTGCTGATTACAGAGCATACAGTGCTGATTGCAGTGCTAAGTGCAGTGCTGGTTACGGTGCAGATTGCAGTGCACGCAGTGCTGATTGTGGTGCGTGCAGTGCTGATTGCGGTGCATGCGATACTGGTTGTGGTGCGTGCAGGGCTTAATGTGGTGCATGTGGGTCGCATGTTAAAAACTAAATTGTTCATATTTTAAAATAAGATTATGTAGTCCTACCTCCAGGTGGATATTTTATTTATAAACATGGCTTTAAATATATATATATATATATATATATATATATATATATATATATCATCACATACTGGGTAAACTGTATAGAACAGAAACGTTTTGTAATGACTGTATTTGTACTTTGCACTACAAGGGCCTACAACCGCGTGCTGTGCCCCGCCATGCTTTACCATTCTTCGTTGCAGACTTTAACTTCGTACTGAACCACGTCCAGGTCCCTGCCACGGAAAGTCCCCAACAAAATGGGTCTCCACCTTGCTTCCCAATTGGCTGTTGTGCAACTTGAACTTTGTACACACCCGTATGCATCACAACAGGTGGCTCCCACCCTGCTTCCTAATTGGCAGTTGAGCGACTTGAACTTTGTACAGGGCTGCGTGCATCACCACGGACGGGCCCCCACCTGCATTAACATTCGTCCGAACATTGTTCGGGACTGCCTCTCAGCCAACCTACAACGTTTCCCTATTCGAAGGGTAAAGTTGACAAGGGCATAACCAATGAGAATTTCCTGCATTCTATCCCTATTCGGTGTCGCAGAAATTGAACTTTGAATGTTGTACTTTTTCCGGCCAATGAGCGGTCTCCTCGCAGCTGTCGTCGAGACCCGCCACGAAGAGGGCCTTAATGGAAGGGAATTTAAAAAAAAAAATCGAAATTAACAGTGTCAGAATAAATTATTTCTCGTAATTGCATAATGTTGTTTAAAATTATTTTGTTGGAATATAATACAAATTATTATTGTATGCAAATCCTTTACTTTATGACGGTAGGCTTACGTACTGTACTAAACAAATATATAAAAACCATTTACACAACTCTTGCCTAGTCAGGATTCGCAACAGGAGCGTCATGGGACTAAAGATCAGCAATTATGTTGGTACTTCCAGTGGCGGTGCTGTTATATAAAAAAAATAAAGCACCATAGTAACACATGAACGTATGTAATTCTAAGTATCCAATAAAAATTCTCCTGTCCTTGTAAATTTTGTCTCGAGTATGAGGACTCCAAACAGTTCAGTTTTAATTTCCGGTAAACAGTGAGACTAAGAAATCAAAATATGCTGTAATCATGGCCTCCGAGTTAATCAGCAGCGTGAGAATATTATTGCCCAGAACTCACGTGAAGCTAGAAACCCATGGCTAAATAAATCATTCATCAAAGCCTTTGCACAAAACTACACTTAATCAGGCGATTAAAAAAAACACGTGTCCTGTGCGTAAGTGCTAATATACTGTACTAAGGATGGCCAGGTTAGTGTTCACGTTAGGAAATTTAAATTCTTCAATTCTTTGTTGACAAATGTCCCTGGCAGCTGGATCGTACCGCGGTAGAAGAGCTACCACTAGAAATCTTGTGCGCATACTGTAGGGTTGCCAACTATGCCGTATTGTACTGAATTTCTCTTATCCTGGGGATAAAAGAATAACCCCATGTGGACTTAGGTCGGGACGTCATATATCCCGTATTTCAGAATTCTTCGAAAATAAATTGAATAACAATAAACATAGTATCAGTAATTTACCACTTTCGGAATAAGTGGTACGTTTGCTGTGTTGCTCTGCACTGAGAAAAGGTTTTTGCAAGATTTTATTTAACTTCACCTGTTTTAATGTACGGTTGGTGTCTGTGAGGTGTCTGTCTGGCGACCACCGAAGTACTAGCAATCACGCTGTATTTGATGGACAAATTGTCGATTACTGGTGGCGTGTAGTGTTTCAGTGCCAGGAAAGTCCTCATTTGGACGTGGTTGTGTGGGTGAAAGACCATCCAAACTTTGAAACACCAGAAAGAATTCAAATGATCGACCGCGTGTGTGTATTTTAAATACCATTTGAAGATTCCGATCTACGTGAGCTCGTACTGGAATATAAAATACAGCGGCATACACACACGTGTAAGATGCATAATGAATATCCAGCATGCTAGTTCAACTTCCCGCTAAAAGAGTGCACTGAAACTCACCAGATCACAAGCGATACAGATGACGGACGAGTCATAAAAATCTTCTGTTTTTATGTTATAAATGTATGAATCAGTATCTTGATAGCACAAATCAATTTCATTACCACATTTTGATTTAATCACTTTATAATGGAAATCGTACATTAATAATTTTGGTAGATCTAAAATTCACATAACATCATAAATAGGCTGATTAAATTTTACCCTCATAATAAAAAAATAAGTCAGACTAAAAAGTGAAAAATAAAAAAACTATAAAAAACTTTTCAAAACCAAGCTTTTATTTACAAATGAACTAAAAATAAAAATAATAACTTTTTATGAGTAGTTACACAATTTGTGGAACCTATAAGACGTGGTCGAACAGCCGTAATAAACTTTACTATAAATTAATATTTTTGTATCAATTTATATTTAGTATATAAGATATGTGCTTACTACGCTTACACAAATGAGGTACACGTCCTATATTGCGAATAGTTAAGAGCCTTACGAAACACGTAATCTTCCTGCGCTTATGAAAATGAGGTGTACGTCCTATATTGCACCAAGATTTTAATTACTAAATATAAATTGATACAAAATTATTAATTTGTATTAAAGTTTATTACGGCTATTCAACCACGTCTTACAAGATCTACAAATTCTGTAACTACTCCTATACTTGTTTGTATATTTTTAGTTCATTTATAAATAAAAGTTGGTTTTAAAAGGTTATTACAGTTAATTTATTTTAATCGAACAAAGTTTGTTTGGTGCAACCAAAATTAATTGTTTGCATAAAGGCAATGAAGAGTATTGTTGTTGAAGCCAAATTATTTTATTTTTATTTGGTGGCCTCAAACGAAGGGGAAATCGTCATTAAGCCTGATTTCGCTGAGCCTAAAACCATAATTCATCCTAAGAGCACTCAGCCTAAAATCACTCAGCCTAAAATTACTCAGCCTAAAACCACTCAGCCGACAATTGTTCAGCCTAAAATCACTCAGCATAAAATCAATACTTATGCTTTCACCCAAAAAGTTATGAAAGACTGAAAATATCAAAGTTAATTTCTAATTTATTAGAAATAATTAATTTTGCGCTGCTCCCATAACTCTTTTTGTTATGCCAAGTTGGTTGTAAATATAATGAATTGTTTGCACATATAACATATAAACATAATTTTCAATGTTGTTATATCTCATATAAGGGTCCCCGTTAAAAAAATAATTGTTGTGATTTTAATTCTTACATTAGGATGTGTACGAATAAGTCGCGAAGATAAATTCACATTGGTTATATGGTTCCGAGATAATAACTTATTGGGGATATATACACTGAGAGTGATACAAATAAAGGATTTCTAATAAAATATTTTAAGAAATTTGCAATTCATTATTGCAGGATTTCCTATATAAACTCTTGATTCTTATTATTAATTTCAAATTGTTTGGGGGGAAATATTCACCTCCTTGTTGACATTGGGTAACATTTTTTTCCCCGAAAAATTGTAGTTCGACCAATTTCAGTTTTTATGTTTCTGTCATAGTTATTACTGCTTAAGCTATTGTTAGGTACATTTGTTTACTGCCATGAAGCTAATAAAATCTCAAGAAGGAAGGGCATGGGGAAAAAAACTAGAAATTTGCAAGAGTACGTTGTTTGTAAATACTTAATTTTAAACCTAATTTTTCATACATCCCAGGGAAATAATATTCTCTCTTAATTGTGCATGTACACTGAGAAAAACGTTGTTGCTGGTACCAAATATATTTACTTGCAGAGAATGTGTTTAAGTTGAATATTTGATTTACCTGACCATACCTTTCTTACCCGATACATCCGCATACATTTACTTGAGCCAAATATTCAATATTGTTAAAAACAATGTGTTGTGCCAAACATAGTTACGTTTATTTCGACATTATCAGCATATAGGTATTTAGTACACCATTTCACGATCATAGTTAAGTTTCATTTCGTTATGGCAGGTTAAAATCACTAACGTGTTTCAAATTAAGTAAATATTTTGTTGCCTCCAATAATCTGTAACAACAAATTCAAATAACTACAGTACCACATTTCATTTGGTTGACTGCGCCATTTGGGAGATTTTATTTGATAATACAGCTGGAGCGTTCGCATTATTTTTATACCAATAGTAGTTTTCAATATTCTTTATGCTTTCACGTGAAAGCATAAAGAATATTTAATAAAAAAGGAACATGTGTGTAGAGATAAATACAAAATCAACAGAAACAAATATAGCATTGTTTTCATAGTATTGGTAATTCAGCGAGGAAGGTTTCAAACTTCTAAGCAAGCGTTCTGGGTTTGTGTCTTAGTAGATTCATGAGATTTTTAATTTTATTAAACTGCATATTATGACGAAATAACGCCAACATGACGAAAAAAACACTAATTTTTAACAGTAAGAGTTTATGAAAAAATGTTTCCTGGCAACATTTCTCTTTCAGTTTCAGACGTAACAAAGTGTTTTTCTTTAGAGAAACTAACGTGTTCACACATGCGAGTGTTCTCCGAACTATAACGAAATAACACTTCATAATACAATAAAAAATATTTCGTAAGCAAATTAACATAAATAAACGTGAAACCCATTTAAAATAAAAAATAGTTACGTATAAAAATTAAACAATCGCATTTCGCAGTAGATAAACATATTGAGTGACTCGGAATTGAAGTTTCAATGGTATTAAGCAAGTTGAAAAGATAAAATGCTTAGAATCAGGCAGGTTATCTGTTAAATATTTCACAAGTGAAAGCAAGTAGACAAAATATAAAAGAAAACGTTAATACTAGTTAATACTCTGGCAACATTTTTGTGCACTAATAGAAAAGTGGGAGAGCACAAACTTCTAAGCCCATGATTCGGTTTAGAATCTCGATGTGTTAATGGATTATTATTGTGACTAAATATAATGTTTTGACTCAGTAAAACACGAGGACAACGAAAAATTAAAAATATTGTTTTAGTAAAAACATAATACACCTCGGTTAGTCAATTTAATTCAACAAGCTAAAGCAACAAAAGAAATTTTACTTTAAATTCAAATAAGTGTTTCACTCAAATATGTGCGGTTTGGTTAGCGCAAACACAAATGGTGAAACATTTAGTTTTGTTCAATCGTGAATAAACTATATTTGTTTCGCCATACAGAATCTTGCGATTTGTTTGTCCTAAACAAATTTTTGTTCCCCCCTAACATTTATTTTTCTCATTATACTGGGAATGTTTATTGTTACCAAAATGATATTTACAGTAGTGACACGAACACAAGTAAAGTACCCATCAGACTCTAGTAAGATGTTTCTCGTGTTCGATTCTAGCTTTAAGAATAATCTTTCCACCATGTATCTGGTCGTTATAAGGATTTTAAAATGTTCCTTTGGCACGTCAAAGGTGGCTTTTAGTGATTACATTATAAAAACATTATGAACATAGATATTTAGATTTTATTTAATAATATTTATTTCGGATAGTGAAATTACTGAAATAAAACATGTGTGTGTGTGTGTGTGTGTATATATATATATATATATATATATATATATATATATATATATATATATATATATATATATATATATATATATATATATATATATATATATATATATATATATATATATATATATACACACACACACATTTATACACATATATTTTATATATATATATATATATATAAAATAACAAACTACAGCGCGCAGCCTATGAATTACAGAGAAGGTACGAAGCTTTTTGGATTGTTAAATGTTTTAAAGCACTTAACTTCGGACACATACGCAGAATAACTTTATAAAAATACATTTCATTAACTAGCTAAATATTTTCTTCTAATGACACCATTTATAAAATTGCATGTTACATTAAAAATAGTAGAAGTGAAGTTATAGTCTGGTAAATACATCAAATTTCTACATGTTCACTGCAGCAAGCACTTAATATTTAAACATGTTAACAAAAATTATTTTAAAACGTTTAAATTATATTACTGTCATTTGAACGAGATGATAAATTCATTGTATGAAAATGAGACATACTTATCTGCATGTCTTTGTTTTGAAATATAAATTCCTTTTTCAAAGAGCATCAAAATACTTCATCACATGTGCAACTATTTATTATATGTACGACATTTTTCAATTTTAAAATGGGTTGACTTTAAAGGATTTATTTCGCGGAAAGTGGTCAGAAGATTTTGACGCAGGTGCATACATAGAGGCCGATGCAGGAAACGAAGTTCCAAGGAAAATATATTACGAAATTTACAATTAATTAAATATCTAATCAATGATAGTTTATTCTTTTTAATCTAGAGAAATTTGGATATATAAACCCTTGACTTCCATTCTGTCATTCGGTAGAGTTTCTTTAGAAATGAAGAATATATCTCGATCAATTCTTGTTTTTAACTTTTCTGACATGGTTTAATCTCTGATCTCATAGGTAAATTTGTTTCCTTTAATAAGTCGTGTCTTTTCTTTGGTTTGAGTGTGTATTATAATTGGCATGTATGTGTGGATCGCCTTTAAAATTTCGTCATATATATGTATATATATATATATCATCCAATTTCCATTTTCCTGCAGCTTTTTTATATCAACATTGCAATGTGACCAATAAACCCAGTGTATACATTTCATTATCCTCTAAATTTAATGCCTGAGTCTGCAATAAGATATATTTATTAGTGGTTAAGGCTAGTGTTAAAATTTCATTATTATTTTGTGTGGGTTAAAAATCTTTTCAATACCATCAAGACTATTATCCAATGTTAGAAAACTGAATCAGAAACTCGTGGGGACAAAAGTTCGTGTCCTTATAAATATTGATAGGAGACGTGTCCTTAAATCAAGTATTTGATCATCCGTCCGTATATTAATTTGTAAAATGAGTTAATAAACTACCACAATATCGATATTAGCAGCAAAACAAGATCACTAGATGATTTGCACGAGTTTTATTCTCACGCGTATCATGACCATCACAAAATTTTAGTTACAATAAATAACCTACTTTCAATAAGTTGGTTTAGTACAGGAGAGTTCTATTTTACTGTTAGACATGCATGTTGTTCATGTGGGATTTTAAGTTGTCCATGCTTTCTCTTGAAATATTATCATTGAACATCCAAATTTGTCGGAAGCATCATTCCTTCCTGAAGAGGCAGCAATTCTCTTAATCGTAATTTTTCAGTAATAAAAGCCTGAATGATTAATTTTTACAAAGCGAAACGATATGTTTTCTGTAAACACTTAATAATAAAACATTACTTTCGAAAAACGTTTACAAACAGCTAAATTTTTTTAACCTAGGCGCACTAATAGAAAATTAGGATTTAGGAAATTAAGTTTTATTATATATAGTAGTCAAGGATGTTATTTGTGACATTGAGAACATTATGAAACGTAGATAGTAATCCCAAATGTTGTAGTTCCGTCGGCGATACTGTAACCAAAGTTCTAAGTTCTGAAAAGATAGTTCGTAACTCTTTCAGGCATACATAAAAATGTAATTTTAAGTGTTGCGACGAATTTTGTTTGGCATTGTATTAGTATCAGAATACGATGCCGTGCCTTACGTTGGGACCAAAAGCATATGTTCACCTTCGATGTTATTTGCCGCAACTGAATATGTGGACTACGGAATATAATCTAAACAAAGCTCCATCCTGTGAGGGACTGTCGTTTACTGCTATCCACTTCCTTTGAAACTTTCATTATATAGGCTGTTCGCAATCTAGCTCGAAAAATTTTGGAAATATTGTGGAAAACGAGGTAAACTTATGTAATGCAGCTTATAGCCTAGCCCAACTCCTAAGGGCAGATACCAGCTCTTGAAAATCGAGTGTACTATTTTTTATTTATTTTTTGTAAAATATAGGAAACCACAAATAATTAAATCATGACTCTCTGGGTAATGATTTGTGTTATCGAATCCTTCAACCTATGAAAAAAAACGATTTTGAAACCTTAAAACTTCATAAAAATAATATGGATGGCCACCCTGATTGCATACAATTGTTACATGTTCAAGCAAACCTCCCACGGCGCAGTCGGTTGGTGCCCCACTGATCTGGAGTGCGGGAGGCTCTGGGTTCGAATCCCAAGCAAGGTATGGGTGTTAATTTATGTTATAAGATAGTCTGTAAGCCGTCCCCTTCTTAGCATTCCAGCATAAAACCGGGGGACATTGAAAAGTCTTTAACAATTTTATCTTCAATTTTTATGCAATTTTGATGCGGTATTATTGGGCACTACGTCATACTTAAAAAAAATGCCCTCTTGTTTTAAGTGCCTAGGATCCACCACTTGCTTTTAAAATGCGCACCAATTATTCAGCTGCGACGATACAATTCCTGACCCGTAGGACAATACTTAATAAACCTGATGGTAAACACATCGATAGTAGCCGGAATTGGGTTGAACATTATTAAGTGGTCTTAGCTTGGAAATTTACTGAAGTAATACAGTCGTATGTTGTGCACACATACCATCATAAGTACTTTGTTGCTGTGACCTCGCTTAGACACGCATTAATGTTCTAACGAGTCAGCATCTTCCAAACAACTGCACAGAGTTCAGTAATTATTATGATGGTCAGTTGTTTATGTTATACGTCGGTCAACTTCGGCAAGTGTCCTATGATGAGAGTTGAATCGAAGGAATTTGGGCGGCTCTTAACAACGAGGTCTTGAGAGTCGATGAGGGTGAAACGAGGGGAGAATTGAGCAGCGCCGGAATAGAAGGTCGGGGGAAACGGGAGACCCGCCGAGAAAAACCGCCGACCAGCGGCATCGTCTGTCACGTTCCCCACTTGCCGAAATCCGGAGCGACCCGGCCGGGGATCGCCATGATGAGAGGTCGCGCGGTTTGGATTTCTCTGCTGGTGACAGTTGCGTGCTCCCAGGCCACTGAAGCCTGCCGCAACGTAAATGAAATTCGTGTTTGTCCAATTAATCCCACGTAAACGTCTACATGTATGTCTGCACTGCAGCCCTGCACACATGTAAGCCCAGCATGCATCCTCTGTCTCTTTTCACTTGTGCTTTCGTGAACAGTCGGCGGAATATCGGTTGCTTACGATGTGCTTACCTCCACGTGTATAGTCCATTCCATTCCCGGTTTCTTCACTCTTTTTGAACCAAAGCTTTGAAATATCACCCCATGTATGACTTATTTAGTTATTTCCTAAATACGCCATGTATAACAAGCGTTTAGCATCTCTGTTAACATATAAGTAACTTATTTGTCGTTAAATAGAAGTTTTACCTATATTTTATTTATAAATAATTATATTTCATTTGTAAGAACCTAAATAAAAACAGCGAGAACTAATCTGTATTGGAAGCGCCTAGTAAGAAATAATTCTTAAGCAAAATATTGTTAGAATTGAGTGCGCATTAATCCGGTGCTACGTCCTTTGGTGTAATTTTCTAGAATGCAGCGTGAGGAATCTCGGTTCGGTCGTAAAAGTTCGTGTGCTACACTCACGTGAATTACTTTGGTAAACGTTGTAGGACCTACTTGTGTTCAGCAATTTCCTTGCAGCCAAATAAAGACGATTTATTATTATTATTATCATCATTATTCAGTAGTTTGGAACATTATTACAAATATAGACTCAATAATTAGAATTGAGAGAATTCAACAAAAAGCTTTTCGTTTCATGATTAATAAATGTATATCAAAAGGTAATGAGAAATTTGTATATTATATGCTTCCGGAAAAATTTAATACTAATACTCTTTGTTTCTGAAGGAAAGTAAAAGATACTGTTTTCTTGATGAATTGTATTATTGGTGATGTAAATAACTCAAAAATATTACATAGGGTATGTCTGGAAGTCCCACATTATCATCACAGATTACCCTTATTATTTATACCCACTAATAAATATTTTCATTTAATTAAACAATGTCTTGATAATTAAATAGAAGTTTAGTAAATATAAAACCTTTTATTAACAACAAAATTTTTATCAAACAAATATTACATCACAACTTATTGATTAATTTTAATTATTTATTTTATCTCTATTACATACTTATTATGTTATTTTAGTAAAATTTCTTGTTTTATGGTTATGTTATGTCATGTCTGAGTGTTTGTGGTTTTTTGGTGTTGGTTTGTTTTATATGTTATTTGTTATATAGTAGTTGTGTTTTAATGTATAAGGGCACCCCTACAAAGGCAATCAGCTGTTCGGGAGAACTTAAATAATTGTGTGTTAATAAATGAAATGATATGAAATGAAATTATTATATCATGCTGCGTGCTCGATGATTTGGCATTAACCATTCCGGTTAAAGAGGCGTAGAAAATTTCTCAAATCAGATTTTCCACAAGGTGGACTCTCAAAGCACTAAATATCGGTGCATTTCTCTGTACAGTACTGGCGATATGTATAATTCATTTGTAACGTGTCTACGATCGTAGACATGGCAATCGAAAGGGGTGCTAATTTGTGTCGAGGCATGGGGATACACGGATGTTACTTCAAAACAGTTTGCAAATCAGTCATCTATGTCACGACAAGCTCAGAATTTTAATGTCCGGCCATGAAGTCTGATTACGAGGACGAACAGAAAAAATTCAAGATGTGCTCGAGGAGTTGGAGGAGGTTCCCCTCGCCGTATCTGATTGGCGCCTATCGACGTTTTTATTCTGGACCGCAGTGCGAGGGCCACATTAAGCCTTCGAGTTAATCAAGGGTATAGGCTGTTCAAAGTAAACTGAACGCCTTTGGAAGCCCTGCTTAAGATCTACTTGGGCGCACATCGTCTATTATTCCACCGTACCTAGAATTAACATTGCTGAGCGCCAGTTCACTTTATTCGTGCATCGGCCAAGTGGAATACTGAAATTATTAGCAATATAAATATTTTACAAATTTGTATGCGTTTAGAAAAAAAACTGAAACAAAAAATATATATTTCAGCAATCACAAATATTAATCTTAATTTTTTTTATTCAACGTTGGGACGTGGCATCGTTACAAACTGTAGCGGGAAAATGCCAACCACCGTGCTTCTTAAGGTGGTGGCATATTTGCCATTTTGTGATTATTTATTTAAATTTATAACTAACCTTTAAGATTAAATATAAAATGTTAAACCCTTATAGTTGCATACAAAACTATATCGCAGAATTACTGAAAAAAAATATGGGCTAATTTCAGTCTATATTTTCTCCTGTGAGACTGGGAAATTATAAATAACCAGTTATTCTATATTACGGTTACAGATGCAGCTAAAACAATATGGGACATTTATTGTCAACTTAGAAATATGTTATGGTGCGTCAGGGCCGACGTCAGCTATTTCGCCGCCCTGTGCACAATTCTAATTGCAGCCCCCCCCCCCCCCAAATTTTATTTTTCGCGAGATAGAATTTAAACTCTGTAATTTGAAATTATGAAATCTAAGCACACAACTAAAATTATTGTTAGACTTAACATACAGTAATAGTATGTAATATATTATTTTAACTAGAATAGTGATTGTTTCTGCCGTAAGCTCTTACTTTATATTAAGTAGGCATATTAACTACTTAGTCTTGATGAAGAACACCATAAACATTTTTTAAAAGAATGAAAGCAATTGTATTACGAAGAGTTGAAAGTTGCGCACTACAAGTTACGGCAGACTGCATGTAAATCTTGCATTATAGGCATACCATAGTTATTTTTTTTAGATGATTGAAAACGCTGAAAATATTTTTTTCCCGCCGTGTTTCAAATGATAGGAATAGGAAGTAGTCGTGGTTGATTAAAAATGAAGAAACCATTCAAACATGTTAAACTCAGTTTTGTTCCCTCCTCAGGTAAGAGGTGCGGCAGCCCGCACGACTGGAGACACCAGACCAAACGCAGCTAGCATCCTACCGCCAGGGCACTCAATGCAAGATACGATACACACACAGCCTATGACGGCGCTTGTATTTAATTAACCTTTTAAGATTACGACAGAGCACAGAGTAATAATTTAATTATTCAAAACTTAATGACCCAGAGAAAGCCAGTTAAGAAATAAGGTCAACAGTGGATTTTCGTTTCTATTTTTATTTTTTATTTTCCCGGTCGATTTCCCGCTCAGCCGCCACCTTTGGCGCTGGCCCTGTGGTATGTCATATGTAGGGGCATACAAAACTCGCATTATTATTTGGCATCAGGCCGAACTTCACATTACTGTATGCACTAGAGCCAGCGTCGTTTCTACATTGGCTGCTGTATAGATGCGAAGACACTCCCTCTCCGACTGAACTACACGTGATTGGGGCACACAATTGTGAAGTGTTCCTTTATTGGCGCAGAGTCACCCAGGGCGTGCCACATAAAGTATGGTCCAATGATAAACCTATTGAGAAGGTACACGTGTTTCAAAGTTTAACATGTCGCCAAATAATACCGCGAATTCTGCAGGTCTCTAGTCATATGTCCTGATAGACCTCGTTTTTAAATATTTCAAATCGTGGATAGAAAGGTTACTGCCAACTTGAAATAGACGCAGGTAGGGTCAATGATATTTTCCAAAGGTTGATATTATTATTATTTTTTTAAGTTGTCGGTTAACGGGGGTGCAGCGTGTTGTGAGGAAGGGGCCCCTCGGGGCGCGTGTTATCGGCGGCTATCACGCGGGGGCTCCGCAGAGGACAAAGGCCGGGGGTGTTCTTCCGCCGCCGCAGAGCCGTCGACGATGCCGGCCGGCCCAGATGCTGGGCCAGGGGCTTCGCTGAAACGGCATCGTTGTCCAAGGCCGCGAGTCCGGAACGGCCCGTCGCGACACCCAGGCTCCTGTTCGCATCCTTCCCCCCTCCTCCTTCGCCAGTGCGGGCCTTTATGTTGTGGGGGGGGGGGGGTTAGGGAGTGAGGTCACGGCTCGTCTGCCCTCCCTCCCTCTCTTCTTCGTGGCAGGCGCCAGGGCTGCTATTCGGCTCGCCGCTCACTCCGGCGCCAAGGTGGGCCCAGGCCCGGGCTGCCAGACGCATGCCTCCAGTCGCCCTTCATTGCCGCCCGCCGCATACAACACTCCCCTCACCAGTACTCTATTCACGGTTACTCACATCTTTTCTCCAGACCGGCCTGAGCGGCGTTTGTCCGAAAGCCATTTTATGACGTCTATTTGCTCTGAATTTATTTGTCATAAAATCGTTTGTCCAAAAATTTGCTTGCTTTAAAGTCGTTTGTCCTAATAGAATTTGTGCCAAATTGCATTTTCTGTAAAAGCGTTCATCCCAAAACCTTTTGTCTTAAAATCGTTGTGTAACTTCAAAAATTAATTTGTCCTAAAGGCAGGGGCGTATCCAGAATTTTTTTTCCTCTGATTCGGGAGGGGGGGCTGACTATTCCCCCCCCCCCCCATTTATTGAGAAAACGAAGTTTTGATATACAAGATGTAATCATATGTGTGGTATTAACAAATAAATAAATATACTGATTGCCACTTTAATTTAGGATGTAAATAAATGTGTGTGTCATGTGGATAGTAACGAATATATAAATATAATGATAGGCATTATCATAATAGGGTTTTTAAAAATAAGTGTAATTTCGTAAGTGGGGGGGGGGGAGGGGCTGCAGCCTCTAAACCCCTCCCCCCTCTCTGGATCCACGCCCCTGACTAAAGGTGTTTGTCCTAAAATATGTTTTCTCTAAAACAGTTGATCCTAAGATACATTTTTTTAAAAATCATTTGTCTTAAAGTAGTTTATCCTAAATTCGTTTTGTCGTAAAATTTGGATAAACAATTTAAGGACAAACGACGCGTTTTCCTCAAGTTCTACTTCCAGGATATTCCTCGCCTCGTGCGAACCAAGCTTAATCAAGTCCAGAAAATTGCACCAAAGGGACAACGCCGCACATCGATGGTCGCGCAGTTTAACGACATTTTACGTGAGAACTATTGTGTTTTTATACTGTTCACGGGGAAGCGAGCACTTTTGAAATCAACTTTTGAAAAATGTCACTGTCCGATATCTGCATATATTTGAATGGGTACACTGACTGAAATGCGCATAGTAAAGTTGGTAACAACAAGGAGATAATAGTTCCATTTCTTTAACTTGAATTAAAAGTGTTAAAATGAACATTTGTGAAATCTGTAATTATTTCTTTTGTATTATTTTTTTTAGTCTAAATAGTATAACAATTAGCAAATTTGTAAAATATTTACTTTTCAAATAATACCATAGTTTGAACATTCAAACTGCATTTAATGTGGTGAAGTGAGTGCAATTACACATACTCCTTGTTTTAACAATCCTAACGTTACCAATAAAACTAGGGGGCCGTGTTGGCTGAGCGGTTACCCTGCTCGCCTCCCACCAAGGTGAACCGAGTTCAATCCCCGGCAGGGTCACTCCCAGATTTTCGCATGTGGGAATCGTGCTGGTTGACGGGTTTCCTCAGGGATCTCCCGTTTTACTCGCCCTTTCATTTCGGCGCTGCTCCATACTTACCTCAATCACCCCTTCGGCTCTCAAGACCTCGCGGTTAAGAACCACCCAGATCTCTTCACTCGTCATTATTTAAACTAAAAACGAAAATAAATAGCATAATATTTAAAACTTCATACTCTCGTTGAGGATATATAGCACGTATATTTTCCTCTTCATTGTCAACGTTGGCTTCGTATCTCATCTGGTGCGCCGCCCTCATAGCTCAGAGGCAGGGTGGCCGACTTGTCGTCTGAGGGTTGGGAGTTCAGGCCCCGGTTACCCCACGGCAGTTCCTCAGTTCGCATGTTGCGAACTGTAAATATGTTACTAAGTTGGTCTAACTTGAGCTCGTCAAACGTCAAGAACACACACACGCTGACGCTATGCTCAACTGCATAATGTATTGGCCAATATGTCAAATAAGTCAACTTTATAAAAAACCCGGTGGTAAAGTTAAAACTGAAGTTGGGGGGTGTGTATTCGATCTCGACCACCGGCGCAGTTTGTAATTTTTTTATATTACGCTAAACTGTGCAATAATAATAACTATCGGAAATATGTTTGTTTCTCGTAATTATTTCGCTAAATTCAATAAAAACTATAATTAATACACCGCACGCAGTTGACCGCCACTTATTCAATCAGTAAAATTGTTTCCCTGAAACAATCAGTGGTTTACCATTGATTCTAAGTGGAGCCATTTTCACTGATTGGAGTAGTAGAAGTGCACCGCGAATCAATGGTTTTACACTGATTCGAATTTAGACTGTACGCATAGTCAAGTTGGTGAAAACGGAGGGACTTTATTTCCATGTCTTAATGTCGAATTCAAAGTGTTGAATAAACATTTGCGAGTACTGTAATTATTTCTTTGTTTTATGTTGATTTAATGCGTATGTGAAATATTCATTTTTCTAATAATTTTGCAGTCTCACATGACTGACGCGGGAATAATATTATCAAGCGCATAGCAATGTTAATTTTACACATCGTGAAATAGTACACAATGTGTACACTATTGTATTATGAGCAATGCTGTCCAAAGTGCTCAGTTTGACGTGAGCACCCTTTACCAGGGTAGTGGGGAGTATGAAATTCCCTCCAGGCTTGATCCGTTTGTGTGTGTGGGGGGGGGGGGGGGTGGAATGGTTGCCCACCTCCAGGAAATTTTTTTAACTGAACCTGATGGAATTAGTATCGCGCGCTGAGGAAAATATTTCCGTTAAAGATAACGTATTTGTGTTCCCCTTGGCGAGTGCCACAGAATATGCCCACTGACTCTGGGCGGAGATGGGGGGGGGGGGGGGCGGACTGATTACCATGATCACTCCCGTAGTTACACTGTCGCCTCGCCATGTAAACATTCCTGCGCTCTATATAATTCAATGACAATGAACAATCATTCCGAACGCACCCTCCAGTATTGCCGGGTTTATGGATAAATCCCTCTGAGTAGGGATTTGTTCATCAAAAAGGGATCGAGGGATTATTATTATTTTTTTACTTAATAAGCCATAAACGTGGGTATTTATTTTAAATTGCTGATTTCCAAAATCTTGTTAACAGTTTACTCAGTGGGATATATTTTTTGGGAAATTTCAGCCTTCATAATTTTTTATTGGTACAATTAGCGAAGTGGGACTTGTATCACAGTTTATTCTGTTAGGTTGAGAGCAAACCGAGATTCCTTACCGGAGAGTTCGGCATAATGAACATTTCCGCAAAAGTACGCTTGTGTTTCTAGAAGTCACTTTTAAACTGATGGTAAAATGAACAATTAAAATTGTTTGTGTACATGAGTTTGTATTTAGCACAAATTACGATATGTAGCATTACTTGCCTCAGCCAGAAATATTAACTTTATTTTGTAACTTTTATTTACGCCCTCCAATGGTGTCTACAAGAAGTGTTCACAGTAGAAATACAAACGTGTTTGATACCGAGCGTTCATAAAAAGTTATTTTAGTGGGGGGAAATGTATGAATTTTGTAACGAAATAAATATAATTATCATTAAATGGAGTTTTCTGAATAAGTAGTCAAATTAAGATAAATTAATCATGCAAGCATTCGTTTTGCTGAATCCAACTTTACTGACGAAATATTAACAGCACGTGGTTGTATTTCGTTAAATATTAACTTAAAAGTGTAGAACAAAGTTTAGTTTTTGGGTATGTTTTATTAAATTAGAAATCTAAAGAGTTTAAGCAAGTTAATTTTTTAATGAAAATATCCTATTTGTATACATACCAAACGGAGAAGATCTGGTGCACCTGCGATAACAGTGCAGCCTGTCAGGATAAATAGTTAGTTTCCTAACCTTAATAGGTCGGCTAACACGTGATCAAAAGTCACCCATATTACAAAAAACTCAGCAAATTTTATACTTGTGCACATATTATAAATCATAAGTTGTTTGACATTTTAGTGACTGCCTTTTTCCCATGATTCGTTTTATTCGCATATTTATTCCTTAAACTTTGTTGTTGTTGTTATTATAATTATTATTATTATTCAGTTTCCAGTTTATCAATAACTTTCAAATCATTTTCTTTTTATAACTTAGGATTATGTCCGTAGGTTAAGCGCATTAATTTTTCATGTTTAAATAGTTAAGAGTAAGAAAAGACGTACCCCCTTAAATACGCCAAAGAAAAGACGATAATAGATAAATAAATAGAATCAAACGTACTTGTATTCGTAACAGGAGTGATCGTAAAATTTTAGGTTCTATTTATCTTTGCCCTTTATTTTAATACTTAACTTGTGTTGTACATGTTTTTGCGTTTACATATGAACTTTGTGGATTAGTATTCACTGTGTGAGCACTGATTTTATTTTCTCTGTGTTGAAATTTCCGGCCGTTTTAAAAAAAAATCCGTATTTATGTAGTAAAGCTGATTTAAGCGAAACGGTGCGTCTCTTGAGCTGGTAATCGTGTCGTTTCGGAAACCAGGGAGTCACACAAGTGCACTGTTAGAATTCTGTTTGGCCTATTCGTAGAGACATCCGGGAACCACGTATAACTTAGAAAAGCACAACTTATTTTGAACAATCATAACTTAGAACAACAGCAACTCAGGAAATTCCAATGTTGAACGGTTGGAACGTAGAAATACATAACATAGAATATGATAACTTAGAAACACGTGGCTCGGAAAAATGGAACAGCAGAAACACACAACTTAGAAATATAAGTTATAAGCACACAAGTTAGAAAGTTTACAAGCCAGAACAACGAAAATTGAACAATCATAACATTAAAATTTATATTTTATGTTTCTAAGTTATGTTATTCTATGTTGGCTATTTCCAAGTTTTGACACCACCTCGGGATACCAGATATTCGCGAGAAAAAAAAAATTCCCACATAACTGTATTTCAAAATATCAAAAGACTTTAGCTCTGATCCACTTTCGCTAACGAAACATGTTATCAACTGCGGCGCATCTTACGTACCTGCCCGGAAATTGTATGCGTTTGCTGCCCGAGCATCTAGATTCATCAATAACTGATCCACAATAATACGAATATTTGTACAAACATGTAGGATCACGGCATTATTAAATTATAAATTCTAAAATTTTCCCGTAGTGTAACGCACATAATCAAGCAGTTGTATAGAAACCACTCCTTGCATCATGTAGGTACTTTATTTATTTATTTCGGCTTTATTTATAATGGCGAAGTTAAGGCTTCAATGCCTTGTCTTACACTTTAGGCATAACGTAGTGTAAACATGTGTAAACTTAAAGAACAAGAAAATAATACTTACATTAACAAGAAGCGAAACAGAAATATGATAACTCAAAAAGTTTTAAATTTTTAAAATGATCATTGATTTCATATTATATACATATTTTGAGCAGGACTAGAGACATTGCGATGTTTGAAGAAATAAAAATTGAAATAGCACAATAATATTGATTTACAATAACACAAAATTTTTTTTTCATAATCCACATTACCAATCATAAATATAAATGTGCATAACCTATAAAGTAACTGAGAGGAAAACAACATATTGAATCTCAGCTCATTGGAATAAATAAACAGATCTATAATAAGCACTTACGTATAATGAAAATTGAATGTAGCAACACATTAAAATAAATTGACGAATGGATAGCCACAATTTACACATTGGTTGAAGTGAATGTATAAATCAACAGGTGTAGGTAAAGTACTTATACAAATAGTTAAGAAGAAAAAATATTAAAAGTTCTATGGAATAATGATGCGTGTGTGTGGAATCATTGGCGCATATTCATAATGTACTTGGTAGCATTGCTCTTAAACGTTGTTGGTTTTGTAGAGTTCAACTTCTACGGGTAAATTATTCCATGCTCTTGCGACAGAGACCGTGAAAGAATTTGCATATACCTGGGATTTGTGAGCTGGAATATTCAAGAGAGATGTAGGGTAAATAAAAATATATTGTGAGGAAGTAATGTATAAACTAATGCACATTATCATTATGTGGTATTTAACTGTGTGTATTGTATTTATTTATTTACCTTCTGTAATGTACTCTATGAAAAAAACACGTGGCCAATAAGAGAAAGGAAACTTCATGTGTGCACATAACATATTGAAGCAAAGCATACCTGTATATTGCGATAATCGAGTGTCTTAGTTATTTGATCATTTATGGTATTGAGTATTCAGGGTGCTGAATTCAGACGACACTGAGCAGCGCCTATTGCGTTCAGTTTATGAATCGTATTACTAAATGTTTCGATGTTTCTTTGTTTCTCGGTCAATGGGAAGGAAAATAAACGATTGCCGTTAACTTCACTCGGAAGATTATATCATTTCGCTCGCTCCGTTAAAAAAAATCCTTCAAGATTTCCTTCTCTTTTGTTGGCCTGAATTCGCCTAACTTGTGTGAAAACGCACGCAAAATACTACATAAAAGGCGATAGAAGATTTTACGGAAATATAAAACATGCTTCTCCATCTCAGGGAGGGAAATTTTCTCCCTAAATCCCGAATGTATTTTGGCTCCTTTCTTGGTTACGTGGCCGATTTTACTAACCGCAATGCAACCTAAATTTGAATCAGTGGTTTACGAATGATTCGCAGCGCAGTGAATTTCAAGTACTCGAATCACTGAAATGGCTCCAGTTAGATTCGGTGGAAAACCACTGGTTGTTTCAGTGAAAAATATTTCACTTAATGAATAAGTGATGGCTAACTGCGTGCGTCGTATTAAATATTGTTTTTATTGAAATTACCGCCTAAATACGACAAATAAACATATTTCCGATAGTCACCGTTTATATAGTGCAATTTAGTGTATTTTTAATTAAGTGAATAGAAAGTTCAAGGAGTCCTGGATTTGAACCCACAAAACCCCACTTTTAGACCGTTATATTACAAACTAGCCACCCGCCCCGGCCTCTCTCGGATGCGATGTATAAATATGACGTTGTTTAGGTTTACAGCAAGTATATACAATACATTTTTAAGGTAACTATCATAGAATTAATACTCTGTTGTTCAAACAAAACGTCTTCATAAGTGAACGTGTGGAATTTTTTGTAGACCTTTCTTGAGATCTACATTTCTGTGGTAGATCATTTTGGTGTATATCTTATGGTTTAGTCAGCGTAAGCCATGTAAGCGCCCGAAAAGCGGCTTTTTCCGACTTTATTAGAAAACGTCGACATTACTCTACTATTCTTAGAATAAATGTTATAGACCTAAACCTTCCTCAAGAAATTCTCTAAATGATGGTGAAAACCGCATCAAATTTCATCAAGTAGCTTAGAAGCCTAGCCGCATACACAGACACTCACGGCCGGGCGACTTTGTTTTATACTATGTATAGATGAGTAGATATGCTACAGTTGACTACAAGAGGGAAAATAAGTATATTATATTTCTTCAGTTAGCTTTAAATTGTATACCTTTTTCTTTTCTTTTTTAGTTTAATTGGTAACATTAGGTTTGTTAAAACAATTCTTCATGCGAATGAATGCACTCACGTCAACACATTTAATGAAATTGAAACCTTCAAACTAAAGACTATTATTATTACGTGAAAGAGAAATGCAAGACGTAAAAATCAAATAGGAGACTGAATGTTCATTTTAACTCATAAAATTATATTAACGTATAAAAGACGAAACTGACTTATAAAAATTACATAATATTGGTTTTATTAGTGTATGCGTTGTTATTTCATTTGAGAAACGTGGTTTAACTGATCTCTCAGTGAAAAAACAAATCACTAATAGACAGAGATTAAAATGGTGGATGAATTAGTGGAAAATGTCACGGAATCAACAAGTGAAGGACAACTGGCCTTTTTTTCCACTAATTCATCAATTTAATTGATTGAAGTGACTGTTGAATGTGTCAGATGCTCGTACTGACTTAAACAGTGAAATACTAACCGATTCAGATTTACAGTATGGCAGATACCAAAACGGCAAAAGGATACAAAAGCCTGGACAGAAAAATTCTAGCACATCTTAGTTTGGTTATTTGCCGCGTGTTTTTGCAAGAAAAAAAATCTTATTCGACTGTGGCAATCAGAATTATATCAGAGCGAAACTTCATGTGTGTGAACCGTAGGCAGACAACGCTTAATATGTTAAGCTTTTAAACCAAAATCGCGAATGTATATCTGAGCTAAAGTGTTCTGAAATACAATTAGACATAAAATCATTCGCGAAATTCGTTTGTCACTGTACTCTAAATATGAATAAGTGAGAATTTCACCGTCTCAATCAGTTAACAGTACCGAACTGATTCAACAGTCCCTTCAGTTAATGTAACTGATGAACCAGTGAAGAATTGCCAGATTTTCTTCACTTATTGATTCAGTGCCATTATTCACTGATTCATTAGCCATTTTTTTCAAAGTTTTTCAGTGTTTTATTTATGACTGATGGAGCATTTAAACAGTGTGCAAAAATAGCCCTTCAAACAACGTTTAAAAATGGCCGTTAAACAAAGTGTACCAAGAAGTGAAATAAAAACCAATAAATTAATAAAACCAATACAAAATACTTTTCTAAAATGTGTTTCGTCTTATAAAACACCATTTTAGGAGGTTATGAACATTCAGCCTTTCATTCCGTTTTTACGCCTTTCATTTCATTTTCATGTAATTATCACTGTGCCCTGGTTGAAGGTTTAAACTGCATACAATGTTGTGGAAATGTACACTCATATATAGTTTCCCTTTGAACAATCTTAACAGTGCCAATTAAGCCAAAAACGAAAAGTAAGGGAATAGAATTTAAATCTTCACGATTTCGATATGTACAATAAAACACATTTTTTCCTCTTCTTGTTTTCAACTTGGGTTGGTAGCGCAGGTGGTCTGCCGCATAGCTCACGGGTCAGGTGTTCGACTTGTAGTTGGAGGGTCGTGGGTTTGCGCCCCGGTGCCTCCGAAGTGGCAGATTTATAGTTCGCTTGTCACACTGGGAATTTGTCAACTACAATAACAACGGCAAAAAATAAATAAAAGGATGATAAGGTCATAGTTTAAATCCGAAGTTGAAAGAATGTGTGAGTTCAAACCCAGCCACCTTCGGATGTTTTTCTTTTTTTTAAAATACGTTAAATTGCGCAAAATAAATAATAAACTATCGTAAACATATTTATTTCACAGAATTACTTGACCATATTCAATAAAAACAATATTTAATTCGCCACTGCAGTCGGCCGTCACTTATTCCATCAGTGAAATTGTTTCACGTCACTAGTTCAATGAGTGGAATTTTTTCACTGAAAAAATCAGTGGTTTCTGCTGATTCTAAGTGAAGCCATTTTCACTGATTCCGTTAGCTGAATTCCATTGCGAGCTAGTGGTTTTACACTGATTCGAGCTTAGAGTGTAGTCGTCAAAAGTTTTCGTGAAAGGGGGGAGGGGAACTCAAGAACGGGTAATCAAAGATGCGTATAACGAGGACCAACAGAGATGAGACCAGCTGAGGTCCTTCGACGACATTTGTGACGTTACGGGAAGTGTAATCTGTTCCTCTTACATCCATGTTGTTACTTCAGTCACAGCAGTATTACAGTCCGCAATACGGGATTTCTCGTAAGTAACAGTGTTGCATGAACGAAGTGCCTTAGCTGAGCATATTATCCTGCTGAATTTTCTTGAATAAAGTTTTCTCCGGTAGTAATTAATTTTTCATCTAGTTACACTTAAAAGATAACTTTATAAAGCATGCTGTATGGCAGTTGAAACTAAAACCGATTTTTTTTGCTGTTGGTTGTACTGAAGTATAGGCTGTTCACGATAAAGTGAGCACTTTTTAAGGCCCTCCCAGCAGGCATTAACCGTTATTAAATATATATTTTCGCAGCCCTAGGCATTAAATTTTGTTGGTGGTGAAATGTATACACTGTGTTTATTGATTACATTGCAATGTTTATATTAAAAAGCACCAGAAAGATGGCAATTCGATGACAGGAAAAAATAATAAGGGCCTTAAAAAGTGCTCACTTTACCGTGAACAGCCTATATCAAGATTATCTGCTACGTAAAACAGAATTGAGTTTTTTTTTTTTTTTTTTTTTTTTTTTTTTTTTTTTTTTTTTTTTTTTTTTTTGTTTTTTTAAGTCCAGTCACTCATTACCCGGGAGGAGGGGTCTTAGTTCCTGAACATATTTCCTATTTAAATATTCATAGTCACAGGTTTAATATATGTTGTATAAGTTGCAATAAACAAAATATTTATTGGGAAGTGCAATGCTATGAGGGTGACGTTCTTTCACGTGTCGGGAGCAATACATATCTGTTTGTCATTCCTGAAGGACTTTTCTACCTGCCGCTGTTTCCTGGTCTGTACGAAGCAGACCCTTAAAGCCACTTTCTGAAAGGGTTTCGTCATTCTCCTCGCAAAATATAAAAATTATTGAAATGTTTAAACACACAATCCATGTACAAAACTACACGTGCACATGTATCACGCTGTGAAGTAAGCAAACATGCTCGTGGCACTTGTAACCCCCCTTTCTGGAGATTCGGAAAATTAGATCCGGAAAACTGCTTGCCTTAGCAAGGTTAACAACTCAACAGATCCAATTACCGCTCACCAAAATGGTTCGAGAGGAAAAGACTCAAGTTTTCAATTTTGTCATGTGAAGCACCGCCAATAAGTATAATACAGCAGCAAAAGACAGAGCCCCGCAAGATTGACGTCGCCTAGCTCACCACAAAGTATAACACTGGGAGGCACAAAATATGTGCGCGCCTTACCTCAAAACGTATTGTTTATTAACTAACTGAAACATTGTTCGGTTGCTATTAGTACTTGTATCTATTATTAACACAGCCTGCACAAAAATATTTAATGTATGCCTAAATAAGGTAACTAAAAGCAAGGTGAAAATAAATAAACAACATTGTAGCAATTCGAGGATGGCAAGCCGTTTACTTGCACAAAAAATTTAACAAAAATTAATAACAACACCCTTTTTAATAAGAAGATAATGTCATTAATTCGCATTAGCAATTAAATCAATAAATAATAATACATGTTTAGTTTAAGACATTATTACTTGTTCACATATATCCCGTTTTTATTTTTTATGTATTTTTAAACCATTTTAACTTCTTTACTATGTTCGCTGTATCAGGGGCCCCGATTATTCATATATCCTTAGAATATTTGATATAAACGTCCTTGGAAAAAAAACGTAATACCAATCACAAATGTTTCCACCTCATAAAGAGTTACATTGTACTCTGAGACAACATCGGCAATGAACTTTGAAATTCATCTTCCTGATTTTTCTTTTGGCGTGAGAGTCTTTTCAATCAGTAAACTTTTTGTGGGCTGGCCGAAACTTTAAACATTACTGCAAAGAAATGAAGAACGCATCATTCCTGTTTAACGATCTGGGAATCTTCAGCGAGGACCGCTCAGGCAGCTAACATCGCTCGAAATCAAAGGCCATTTTTTCCTACGTCTAGGGGCCACGGTGGCCGAGCGATTAGCACGCTCACCTCCCATCAAGGCGAACCGGGCTCAATCCCCGGCCGGGTTACCGGATTTTCGCAAGTGGGAATCGTGCCGGACGATGACGTTGGTCTGCCGGTTTTCTCGGGGATCTCCCGCTTCCCCCGCCCCTTCATTCCGGCGCCGCTCAATATTCACTTCAACCACCCTCATCGGCTCTCAAGGCCGCCCAAATCTCTTCAACTCACTCTTCACGTTACTGCGACCACGCGGCAACCACCTCACACGACAGGTGGAAGAATCAATTACATATACATATTAATAACTGGATTACTTGCAAGAGATTATAAAAGTGAAGTAGTTGATTAGTCTTCATGTTGAGATGGCGAAGAAAGAAGACGTTCTCAGCACCAAAGAAGTGGAGTGAAAAGACTCTCCGAAAAACGCTACGTAGAAGTACAAACATTAAATTAGATTACACTCTCTGATTTATGCTATTATTTCGTAAAGCTAAAATATTATTTCTCACTGTACAATTTTTCTTTCTCATTACAAGATTTTATCATAACATTTTAGAATTTTGAGCACTTTCTACATTATATAAAATACTGATTTTTTTAAAATCCAAATTTAAGTCTGAAATTCACATTGCAGAGAACTCTAGTGACTAACATAGGAACCATGATGTAAAGAATTTCGTAGAGAGTCATTGAGAAGGTTAAATTATACTCGTTAATCTTTGTATGAGAGAAACGTCAAAAAAAGTTAAACACTGTAATATATTGATTTATTAATCGTTATTTTCAATACTTGAAGCCAATAGTTAATAACAATAGTTGGATAATAAAAATACTAGATTGAGAAGGCGAACTAATAAGCGCCACATTTCCAGAAAAATATACTTTACTTAAAAAATCACAGCGAGGTACCAAACTTATAAAGACCTCCCTCAAAACTTAAAGTTAAAGTACAAAACTCATTAATAAAACGATACGTGCCTAGAAAAGTGCATACGCGGAATTCAGAAGATGGCTATGTGGGCCTTAAGACCTCCTTGCGAAATTATCCAGGAGTTACCCTTTCACAGGCGATTCCTTATGTCTTTCAGTCTTCCATCAACTCTCAATAGCTGCGTTTCATCGTTGGACACGCGTCACATATTCGATCACCGTATTAATTTCCCTACTTGAACTGCCGCGTGTTAGGAAAAGTTTCAGAATATTTTAGCAGCATTGTCCTTTTATCATAACACCTTGTGCGGCAAAATAAAAAAAAAAACAGAAAGACTCTATTAAAATATTTGCCCGTAAAATCGACAAAATCGTTATCTACCACTCAATTATTTTTTTTTTACCAGGCTTAAAAAAACATCTGTATATTCAATATATGTGTTTGGCATTAGTTTACGTTTGACTCACGCTTAAGTGTGTGTGATACATAAATGTGCACAATATAAAATTATTTAATTTTACCCACATTTGAAAACCAAACTTGAACCATAAATGAGGAACTGAGCTAATAACTTCTTACAATCAGCATAAAACCTCATAACACTGCCAAACGTTTTTCAAATATATCTGGCAACCAAATTGACAGAAGTTAGTTTGACGAAAAGCAGCCATAAAAGGTTTAAGTCAAAACGCAAAATTAATCATACAGCTTCATATATTCCTCAAATTCTGTGATACTGACATTTTCCCTTCATTTGATATACCTAGGTCGAATATTGCAGTAGATAAAAGCTGTTTAAAACATGTAGGTAAGCATAAAATGAATATCTATAGTGTTATAATTGTATTCTTACAAATTAATCTTTACATATATTAAAGATAATTCGCAACCATAAAACTCAGTGGTACTGATTTATTAAAACAAACGTGTGATATTTAGTGGTAACCGATTTCGGTGAAACTATTTCCCATTAAGTTGTATTTAAGACCACTTTAACTCTGATCCAATTTTCGCTATTCAATAGTTTTAACTTCTGTGCGTGTTAGTAATGCGAAGAATCACAAAGTTTTAGTACCTGAATAACTTAATTCGGACTAATGAAGTTAAATACCAAACAAAGACTTCTCACGACTACAAGCAACCAAAACCTAATAGAAAACTTTATGCACATTTTGAAATCTTTTCATTCGTGGAACACTTTTCTTGAAACTCAGGTGTTCCAAGTAATGTTAACTTCCAAGAGTATACAAAAATCAAAATATTTCATATAAATGGAATATTTCTGCTACTTTAATACGCTCTAGTTCGTTCTTCATCATTTTTATGTATGGCGGGGTCATAAACGACAATTTTTGTTATGTGAAACTCTGCTTCGCTGAAACCGTCAAACATCAAAGAAACTTTAGTACTGGCCTGACACACAAAAATATTTAGTGAAAACTGGAGACATCGATTTCTGTTAAACAAACGTGTTTGCACCGATGATAATTCGGTGATGTCACAAAATCCAACTTTCTCTGACCAAGTTTGACAGTGAGACGCAGGCTTGAGTAATAATTTAGCAAACATGGTGAATTACTGCGTATTTATTACTGATGCTGTGAATTTTTTTGTTTTAATTGTGACGTAAAAAGTATTTAGCTGCGTCCAATAAAATATTATTCTTACAGAAATGCACGAAATTAACAACTAGTTTTTTTTTAAATCGAAAAACAAGTAGTTTCGTTTGGCATTAACTTACACTAACATTCTATCAACAAGAAATATTGTAACAAGGCGTCTTATAGTTTTCTTTTAGTCTGCGTCATTACTTAAATAGATATCCACAACGATCAAATCACTGACAATAATAAGTAAGTACCTGGCGATGTTTTCTCTTCAATTTTTTTTCCTCCCTTTCTATTCTCGTGAATGTTACATTTAAAGACAAAAAAAATAAAATACTTCATTATATATAATTTTAACATCCTATTTTTAGGAGCTTTTCAATTTTTTATATTAATGAATTTATAGGTTATGCCTTTGTTTTCTTATGAGTGACTCCCTGCATACACTGAAAAATTTTTATTCCTCAACAGTAAGATTTATAATAAATAGGTATTTCCTAGCGTTATTATTGCCATCAAGATATACTTCACAGTCCTGGGTATACTCGAACCGAAGTCGTTTTGTACGTTATATACAAGACTAAAATATTTCAAAAAGTCAAATATAAAGTGAATAAATGTAAAAGAATGGTTACTTTTTAAAACGATTTCAAAGCACTCTGTCATAAAAGGAATTGTAAGTATTCAAACTGTGTAAATAGGTATCTAACAGTGCTCCAGTCAACATTTTTGAAACACATGTATATGTAAATAAATGTTAATATAAGCTTATTTAATCTCTTCTTCGAAGTGGAACCTCCGTTTGTACATATTTCGTACGACCAGGAAACGTAAATGTAACGTTGTGATAGTATTTTACTGTCTAGTGATAAATATTGCAAAACCTTGATTTTATAAGATACGAAAGTCTTTCATTCAGGGTGCGATTTGTTCATTGGCTGGTGTTCTGCTTTCGAAGCCACTGGCTTTCTAACTTTACGGCACATGATTCGCCCTCGCCAAAATTAATCGATAGATAATTTGCGCATAGTTAACTAGGTCGTGTCAAATTAAATAATGTAAAATTAAAATTGTATGCGCACACTTGCTGTCATTATAATCTGTCACCGAGGGCATCGGACATTATTCAGTTGGGGACCATAGTGGCTGAGTGGTTAGACTGCTCGCCTCTCACCAAGGTGAACCGAGTTCAATTACCTGCCGGGTCGCCATCGGATTTTTGAAAACCGCAATCGTGCGGGACGATGCCGCTGGTCGACAGGTTTTCTAGGGGATCTCCCGTTTCCCCAACCCTTACATTCCAGCGGTTCTCTATTCTCACCTCGTTTCACCTTCTTCGGCTCTCAACACCTCATTAAGAACGCCCCAAATCTTTCAACTGTCACCAACTCGATATTATTCATTTAAGGGCGGACACTGTATTTTGCGTATTTTCGCTACCCTAGTTCTGTAGAAAGCGCCCCTTAACCAAAGTTAAAAATTATTTTTGAAACAAATTACCTCAGTATTTATCTGCCTATTTTCATATTTAATACAAAATATTTATGTATGTACAAACATTATTATTGAACTCCATATTTAATAAATAAACTCATTAAATATGTCCATTTAACTACTCTGTTTTTTTTTTTTATTGAGCCCCCTTGTAAGACTGAAGAGAAGGTAAATGTCGTGCTTCCTTCCCTTCTAATGCGAAATCTGCGCACCTCAAAT
Source organism: Dryococelus australis (assembly GCA_029891345.1). NCBI lineage: Eukaryota > Metazoa > Arthropoda > Insecta > Phasmatodea > Phasmatidae > Dryococelus > Dryococelus australis. The sequence goes on from CM057009.1 coordinate 130,766,758, forward strand.
ATTATTATATTTTTGCATATGGATAAAAAGTGGCTAACTTATCGCCTGCTGCAGGGTAGATAAGAAACGTTTGTTCCTGTTTGAGTAGAGCTGTTCATTTCTTATGATGGTTTTTTTTTTGCGTACCTGAATTCGGTTAAGCTGAGAGTTTACAAATCTTCGCGAAAAGAGTTATTGTCTGGATGCGTTTGAAAACATTTCAGCTCCGACCAACTTTCGAGACTGTGTGGTTTTTAAAATTAACGCGTTAAAGGTGCCAATAGGGTGTTCACGTTAAAGTTAGCACTTTAAGAATCAACCTTCGAAAAAATTCACTGCTCCTACTGGCTTACATATTGACAGGCACACTGGCTGGCATACGCCCAGTGAAACTGGTAATGACGGGATGAAAGTATAGGCAAGTGAGCACTTTTTATGGCCCTTCCAAATTTTTCGTTGCAGCCAATTTTTGACTCTCCGCCACTTTTTGATATCAACATTGCCAAGTGCATGATAAATACGGTGTATACTTTCACCACTTTCGAAAGGTAGTGTCTAAGTCTGCAATGAAACATATTTATTAGTGGCTAATGGCTGGTGGGAAGGCTTTAAAATGTGCTCAATTTAACGTGAACAGCCTATACTTCTATGTGTTATGGTATTGTATAGGTCTTCTTAACCACCCTCCCCCCCGCTATCATGATTGTAGGTGTATCAGGGGATGGCTTACAAACTAACTTATGACCTAACTTAAACTAACACCCTTGCCTTAGCTGGGATTCGAACCCAGAGCCTCCCGCACCCCTAGACCGGCGGCGCAACTACCGACTGCGCCACGGGAGATCGGCTCCATGTTTTAATGAGGAATTAAAAGTGTTAAGTAAACATTCGTGAATACTGAAATTATTTATTTTGCTTTCTGTCCTTTAACGCATATAAGTGCAACAATCGGCAAATTGGCAAAATATTTTTTTTACGGCAATTTCGCAGTTTCACTTGACCGACGCAAGAATAAAGTGATCAGGCCCATGACACTGTTAATTTTACATATGGTGGAATAGTACACAACGTGCATACAAGTAGATCTTAACCACGGCTTTCATAAGAGCTCAGTTTACCGTGAACAGCCTTAACTCGCTACCACGCAGACGTTCGTTGCCATAGTTACCTAATTATCATTGGCCCAATAAAGCACCGAAATGTATTCTCTCAAAGACTAGCTTCAGTATTCACAAGAAAATGGATTGTACTGATCAGGTGGGTAGGGGGGAGGTCTGAACATCAGGGTATTGAGAGCCAATGAAGATGAAGCGCCGTGAGTATGGCGCGGCACCAGATCGCAAGGGCGCGGGAAACGGGATATCACCGAGAAAACCCGCCGACCAGTACCGGCACACTGAGAAAAAAGTTTTGTTAAATCAAACAAGATTTGTTTGGTGCAACCACATTATTTGTTTGTGTGGGGCCAAAAAAATATATTGCTGGTGAAACCAAATTATTTTGTTGTTCTCATTTGGTAGCCCGAAACTTTAAGATTTGGTTGGTGCATTGAAAGATTTGTTTGGCTACACGTACATTAGTTTGGGCCGATATAAAATAATTCTACAAGTTCGACCGAGATTACCTGCATCCGAGCGCTTCACCTTAGTAATCTCAGTTATTGTTACACCGGTCGACGTAGTACAGTTTTTAAATAAATATAAGCCTACAGCAAATATTGGGCAACGTGTGCAAACGAATATTTCAAGTTTTACAGCTTTACTTGTCCGTTTCTTGTAGGATTGTTTTATTCATGTGTTTATACGTTTGTTAAGCGTCAATAGATTCACTATCATACACGGTTACTATTCTAATTGTCACAAAAATTACAAACAAACTATCGAGCTGTATTTTCGAACAAAGGCGTACAAATGAGTGGCCAAACAATTATACACACTTGATTCAACTAAATATTTTGTTGACAGTCTAACTTTTTTTGTCCCAACACAGAGATTTTGTTTATTGAAACGTGTAATTTGTTAGACGAACAAAAGTAATTTTCTTGCTGTTCAAATTTCGTTTGCTCGACAATATATTTTGTTAGGGCAACTAAATTTATATTTGGCCCAAATCAGACAATCTTCTGTTCGATTTTCTCTCAGTGCACGAATACCCCACGCGAAAGCACGGGAGTGATCCCATCGGATTCCCAACCCGGTTAGCCTTGGCGGGAGGCGAGCCCTCCAGCCGCGGCGCCACCGCAGTCCCGTCACAATAAAACTGCAGGCGCACACATACTAATGCCGAAGTACAACTTGCGTAGACGTTAACTCGCGAACATCAGATGTTTCCGGATGTACAGGTTTAACCAGCCGGCCATGCGAATTACTAGTTGTATTTCGTCTGGCATCCAATGTGTGGCAGTTCGCCTGTTGCACTTCCGAAATCAGCGGGCTGTGTTTCCATTATACGCTTACAGAAGGATGTAATTCCAGATATAAATGAAAATTTACTGGGAAACTGTTAGTGTACAATGAACACTCAAATAGTCTGCTCTTGTCTCAAACTTCTGCATTTGTTACCTTGAAACAAAAAATAAAGATTGAAATAATTTTACTGGTGTTCTGGTCCCTCGACCAGACCCTAAACCACTCTCAGTTAACTATGCAAATACCTTAGGTGCGAGCTAGTAGATTTACAAATGATAGTCTGTTAATATAAAACTACACGTTTAATCTCAGCTTGTTTGCAATTATATATAGAATACAATAATGTCAAAACAACAACAAGTATGACTTGTAGCAACGTGCTTGATTGAAGCTTTCAACAGAGATTCTGCAAGCTGAGATATTAAATTACTTTCGTATGTTAACGCTCGTAATTCGCTGCGCGTAGCTTTCCCTAACTGACGACCTGCACTGGAAGCGGGATTCACCTGCCACTGAATGATACGTCGACGACGCACGAAGCTCCTCCGACGTGGGATGGCCCAGGCGTCCTCGCAGCTGACTGGCTGACGTCCCCCGTCGACGGTGTCTCCTGCTCACCGACTTGCAGACGCCTGCCGTGGAGTCCGTCACACCTCAGTATCTTACATAGTGGGGGGGGCTGACCCGGAACTGTACGTCCCTTTATAGCAGCCCATATGACGTCGTTGCCAATCTCCAAAACTCCCTGCTGGAGCCATGACCTCAACATCATGGCCGACGTAAAGCACACCTACCGTGGTGCCGCGGGTTCGAGACCCGGGGGTCACAACACTGAGCACAATTACTTGGCTCTTCCAGCATCACCTACCTGAATTTTGTACTCAAAACTGTTTTATAAGTATGTTCAACTAACTGGTTTTACTGGCGTAAATATGATAGATATCCAAGTAGGGTCAAATTAAGATTTATTTTGGGGGTGAATACATTCGGTTAGATGGATCAATCTGACGTGTCTATTGTTACAGAAACAAAATCAGCTTGGCCTAGTATTGACATTTATTAGATTGTCGGCAAGGCAATCTAACCTATTCATCGCCATCGTTCGAACAAATCACTTGTCTGTTTACAATTTTGGGTGACAATAACAAATGTTAATGAATGCTCAAAAATGGTGTCAACAATCCCCACGAAACAAGTTCAATGGGAAACAAATAGTACAGCTGTTAAACTGAATAATATTTATCTACATACAAGGCCTGTATTAGAAAAATTTGTAATTAAAAATAATTTGTAGCTAGTCAATAGTCACTTCGTATTGTATTTGGCTACATACCGGCTTACAGGGTGAAGGGTTCCGGGCTCAAATTGCTGGAAAGGCGTGGGTGTCGTTTTGTGTCCGCTTGTACGGGTCGTCCTGTATGGGAAAATGTCACCAACGAGTGTCAAATGTAAAATAAATCTGCGTCAAATAAAGGAACAATTTAAAAAAAAAAAAAAAAACCGTCTTAAAGCGTAGTTTGGGCGCAAAATTCGCGGGTTCCAAACTCAGTCGAGATTTCACTCGTTTTAATGACAAACGAAACTGTTTAACATACGCTAAGCAGTACTAATATTGAGTTGTACCAACAAAATCTTACAGGTTTGGGCAACTAAATATAGAATTAAAAGATATTTTGGTTTAAGCAACAAAATATTTTACTGTCCCTATACAAACAGTTAATTCGGTCGCGCCAATCTTTGTTATCTTAAACACAACATTTTCTCGGTGTATAATTTTTTGTCACGCATGCTAATGTAGTGTGGCTGTTTTCTACAGTAGGCTATCATCTCAGACGCATATGTAATCTCTACCGTTAATTATTTCGTTACTATACTAAGCAGTAATAAATACCTATATATTATTGTGCACACTCTACATTCAAAACCAGTGGAAAACAAGTGAAATTCAACTACTCTAATCATTGATAATGGTTTAGTTAAGAATCGGTGGAAAATTTCTGGTTGTTTCAGTGAAACAGTTTCACAGATTGAATAAGTGACAGTCATCTGCGTGCGGCGAATTAAATGTTGTTTTTGTTGAATTTAGCCAAATCATTACGAGGAAAAAAAACATATTTTCGATAATCACGGTTTATTATGCTCCATTTAATTTTTAAAAAATCAGTTATGCACAGGATTTGTATTCATATCGTCCCGCTTCTAGACTGTCACCTTACCAATCGAACTATAGTCTATTCACGGGGTTTTTTTTTCGCACTTTTTGAATCAAACCTTTTAAGAAAATCGCCCCACGTATATCCTGTTTCGTTATTTACAAAATACGCCATGTATCATGACAACCATTTCATACCTCTGTTAACATAAAACTTCTTGTATTTCGGTAATTTGAAGTTTTACCTATATGTTATTTATAAATTATAACATAACATTTATAATAAATATTAATAAATACGTACAGAGAGAAAACATTTGTGTTGGGTAGCGTCTAGTAAGAAATAGTTCTCATGCAAAATATTATTACGAATTCAGTGCGATGTCCTTTGGTGTAGTTTTCTAGACTTAGTTAAGCTTAGTTTGCACAAGGCGGAGGGATATCCTGGAAGTATAACATTAGCACGGTTTCAGAAAAGTGTGAATTAACCGTGGGACTATACTTATGCTACGTTGACCACGAAGGGGAAAATATTTTTATTATATTTGTTTACCTAAAATATGTAGATTTAAATCGTATGCCCTTTTTTTTTTGTTTTGTTTTTAGTTTCATTGTTAGCGTTAGGATTGTTAAAACAAGTAATACGAAGGAATCCACTGACTTCCCCACATTAAATGCAGTTTAAACCGAGCCCTACGATGATTACATGACAACGAAATGAAAGACGTAAAATGTGAATGAAAGACTGCATGTGTATGTAGCCTCGTACAATGACATTATAAATGACAACACTCACGTTTAAAAAATGTATCATTATTGATTTGATTGATTTATGCGTTTTTATTTCATTTGATACGCATTATTTTACTGTCATTTGATACGCACTGTTTAACTGTCATTTGATACGCATTGTTTAACTAATCGATCAGTTAAAAAACCAATCACTGAATACCAGTGAATTAAATGGTTGATGAATCGGTGGAAAATGTCATTGAATCAATAGATGATGAAAAACTGACATTTTTTTCCACAAATTCACCGGTTAAATTGACTGAAGTGACTTATGAATAAGTCAGGTGCTGTTACGGAATTTCAAGAGTGAAATTCTCACACATTTAGATTTGAAGTGTACAAAATTTTGAAACCGTGACTGTGTTTACAGCGTATGGATATGTACTCTTTCCTTAGCAGCATATGAGACCATACACCAGATTTTATAATAAAAAGTAATCTTCGGGTTCAGTTTGTGGTAAGAACATTCACTGAAGGCTATAAAATTCCAGAGATATCAACAGTAATAAAAATAATGACTAAACTATCCTAAAATTGGTACTATGGAGACCAATTTTCACTACACAGCAAATATTCATTCTGTAGGCTATGTACAGTATAATATTGGAGTAACTTTGATATTCTTTACACATGACGTATATGAGCTGACTTATTTTGTTCACTTGTCTGTATATATAACAATTGAAATGTTATTTTTCGCAAATTTATGAACATAAAACCATTGGATGGATGCTGATTACGAAAAATCAATCCCCTGACAAAAAGCATTTCTTAGAAATGTGAAAGAGTTCTGATTTATTTCCGTTTACAAAGGCATTAATGCTGTATCCAGGTGTTGCAATTACCGATATATTTTATGGGCAAACACGAGAACTCGCGTAGAGATATTATCAGAAGTAAAAAAAAAAAAAATCAAGCGGAAGTTCTTAATTTACACTAATATACAGAGCAGCCAATTTAAACTTGTTTCTGCCGTATTGTATTTTTCACGTGTAAAACGAATCCTGACATCAATATTAAGCTACATGAATGACAAGTATAGGCTGTTCACGGTAAAATGAGCACTTTAGAAATCCCTGCTTAAGATTTACTCGTATGCACGTTGTGTATTCTTCCGCCTTATGTAAAATTAACATTGCCACGGGCCTCGTCGCTTTATTCATGCGTCAGTCAAGTGAAACAGTGAAATTCTTAGAAAAGTAAATATTTTACTTAACTGCTCATTATTACACTTTGTTGCACTAAAAAAAAAGTTTAATTTATCATTGTTTCCTATTACTTTTTATTCGATGTTGACATATGGCACTACTTTCCATCCTTCGTTACCAACTTTACTGGGCGCATGTTACTCAGTGCGTCCGTTAAAATGTATACAGGCTATGACAGTGAATTTATCCTAAGGTCGATTTCAGAAGTGCTCACTTTATCGTGAACGGTCTTTAATGTAATATATTACTTAAAATAATTTTTTATTATGCTCTCCCGAATGTCACGCTTCACTCTCATGTTTATAATTTACAAGGAATTTGTTACTCGTATGTCGTCTTTCGGCTTCTAGATGTTTTAGTCATTAACTACTTTCTATGTATCACGCAACGAGTTGAACTTTATACTTTCTCACTTTTTGTTAGAAGCTAAGTGGCTCCTTTCAAGAGTTAAAACCACGATACATTGACCGTAAGACAAAAAAGATTAAATCTTATACTGGTATGTACGTTAGTTTTACTAAATGCCGAATATTTCACGTATAAGAAAAAAAATTGTCAGTTCACTTAACGTAGGGTGTAGGTATTAATAACAAAATATATATTTAAAATAAGTATTTAGTTTGTAATTTTGCCAAGTGCTACATTATTACTTCACAGTTAAAAGAAAATGTTTGATTTTCGCTCGGCATGAGTAAATCAATATGCGGATGATTATCAAAATAATGGAAACGCCAGTTTTCTGGAGCACAGCATTTTCGTGAGGTGGTAACACTGATAATTAGTGCGCTGCTACTTTCATTTGTTATTGCATTGAAGGACGTTAAGCTCCAGTAACGCTGTCAAATTTTCGCCTTCAACTACATTTGACAATAAAATTTGAAGACAAAACACGGCCATCAAATTTTTTCTTCCAACAAGTTTGATCAAAAAATCTTGAATGTGTTTGAAAATGTGTCACACTGTCAAATTTTTTTTACTGGAAGAGTATGATTTCAATTATTATTTAAAAATTATTTTGATGGTGAGATATTGCTTGCAGTCCATTACAAGAATAAATGTAAGGAATGTTGTAATTTATTTTCGCTTCTTTACTAAATAAAAATTTTATTTATAAGAGACGTTTCCTGCACAATAAAATTTAATATCTCCGAGTTCGTAACTTCATATGCAATATACACTTAAAATATAATTAATGCCCAGACAGCTCCTGCATAAATTATCATCATAACCTACTTTGTTTCCAGCAATTGTTCGTTATTTTAAAGTTTCTTGACGTCCATATTTGTCGTGCACGATTCTGATTGGCTGAGACGGTCAAACATCAAATAAATTTTAGAACCGGTACAATCTTCAAATGTTTGATGGTAACTGAAGCCATCCAACATTCTCAGACAAAAATGGCCGCGGTAGTGACGTTTCGATAACGTCATAACTGTCCAACTTTATTTGACCAAACTTGTTGGAAGCAGTTTGACGGAAAATGTTGACAGCGTGGAATAGGCTTTGGACTATGGTACGCTAGGCGGTGTAGCATGTAGTATGTGTTCGTGCGTGCCATTATCCAGTTGTAAAATGGGGGGGGGGGGCGAAATATGAGGCATCTTCGACTTTCAACGAGGGCAGATTGTTGCAGCGGGGTTAGTTAGAGTAAGTGTATCGAAGACTGCCAGTGTGTTAGGTGCATCGTGAGCAGCAGTGTCAAAGGTGGTGACGTCATACACAACTCTTGTCTGGACATCATCTGCGATAAGTAATAGTGGACGATAACCAATCTTCAGTGACCGGGTTCGCCGAACATCGAAGACGTTTGTCACATGTAACTGTGGAAATGATGTGACTCAACCGACGTTCAAACTCCATCGGCATCGCGAACAACCGACGCGAGCTGCACGAATCCTGCTCGTTCCAGGTGTTTCGATTATTTTAATAAATATCTGTACAAAAGAAGCGGCAGCGAAGAAATAACAGAACGTAGATTGTAATTGCAAAATTTATTTTCCCAAATAATTTCTCCATATGAATGTGATTTCCCGATGAACTCAAGGATAGTGAAGGAGTAAAAAAATTGCGTTCTTATCTACGCGTAAGTAAAATAAAAAACAAAGTGAACGTAATACGAAGAGAAAAAATCTGCAGGAGCAACGCGTATTGGTATTCATAACGTTAACATACAGAATTAACGTTTGTAGTTGCTTCTCGGTTGTTAATTAACGAGGTCGTGAGTTTTTTCATTCTTCGCGGTGATGAATGTCAATGAGCAAAACCAACGGTGAATTATAAGAGTTACATGTACAGTCCAAACACGAAAATTATCGATGTGATAAACCCTTAACACAATGTGATACCTAACTAGCACCACTGATTATTGCTGTCTCTCGCCTAATTAAGTAGATTTGAAATCAACATACTACAGAATGTAGGTATGTGACAACAGTGTTTCCACTGAAATCGGTGTAATTTTGCACTTACCTATGTCAAATTTTTACTCTACGTAGAAGTAAATTTATACTTCAAATTGGCAAACTAACAGTACATTGTACAACTAATTATATATTTGTTGTTATAATTACTCTGTAGCAGAAAATAAAGAACAACATTCCTGTAATTTTTCTACATGGAAAGTAAATTTACACAGAAATCGGGATCGTAATTTCACTGCAGGGTATGTGTATTTTTTTTTGCTTACAAAATAGTTAACACACAGATTCACTGCAATTGTAAATAAACAAGTTATGTACATTTCTCGTTGTTTTACTAAGTAATTTGAACGTCAATATATGTCATTTTAATTCACACACTACGTATGTGTAGTTATGCACCTTTCAAATTATTTTACTCCATTTTGTAAGTTAATAGTTTAACAGAGTTATAAAAACATTATCTCCAATATGTGGATAACATTTGACTTCAGGTATGGAAAACGTAGTTAAAAGCAAAAGTCCGATCAGTGGGAGTTAAGTTTTCCTTTTGAGCACAGAAAGTAGTTTTACTTCCTACCTCTAGATCCCACATTTTAAACAAATACATTCAGTTACCTTTGAATTCCTAGGAACATATTAGTGCTAATTTACAAATACTGCTGTACACGTTTTAGAAAATTACACATAGAAATGTAGAATAACCGAAATGTTTGTTTAAATATACGCTCACAGTACTCCAGAATTTTGATGCAAGTTTACGCACACGCGGTCATTGTAAATTTACACAGCGAAATCTGTACAACAACACTGAAAATGAGTGTATATACAACTACCATGTAGCTGTAAAACACACAATTTGAGATTTTACTAGAGAAAGTGTGATTTTACACATACTTCAAAATGTGTAAATTAACACCAAAACTGAGTTTATCAAGCTATAATTCATGTATTTCCACCAAAGACTCGTAGTACTCTCTGGATTCTTAAGAACATTTGTGTAAAGTGACGCGAACTGTTGCTTTTTTTTTATATATATAGAAGTTGCGCACACAAAAAGGTAAAATTACAAACAAAATTGTATTTTTACAGTGTACTTGATGTAATGTTACCTGTGAATCTAAAAAAAAAAAAAAAAAAAAAAAAAAGTCCCACGTATTAACATTTTACGTTTTACGTGTGTCAACTTTTTCATTTAGCGGCTCTTTATATATGTATTTGTAGTTTTATTTAATTCACTACTAAGACTGTTTTGAACTGATTAATATAATTATGTTTCAAACAATTTCACAGATTCACTTCACCGGCGCATACTTACAAGTCATTAGGTGCATAGTGATATTGATTGTTACACGTGGCCGAAGCATATATCAAAGCTTGTACAATTAATCGAGGCATGGCTGCAAAGAAAGTTTCAGTTATCATGAAGAAACTACAGGCGTAATATCACTTTGCATGGGCTACATTAGCTGAACGAAGTACGTGGGTCAATTTAGCTTTCAACTGCCCGCCTGTATTCAACGAGCTCACACTACATGGTGCAGGGCCAGCCCATTTTATTTTCCATTCACTGTTGAAAATAAAATATGTAATTAAAGTCGCCCGATTATAGCGAAAAGAACTCCGCGGAGGCTAGAGTTCACTATCCTACTTGCACACCTGCAGTTTTATTTCCGATATTGGCTGCGGGCCTTCGTCGAAGACAGTTTGAGAATTAAGTTATTTCAGTAAAGAACGTCTGCGAATTGTGGGCGGCACATAAGACTCCCAGCAGTAGAAACCAACCCATCGAGCCAGTGGATCGGAGTCATTGCGTTAGAGATAAGACGTGACAAAAAAATATATTCGCGAAAATCGGGTGGCGCTACATATAAATAAATATTGAATTGAAGCCTCCTTTTGTTTTACTAACTTAATAATTTCGTGGTTGGGACTACACGTTGTCTTAAGTAGGGTAACCAAATTTTCGCTTAAAGAGTTCACCGTAGAGTTTTCAACCCCATATGGGAATACCAACAGTTTTCTTTTGCTTATTGGCCACGTGTCTTCGTAAGATGACTTTTTTTTTTTGCTTCTCTGACAATCAGAATCAGGTAACGCCTGCCTGTGAGTCGTGAGCGACACCTAAAACGCAAAAAGTTGAGAAAAAAAGCACCCAGTTATGACAATTGATCGGAGTGAAAGTGATTTGAAACGCAACTTTACAAGGAAATTTTCCCTCGAAATTCAGGTGTCTGCAGTTCATTAAGTTATCGACGATACTTACTTAGTTAATTTGGAAATTGCTGCACTTTAAGAGCAGTGAAGGTAACCTCCAAGGAGCCTAACATATACACACGTATGCTGTCCAAACATATAATATAGCAACATACGCGTAGGGGCCGTGAAGGCTGAGCGGTTAGACTGCTCGTCTCCCACTAAGGCGAGTTGGTTTTATAGGCATAGGGTAGGCCTATGCCAAATCGCTACAAGGGATCCAGGATCGTAGTCAAACCAAACCATCAGCTATTTTGGTTGTCACCATTATTGCATCTCTCTTGGAACCATATGACTTTTGGCATTGACTTAGACATTTGACCTTGACCTAGACCCCATAAATCCAAAGAATTCCAAGAATAATATTTAAAAATTACAAAAAATTCTATAGAATACCAAAAAAATATATAATGAATAATTATGACATTGAATAACCTTGAAAACAAAAACCCGAGAAAAAATACATCAAAGTCAGCAAGCATAGTTTATTACAGACTACTACTGCCATATTAGATGCCGACTACCTCGATCTTGACCCCATGACCTTGAAAACAGAAACGCGAGGAAAAAATCCATAAAATTCAGCAAGCATATGACATTACAGACTACTACCACCACATAAGATGTAGACTACCTTGACCTTGACACCGTAACCGTGAATGACCCTGAAAACAAAAACTCGAGAAAAAGTTTATGCGAAGAGGCAGAAGCTAGCCGAGACGATCCGCCTTACACGCCAAGTACTGTCAAAGTAAACCTCTCAGATTACCTCTATACTGCTTATAATATACGAGTTTACAAACCCTATGGCGTCATGTTGACTTTGAACCAATCGTACTGCACCATTAAAACATTGGGCATACACCGACCAGTCAATCACCGAGTTGCCACGTGATCGCAGCTGGCCAATCACATGCAGGCATTGAATGATCACATGTGGGAGTCAGTCTCTGATTCAAATATGACTCATGACACCAAAATGACCCGCAATGACACATGGCCCATTGACCCATGACCCATTGAACCATTGACCCATGGAGCAGGTGGAGCAGGTGGAGTCAGTCCGTAGGAGTCAGTCGGCAGATTTGTATATTTCGGACTCTTTGTGTGTGTGCGTGTGTCGCAAATTATAATAAATTCCCCCTATTATAAAATTATATACTCCTACCCACAAAAGTTGTAAAGTGAACCTTTTATGAAATAATCTCGCTTGAAAAAAATTTATATATCCAGGTCCATCGGTATATCTCAACACTTCCAGTGTAAACTGTATTTGCACTTTGCAATAAAAGTGCCTAGATCTACAGCAAGCTCCCACTATGATTCGCCATTGGTCATTGCTCAACTTGAACTTTGTACTGAACAATGCTTCCCAGTCGGTCATCGCGTGATAAATGACTCTTCGTACAGACCACCCTCTCGTGCCGACAAACACTTTGAACATAGGTGAAAAATCGATCGCAGAATCGACACTGGCGACAACCAGTTAGCGACGATGCAGGTCATGGCTCCGTTGTCGTCGAGTTCAAAACGCAATCCATCTTCGCAGTATGGAAGCATTCTGAGAAAACGCTTGGCATTATGTCACAAATACAGTTACATTTACCGCTCATTAGTAAGTGACTTCTGTTTCCTTCAGCACGCGCGTGTATGTGACTAAACCAAACTTCATTAGTTTTTTTTAATACTCAATGTTTTATATGCAAGTGATGGACGGCGTCCAAGGCCGCACAACAGCTGTCGTGTGATCAAGGTCATTCACGTGCACTTGGCACGGAGGTCGCCCGCTTCTTTTACCCGCAGTTGCAACATGTTGTCGCCTGCACTTTTCAACTGCTATGACAGGTGCGACGCGAGGCTGTCCGCGCTACATGGAGGTTTAATTTTCACAAAATGCAGAGCTAAATACCACCCTTTATTTTCATTTAATATATTTTTCTCGAAAACCAAAAAGTATTAATACTCGCATTTTTTTCACTAGGTCCTACCTGGAATGCACTATCGCGTTATACTAAAAAACCATTAACAGTTAAAAGTGTGATTTCAATGGGGTTTCTGGGCTACTGTACGTTTTACTTTGCTAGATATTATTTAGATCGAGAGAATTCCACGTCTTTAAAAATTATTTTTATAATTATTTGCGCGTATTGAAAATTAAATGTTACAATTCGTAAATAAATATAGCTACACACTTGCAATCGGCACTCTAGCAGGGGTCGTGGTTGTCGAACGAGTGGAGGTTTCTATGCAAACTGACATTTTTTCCAGGAAAATCAATAAATATCCAAAGCGGCGAGCCAATACTTTTTAATTTTTATTAAAATCCTTTTCTATTAATATATTTTCTTGGGTTACAGGTAGCTGGAGTGGCCGGCCATGGGTTGGGAGCGGCGAGGAGGGAGATGTACGAGGCCGCTGGCTGCGCCTGTGACATCATCCAAGATAGCGGACAATTCCGGACTCCGATGCATGATGCTTGTCCCGACTCGCCATAAGCACAATACTCATGTATTACGTGCCTGCTCGCGAATTACATACATTCAATACCAGAATACTCTAATTCTCATTGGTCCAGTCAAGTACCACAACATTTTCCGGCGAAGCAGGATATTGAACCTACGTGGAACTTTTCGTGTATATCACGTGTCTCTATCCTAATTTCTCTCAACATAAGCGTGTTGCCACTATTCTCAAACCAGATAGTACTTCACATAGGATAGTTCCTTAGTAAAACGGACAATTTTATTAATTTTATCACTACTCCTCTTCGGAATGAGTATGCCAATGTATATTATCTAATACTGTAAATATATTCTTATTTCTATAGTAAACGTGGATGTTTATTGTACGTAATTCAGTTGTAAATTCCAAATTTTATTTTTAATTTTAGTAGATATAAAATGGGAGTTCTGGCGCACCTCATTTTTTCATCCAAAAATCAAGCTTTCTAACACATGATTCAAGCAATGTTATCGAGTTTAAGCCACTTTTTATTTTTTATACAAGCTCCATTTCTCATCAATTTTCATAGAAAAAAAAGCAATTTTCATTTTAAAAAACCATGCCTTTTAACCCAAAAATCAAGTTATTTTATCGTTTTCAAGCTACTTTTTCGACCTTCTAGAAACATCATTTGGTCTCAATTTCTAAATCTCAAAAACAAGAAAATTTAAGCCAAAAATGAAGTAAATTTATCATTTTCAGGCCACGTTTTCTACTTTCTAGAAACCTCATTTGACCCCAATTTTCATCAAAAATGAAGAATTTTTTTTACCCCAAACACAAACAAATTTACCACTTTTTTCAAAACACAGCCATGCATGATTTGTGTTAACTGAAAAACAGTAAATTTAAGCTAAAATAAAATGAAATTTAAGATAAGATATTATATATTAAAATTACAAGCAGCAAATTAAAGCTGAAAATCAAGGAAGTTTAGGCTATAATCAAATACATTTAAGCTAAAATAAAATAAGATATTTTATAGATTCAAATTTAAAACATCAAATTTAAGCTAAAATAAAATTTAAGATAAAATCAGTTAGAATACTAAAAAGATTCAAATTAATAGAATTTATATATTTCAATGTATACATTATGCAAACTTTTTTTTTTTTCATTTATTAATTTTAAAGCATGTTATCAAATATGTTTAAATAGTGATCAGGTAAAGTAATTTAATACATACCATCTAGAATACAATTAATTTTTTTACCGAACTTAGATTCATAAATTGGAAAATCTGTAGCAGCATACCATTTATTTTTTCTAGATCTTGTAGTTTAGTAAATTCAAACGAATTGTTCAACTTGTTGAGCAGAGATTCCATTATCGCAATTATTTAAAAGGAAAAAATTTTTAATAAAAAATATTTTAATTTTTATTTCATTATCTTAATATTATTATTTTTTTAAATTTATTTTAGTTTAAATAAATTGTTTTATTATTAATATTGTTTTCCTTTTAAATAAACACAAAAAAATGAATCGCTGCTCAACAATGAAATGGAAAATAATACCATATCTAAGCAATGAAAAAAGTGTGGCATAGTATTATACATAGAAAATTTTTACTACCATGAAACAAATACGGATAGACTTTATAACACTTGTAATGAATGTGTCATTGAAAATACGAAAAATAAATTTGTGTTAAAAAGGGAGAAGGTATTGTGTGAATGTGGAAAATATGTTTGTGTTGCATCTCTCAAAGAACATAATAATACTAAATCACATGATGTGTTAGTAGATATTCTAAATGAAATTCAGCATGATAATTACCCAACAAAAACAAGTATGTAATGACAATAAATATATAAATTATTTTCAGTTCATACAAGAAATAAGGACAATCTTAGAACAATATGTAACAATTGTATTAGTCAATATTATAAGAAGAATTATCGTCTTAACAAGAA
Source organism: Dryococelus australis (assembly GCA_029891345.1). Lineage (NCBI taxonomy): Eukaryota > Metazoa > Arthropoda > Insecta > Phasmatodea > Phasmatidae > Dryococelus > Dryococelus australis. The sequence continues at coordinate 130,782,387 of CM057009.1, forward strand.
ATTTTCTGAACTTAAAAGTGCCCATTCAGAAGGAACACCTTTAAACACAGAAAAAAATGTAAGTTACACAATTAAAAACATTTTACAGATCTAAAATTTAAAAGATTCTTTATATTTTTCTTCAAAAATAAAACCAAAATTATCAGCACCACAATCGAAAGGTTGTGTTGAGTGACACATGAGCAAGGGAGTTGAGAATTATAGGAAAAAAATCTAAAAATGTAATATTGGTATAATCTAAGAATATTAAATGAACAAACAAAAAGGAATTTTTTAAATCTACCCTTTTCAAATTATAATATAAAATATATAAAAACTAAAAAAAAACATTTTAGAAATATTTCCATTCTCTAATAATCTATTTGTAAAACCTGGAGATGATAGTAAGCAGGCTACAGAATGAATAACAAAGAATAAATTTAGAAATTTACCTTTAGCAGACATCAGTGAATTATATAAGCATGATAGAAAATAAATAAAATAAATATTCCCATATTCTACTAATGTATTCGTAAGCATAATAAATAGAAGAACCACAAAAAATTACTCAGTTAATAAAGCTTGTAAAATTTGGATATCAACATATAACATTGAAAATTCCTTTAATTTAGTGCAACATAATCATTTTTTAACTTCAGTAAAAAATTAGGTATTTGAGATACTACACAATAAACTTAGAACATTTAGAGGGTTGAAAATCAGTATTTAATTATATACCAACTATCGTAAGCAAGAGGATAATCAAGTAGAATGATTTACATTTCAATTGCCCAAATATACAATATTGAATGAAGGGGATATTAAAAGGATTTATAAACTAATAAAACAAGAAATAATTACACGATTATCTTAATTTCAAGGAAGAGGTTCAGGATGGCCTTTAGAAATAATAACTGGAATACAATTAGCTATAAATAAGTATAATCCAATAAATGGATCATCATATATTGAACTACCTGAATTTATCAAGAATAAAACAGCATGTATTAGTGGGAACATGAAGATCAGAAATGTTTTCTTTTGGCAATGAAGCCTACATTGTTTCCAGCTGAAAAATATCCACAAAGAGTAACTAAATATAAAAATGTGGGTCTTAATGTTGATAAAGTATTAGTTAAATATGAATATCCTATTATAATTGACAATATAACAAAAATAGAAAATCAATTTTATTCATCTATAAATGTATACTCTATTGAAGATAAATCCACAGTACATCCACTTAAACTCACCAAAAATAAAAAGAATATGCTCATAAATTAACTTTGTTTCAAAGACGATAAAAACCCCCCTTATTGTTGGATTAAAAATTTATCGAGACTATTTTCTATGAAAAAATAAGCATAGCAATAAACATATATATGTGTGTGTGATGTGTGCCTTCTATTTTTTACAGCTCAAGAAAAATTAAATAAACATACAGAAGACTGCTCTAAAAATGAATCAATAAGAATCACTTTACCTTCGAAAGGAGAGCAAACATCTTTCAAAAATTATAAACATACAATGAAGGTTCCTTTTACAATATGTGCAGATTTTGAGTCAATTATAAAGAAAATATCAACAACTAAACCAAATCAAAGAGAAATTAAGAAATTAAAATGAATACAAAAATATCCAATTTTAACCAAAGCTGATATTGATAATGGTCTTTGTAAGTAAATACTAAAAGAAAGATATATACTTACTAATTATCAAATAAATAACATTGATTTATTAAAGTTGAATGGAAAATCATGTACTATGAAATATCAATTACACAAAGCATCTGGTTTTTGATATTATATTGTATCCAATTATGCTGATTAGAATCCTCCAGTAGTATATCGAGGTCCAAATGCACAGAAGATGTTTATACAACCTCTAAAAAGGGAAGTGGAAGAAATTGGAGAAATATATTCGCAAATTTAACCAATGTACAAAAGAAGAAAATGCTACTTATTATAAATCCAAAAATTGTACTTTATGCCAATATGACTGTACGAATGTAAATAAGAGTCTATGTCATCATGATCATATAACTGGGAAATTCATTAATCCAGCATGTAATAATTGAAATCTACATCTAAAATTACCCAATTTTGGTCCAATTAATTTTCATAACTAAGCTGGGTGTGATGCTCATTTACTAATTAAAGAGTTAGGATATGATGATAAAAATATATATTTAATTGCAAATAATTAAGAAAAGTTTATTACTTTTGGGAAAGCAACAGAAAATTTTTAATTGAGATTTATAGACACATTTATATTTCTGATCAGTAGTTTAGATAAATTATCATCTAATTCAACTAAAGAATAAATGAAACACCCCCAAAAGCATTTTCCAAAATATCAAGTTGATTTAGCTATGACAGGGTGTTTATCCATATGATTATATGGATCGCTGGAAGAAATTCGAAGAAACTGAACTTCCACAAACGAGTGAATTTTACAAAAAAATTTAATCAATCTGAAATAACTGACGCCGATTTTGAGCATGCAAAACTTGTATGGAACCAACATAATATGAAAAACCTTGGTGAATATCATGATTTATATTTAAAAAGTGATGTATTGTTATTAGCAGATATATCTGAAAATTTTATAAATACATGTATAAATGCATATGACTTAGATCCTGCATGGTATTTTACAGCACCTGAATTATCTTGGGATGCAATGTTAAAAATGACTAAACAACCACTAGATTTATTACATAACTATAATATGATTTTAATGATTGAAAAAGGAATTAGGGGTGTAATATCACAATGTTTTATGTGATATGTTAAAGCCAATAACAATTATTTAGAAGATTTTAATCCAAATCAAGAGTCCAACTGTTTAGCTTATCTCGAGGCTAATAATTTATATGGTTGGGCAATGTCACAATAATTACCACATGGTGGTTTTGAATGGATTGATCATCCAGAATTTGAAATTAGATTTTTGGCAAAATTCTATATTTAATTTAAAGGATGATTCAAAACATGGATATATATTACAAGTTGATTTAGAATATCCACAAGAACTACATAAATTATATAAAGATCATCCATTTTGTCCTGAAAATTAGGTAGTTACAGGAACAAATGAATCTAAATTGTTAACAACTTTACATAAAAAAGAAAAGTATGTAATACACTATTGCAATTTAAAATAGTGCCTAGATAATGGGTTAAAGCTCACTAAATAACATAGAATTTTGAAGTGTAACCAGTCTGATTGGTTGAAGAAGTATATAGATTTAAATACATCAATGAGAACTAATGAAAAAAAATGATTTTGAGAAGGATTTTTATAAACTGATGAATAATGCTTTGTTTGGTAAAACTATGGAATATATTAGGAATAGAGTAGATATAATACTGATATCAAATGAAAACGTCTGTGAAAAATAAGTAGCAAAAACAAATTTCAAAAAATGTACTATATTTAATGAGAATCTTGCAGCTATACATATGAACTAGACGAATGTAAAATTTAATAAGCCTATTAATTTCGACATGTAAATTTTAGACATATCAAAAGAATTGATGTAAGATTTTCATTATAAAGAATGGAAACCAAAATATGGTGATAAAATAGAATTGTTCTATCAAGATACTGATTCATACATTTATAACGTAAAAACAGAAGATTTTTACAAAGATATGAAAACAATGATGGAAAATTTTATACAAGTGATTATTCAAATGACAATATCTATATAATCCACAACTAGATAAGAAAGTTGTTGGTAAGATAAAATACAAATGAAATGGGAAACTAATGAAAGAATTTGATGGTTTAAGAGCAAAAATGTATGCATATAGAATTGATGATAAAGAAAATAAAAATTCGAAATGTGCAAAGAAATGCATAGTTACAAATATAATAACATTTGATGATTATAAGAATTGTTTGTACAGTGAAAAAATAAAATATAGAATAATGGATTTAATGAGTGAGAAACAAAATATATAGTCAAAGTTAATAAAATATCATTAAACAATTATGATAACAAATGGATTGAACAATAAAATAAAATAGATTCATTACCATATGGATATCGAAAATGTATATATTTAATTAACTTTTTTATTATTATATTTCTATATTATATTTTAAACATCATTAATTTACAAAACAATATAAAGATCAGCACCATCAAAATCGGTCAGTTTACCATTTTAATCTCTAATTTCTAAAACAATATGATTAAACCACTCATTAATAAATCTATAAAAAAATTGGATATTGTGGCTCATGAATAATATAATCTCTAAAACCAAACAAAGTTTTTGGTGGAAAACTAGCAATTATGTATGTTTATAAGTGGTTAGATTCATCATATTTGATACACATGCCATATGCTAAGTTACAATGAACATTTGTTGTTTTAAATGGAACGAAATTAGGCAATTTAATACCTATAACAGTTATTTATTTTTCAATTATCATATTTCTTACAAATCCAAGCATATGGGATAATCGATCATCAAATTTAATATCAAACTTAGATTTAACAGATAGTCTATTCTTCACATTATCTGCTGTTAATTCAATGTTGTTTGCTGGAAATTGGTCACTCGAATTTACAGTTTCTCTTAACAATTCAATATCATATTTACCACTAGGAATAGTTATGACTTCATTTTTATCAACAACAGGGCTCAATTTATCAACTGTTGTTATAGTAGCATTGTCTATATTCTGTGTTAAAATTTTTGTATGAAAAATAATCAACACAAACGATTTTTCACTATGGCTAATATCATAAAGAAGTTTTTCTTAAGTGTGTAATTATTATTTGTCAACATAAATACTTTATTATGAATTTAATAAAAAATGTATCTTGTCAAATGAAAAAAGGGAATTGGGGTATGGGTTTTTTAATTTCTGAAGAAAATTCTAAAAATAAAAATAATGGAGAGCTATTGCCTGATGACTATAGATCAATAATAGTTGGACCTAGTAAATTGTAAAAACTAATTTGATGAAAAATTATATTTATAATTTAGGATTGTTTAATTTTAATACGTTGTATTTTTGTTCAAAAAACTTGAATAAACCCAAATAGATCCTGTTACATAATAATTTTGATGAGGCATTAAAAACATTAAAAGTTTGAGAAAAATGGCATGCCTTTTCTATTATAATGATGAAATGATTATTTTAAACCAGTGTGAAAATGAATCTCTAATTGTATTTAATGATGTTATTTTACACAATCGAGATATAATTTGCGAATATTTTACTAGACAAATACATAAGAAAAAGATTCATTTTGTGTAGCACAGACATATTCAAAAATACATACACAATTGGTAAGAGATAATACGAATTTGATGTGTATATTTAGACAAGATGTACTAATTTAAAACACATTTGTAATGATTTTGTTGGTGGACATATGCCTTATGAAAAATATGAAGTAATTTATACAAAATGTTGTGATGATGATTATGGTGTTATTAATATAGTTCTGTGTAGAAAAATGCACAATTGAAAGTATAGAAATGAAATCAAACAATATATTAAATTTAAAAATTTTAGTAACACGTTTACATAAAACTAATGTTAAAACTACCATTAAAGCACTGCTCAAACAATGTACATTATGTTTTTGCATTTGAGTTAGATAATTATAAAAAATATTCTAAATTTACAAAACATACATTTTATTAATCCAAGTGTTATGCAAATGATCAAAACCTAGCTATTTTACATACATTTTATCTCCTTTGGTTTTTAAAACATTTTCAACTAAATATTCATTTCGATAGTTAGTTTTCGCAATTTTATATTCATAAAAACTTCCTTTGATTTCTTCTGCATTAATATCTTTTAGTTTGTAAACAGGAACACCATAATTTAAAAGTTTGACAATAGTGAATATTACTGTAGTCCAATTAGCTGTATAACCCTTCTCAAATTTTTCTTAAGTTTACTAATATGGTCAACATCACCAATTTTGTATTTTGGTTTAGCAATCATATATGTTTAATATAATTTTTTTTCATTTTCTTTATTAATTTGAATGAGTTTCATAAAAATATTACTATGTTTCGAATTATTGTATTCTTTCACTAAATCATCTAATATATTTATCAATTTATAATTTCCATTAAAGGGAAATTTCTTCCACATCACTAGCTTTTAATTCAGAAATTGAAGAATAATGATTTATGTTTTATTTTTGCATATGTTCATTAAATGTTTTATTATAAAATTCTAAACAATTATTCCTTTGTAAATTATTTGATTCGCTTTTAAATAATATATATTCTAAACCATTTACTAAGTTTTGGCCATATTATCTTTAATTGTTATAGCAAATGCATATTTTGAGAATACATCAATAATGGTCATAATATATTTATATCATTTATTTATATGTGATACACCTTTTCAATTTCCAGTATGCATTTTGACAAGATCGATCTGCCATAAACCATCAATACCATACCAACTTGCCTTTCTTCTTGGAAATTTATTTTTGCTGGTTTATATAATTCATTGCTGGTTTATATAATCCTTCTCTTACATCGGGAATTTTTTAAAATGTTTTATTACAATTACATATTGAACATTTACTGTTCTGAACTAATCGTCCATTTTTAGTATTTTCAATTTTTATATAATTATTTTGGTGACTTTTTTACACTTCAAGCATCAAGTATTCTCCTTTAATAATAATAAAAAATAATTAATCTTTATATTTTACGAATATTCATATTGTAGTTTTCACCCCATCTTTATAAATAGATATTTCTCTTTTCTAATTTTAAAAGATAAAATATCACCTCTGTATACATCAAAATGCTTTGTGTAATCTATTTTTGTAGTTCCCATTTATTTTTGTAGTCACAGAATCCGAAAATATAAGGTTAGCAGTATTTATTTTATAAACAGTACATTCCATCAAAAAAGAAAAGAAAATTAAATTTTATCTAAATGAAAAATATTACTAATGTTATCACACCTTATAGGTAAATAAAAAATATGTAATTTTTCTTCCTTACATTTTCCAACTTATTGGTTTAAATTTTGTATATTAACATCTAACTATTTATCAACAGCTTCTTTGATTTTTTCAACTTTCGATTTAACAAGTGGACAATATTTAAAAACATATTTGTTTAAATTTTGTAATTTTTCAGCTATTTCTTTATCGAAATAATTTTTACTGACCGCATCTTTTCCATCTACAGGATCAGCAATATTATTAATTCTACGATTTTGAATGGAAACATAATCTGCTGTATAAACAAAAACTTAACTAAGTTGATCTTGTAAATAGGAAAAATAATATTGTATTTTGAATCTGCATATGTTTTAATGCATAATCAGAAACAATACTAATGTATTTTGAATCTACACCTTTGTAAATACCTGTTTTGTATTATTTATTTATTTTGTATAATCAGCAATAATATTACTGAATCATAAATTTATATATTCTTTTAAATAATAATCAGACATTTTTTTATAAAAAAACTTTTATTGACTTTGTCTTTATCGTCTCTAGGATTACATATATTAACAACTCTATTGCCAAAAAAAGAAACATAAGATTTTGTATAATAAAAGCATGTGCTTAGTCTACTTTGTAAAGAAAAAAACACCCAAATTGCATTGTGAATCTACCAATTTTCTAACATCATCCATCCAGACATATTCTTATGGTAAATTATCGTATTTTTTTTATATCTTCTCCAGATCTAGGAGTTATTGGAGAAATCATTCTTTCTGGTGTGTTTGGCACGGTTCTTGAATGTGATTCTTTTATATACTTATCATAAATTGTTTTTTTTTTTATATTTTTCTATTTCCAACTTCTATTCGAGTTTGTTTTCTTTTTTGGATTATATTCTTGGAATGCAGCACTGGTATCAAAAACATTTTTCGTGTAGTTTCCATATCCATTAACAGTCAAACTATCATCATGATCTTTATATTTTGAAAACAAATTTTAAAGTCCTTCCATTAATTCACATTCTTTATTTTTAACAGATATTTTACCATTAGCTATCTTTACTTGTGTTTTACATATGTAAAAAGTTTTGCCCTTCTGCAAATAAACCATATTCCATATTAAAAACATTTGTTCTTTTTGAAATTTCTTTTCCAAAATTTTTATAGTAGACGCTGCTTGTGGTAAATTCTTCTAAGGTACAGTTCCCATTTGCTGTTCCAAGTTTGAAGATTTTGAGAATAATTCTTTTTCAAATGATGATTCTTGCCATGTTTGTGGATAACCAAAATTTTTTACTTCTACTGGAACTAATGTTGTTATTAAATTTTTGTTTTCTTCATTTGCATTTTCTAATTTTTTTTACCAATATTTAGTAATTCGTCAATCAATGGTTGCTCTGTCTTATTTTTTCATATTCTTTTTCATGACGCTTTTTATATTTTTTATATCTTTCGATGAGTAATTTAACTCTAGAAACTCCCTTTGATTCAGTCATGCATATACGAATTTTTTTGCATATATATATATATATATATATATATATATATATATAAATGGAGAACGTGTTATAAAAGTATTGAGAGTTTTGAGTAACAAACTTTTCTTCCTACTAACCAAACTAGGGGGAGTTTAAATATTTACAAAAATAGAATTGAATTGTATATTCCTATAGGTGATGGGTTTTTCTTTTCCAAATGACGTTTATGTTTATGAGTAATTTAGTCTACTAAAGAGAGATAAAGTTTGAGATGAAGCAAGATATAATAAATTAGATCATTTTGATGTTTGTTCGAACTTTTTTCCTTTTCAGTTTTCTAGATAAGAAATTTCAGAACATGGAAATATTATTGAAGCTGTTGACCATCCAGGTATAACATCAACAATTATGAATGCTTTATTAAGATCCCCAAGTTAACAAGAAAATATTTGTAATTTACTGGTGTTAATAATCTATACCGAGATAAATCTGTTTCTAGACATATAAAAGATGAAGTTAAAACTGTTTATTGTGATAAAACAAATGAAGTAATGTATCTGCTGAGATATTTGATTGGTTTTATTAGTGATAACAATACAATTAATTGGAAAGGTGGTTATAAAATTACTTTTTTTTCGTAATTCATCTGATAACAACTGTTTATTTCTTTATGAAACTTTAGATAAAAATGATAAAGTTACGAAACATCGTCCTGATCTTGGTAAAATTGTTATTCAAAATTTTTAAATTATGTGGCCTATTATTGAATATGAATCTAACATAGCCATTGCAATTAAAGGAAAAAAATATACAAAGATCCAAAAATACGTATTAGTTTTGAATATTGGCAATTTTTATAAAAAGAAGTCCCTACTGAATTAACAGATTTTAACTTTGATATAAAAGATCAGTTTAATAATTTACAATTTGATATGCCTGATTTTGTAATTGTGGGTTTTCAACTTAATAGAAGAAAGAATGCTGAACAGCATAAACACGCTACTATGTTTGATCATTGTAATGTGAGAAATAATTTTGTTACAAACGGTAGAAATGAAATTTTTCCTAAGAAAACTGCAATCTAAACATTGAAAACCGTGTTTGTGTTAAACAATTGCTTGCTTATAATGATTTTAGAAGTCCAAAAACCAAACTAGATCCCGACTATAGAAATAATGAACTTTATTATAAACCAACTGTTAACGTTGATGGTGATATTAGTGGCTATTCATTTTGGGGGTGACGTCCATTGTAAGTTATAGATTGTTTATATAGAAAAACTACTGTAGTTAAAGAAAAAACAAATATAAATATTAGTGTTGATATTAATGAAGCTGTTGAAGCAGGTACCGTTTGTAATGTTGTTTTAATTAGTAAAAGAAATCTAACTTATGATTATTTGAGAGAAATAATTACTTAAGAAATATAAAATATTAATATTATTAAATGGAAGGATCGACTAAATTTTTCTATATTTTAATACAATATTTTAGACTTATAGCAAGGTGGTTACTTTTAAAAGTTTTACGAATTTTTAGAAATATAGATGAATTATTTGATCAAATAAAACATCGTTTTCATGATTCCAAATGAGTTGTTTCTTGCTCTTAATAAATTTATTTTCTTTATAAATAAAATAAAAGCGCCTTTCTTTCCATGCAGTTTGACTAACATTTTAAAATGTGGTGAATGTTCAAGACCACCTCCCTATAGATTATATAATTCATCTGAACATCTTAAAATATAGTTCACAAATTTCATTCAAATTTACAACACTTACAATTATCACTCTTAGAAATTATTGATGATAAATATGAACTTCGAGGTATTGGTGAAAATACAGAGCAAATAGAAGAAGTATTTAAAAGATTATTAGATCTACGAATATAAACTGTAAAGAATAATGAGATAATATTTCCTTTGATTTTAGTTTAAATTTACTTGATTTTACTTTAAATTTGCTGTTTTTAATTTGAATACATAAAATATCTTATTTCTTATTCCATTTGATTTAGCTAAAATTTACTTGATTTTAGGTTAAATTTACTTGAGTTCAGCTTAAATTTCTTGTTTTTAATTAACACAAAACCTGCACAGCTCTTTTTTGAAAAAGTGGTAAATATCTTTGCTTTTGGGGTAAAAATGCTTGATTTTTGATGAAAATTGGGGTCAAATGAGGTTTCCAGAAAGTAGAAAAAGTAGCTTGAAAATGATAAAAATTACATGATTTTTGACTAAAATTTTCTTGGTTTTAACTTAAATTTGTTTTATTTGGCTTAAATGTTCTTGTTTTTAAGAGTTGAAAATTGAGGCCAAATTATGTTTCTAGAAGGTAGAAAAAGTAGATTGAAAAAGATGAAATAACTTGAATTTTGGGTTAAAAAGCATGATTTTTGGATAAAAATGAGGTGCGCCAGAAGTCCCCTTTTATATCTACTAATGTTGTCTGGATTTTTCAAATAATTGAACAATGAAAGATTTCGAAGCTATTAAATACTGCGCGTGGCAGTGTCGCCCTAATCTCATCCGCGCATCTCGGCCTCAAACTTTGAAAAACGCCCCGCGTATTGGCTGTTCACAGTTACATCCTACTTTTCTAAAGCCATACTAAAGTTCTACTTCCATGATATTCTTCCTCCTCATGCATACAAAGCTTAATCCTGTCAGGAAAATCACACCAAATGGACAGCGCACCCTATTCGTGCGCAGTCAGTGTAATATTACATTGTATATGAATTATTTCTTATCGGGCATTACCAAAACACCTATTTCATCCCTCTTTTATTCGTATTGATTATAAATTAAATATTATGACTTATAGGTGAATATAAGCAATCGTAATTTAACTAAAATTTAGATACTTTTATTTTAATACATTTATAAAACACATGTGATAAGGGACATAATTAGGAAACAACCAGACACGCCATGAATGGATGTTTTTTTCAAAGGGTTTTATTCAAAAAGTTTTAAGAAACCGTGAATATATTATAGACAGCCGCCTTGTGGGGGTAGTTGAAACAATTCCATTTTGGGTTTATTTTTGTTTCACCGTAGATTAATTTCAGATAAAATATTTGAAAACGCGAGCACTGAGGGCATAATGCATTTATTAACAGGTATTTTTCAATCCATATTATGTTGCCGATGATGTTTTTGTTGCAGTGGAGAACGTAATATCAGTCCATTCTGGTTTCAGGGATTGTGGAAAGTAGTACTGTATGTAATTAACTTTGAATTTTGATACTAAAAATTTACATTAACTTATGAAAAGGTATAAACATAAACACACGATTTATAGGATACCAACATCTGAATGAACAATAGCAGCAATCGCTTGGCGTGCTTGTGGAAATCACACTAGGAGGAATCTGCACTGGAACGACGTACAATTAATTTAATTTTTATTGGAATAAAAACGTTATTTTAAAAGTATTTTTGTTGCTAAACATTATACCCGACATTATTTGGCTAACAGCTGTAATTTTAAGGCCGATTCACTTTGAAGGTAAGATTGAGGTCGTTACGTTAACTATGCATTGTCGTTGTGTGCTGGTATAGATCGCACAGCAGTGTGTTCACATTGAGTTTTGAGTGTCCATAGTTGATGTTCTCATACGACAAGTTCACCCAACTTCAACGTGAGGTAAAGTTAACATACGGTTAGGAAACAAAATTAAGGAAACAGTTGTTTTCATATTTGTTTTCGTGTATTATTTTTTATTTCTGCTCATTTCTGTGTAGTTTGCAATTGAAGTTTAAGTGTTTATTTATTTTGTGCGTGTTTCAATGATAAATAACTTAACGATCTCAAAAACTTCAAATTTATGAAGAAATTCTACGAGTTCGAATAAGCATAAATTTAGATGTGAGAAAAGGTTATTATTGACACGTAGATGCACTTGTTAAAAATATTATTACAGCAATTTCTATATTGAAATGTATTATTTTTATATATGCAAAAATTAGTAAATGTATATATATATATATATATATATATATATATATATATATATATATATATACACATACGAATATATATATATATATATATATATATATATATATATATATATATATATGACCACAGACATACACACAAGCCGCTTTCAGATTATCTATACAACATATTACGTAGCACTGCGTTTATACTTATAAACGACCATCCATCTTTAACTCTAGCAGGAATACAGCTGCGATTTTATAAATAGTTTTGCATTAGCGTTAACGAAAATTTAAATGTGAATCGGCCATTAGAAATACGCTAATGTTTTTTATTCAGCGTTTCTTTTTTTGAAGTGAATTCATTGTGAAGATGTATTCCTTGTTGTGTTCAAGCAGCACTGATATTCATAACACTGTAGACATAGAAGAGTATGAGATACGATTTTGACAGATTATTAAGCATTTCTCTGTCAGCTACCAGTCTACCAACAGGTAGGCTAACAGGTTGACACGGTACCTGAGAAAATTAACAGTCCTCCTGCAGACGATTCTCATTCTGAAGTGCTACGATACTCCATATCACTTAACTCAGTTCATCCCAAGTTGTGACATTGCATTCTGACCTGATTTAACGTAGCTATCAAGAGCATTTTGAACAGTGTGAGACTAAGTGGCCGTTAGGGATAGGCGTTGAGTAGTAACATTAGCGAGGTGCGGGTTATAGCCTCGGAGCCATCACAAGTACATAGATATATATTTTTAGTAAATATGATTTTGAAAGTTTTTTAACTTCTCTCTTATTTACTGAACACGATTGTTATTCAGAGGTAAAATTTTCTTACCGGCCTAACAGACATTGCCACAATGACGTCTGCAGAATTTTTTTAACGATAATAGAAGGTTATCATAGTCATTAATATGTACAGATCAAATAAAAATTATATTTATGGAAAGCCTACTTTGTAGTAGTTTATATTCAAACAACATTTTCTTTGCGGAAACAAAACATGTATTTCTGCAAAAAAAAAAAAAAACGTTTTTTACAGTGTGTGGTTTCCGCGCATTTGTGTAAAATACATGCCGTAGGCATTATTAATAGGTAATTTGATAGTCCAGCTACCAAAATTACGATTACTCATTGCTTAGATACCTGTTATACTCTCAAGACCTTCTACATATAGGAAAAGTAGCAGTAAGATATATAATGAACAGCTATATTCACAACAGTAATAAAGACTGCCGCTGCATTTCATATTTTCTTCTCCGTCAATATTGCGATCTCAAATATAATTTACTGCTTTCAAAACGATAGCGCTTTTATTTTCATTAGTTTTTTTCTGGCTTCCTTGACGTGAGATATTTTCATTTTTAGCAACAAAAATAAAGCCAAACCTTCAGAGAATATTTTTTTAATACTTAATATGATTTTCCTTTTCTTCCATACGACTGTATGATTTATTCTGGCATTTTTAATATCCCCTCAACCCGAAGTATTCCCAGTTCCGTTAACGAGATTCATAAACATCACAAACGAATCGCAGAAGTACGTTATTATCGGTAAGAATGAAGAAAAAAATTAGCGTAAAATGTGTGATTAATGTCTATTTTTTTAGTAACCGAGTACGACAGATGTGATATTAATTTATACTTTCTTACCGTAAATTATGTAACGCCTATTTCGTTATTTATTTTCCGGTCAATTAAACTCAAAAGTAACTGATATTCTAGTCGTTCTGATGCCAGTAATTGAAAAACAAGATTTAGTTTCGTGGTTATATAATTGTTAAGTGTCCGTGTGCATCTAAACGGTTTTTCATTAAAGTACTAGTGATCCTTAAATTTTGCTTATTCATTTGGCAACAAGCTACACTGCACAGTCCTTTGTATATTTGTACCTCAGTTAGTTTTTAGTGCCCGTTACTCACTTACTGTTTCGTTATCCCTTCAATGTCTTCCAGAGCATGTCAGCAAACTGCGACCTAAATGAAAAATAAACACAGATGACACTCGTTTGAAATATAATTGTTTGGAACGAATTAGCAAAACTCAAGGGTATCTATGACACATCAAACAATATTTTTAACACATAATTTAGGTATTTATTTGAAGGCCAGAAATAAGTCCAGTTCACAGATAAAACCCCACTGATTTAGTGGTTGTCACATAAATATAAACAAATTCATTTAAAACAAGGAATTAACACAGAAAAATGAATGGATATCAACTCTAACTGTCTTCCCTGACGTCATTTCAACGAGCGAGGTGGCGCAGTGGGAAACCACTGGACTAACATAAGGAAGGACCCGGGTTTGACTCCCTATTCAGCCATCCTGACTTCGGCTTTCTGTGGTTTTCCGAAATCACTCCAGGCTAATGTTATGATCGTTCCTCTGTACAGGCCATGGTCCATTCCTTTATCGTCCCTGCTTCTCAGAGAAACTTCCTCAGTCTTTGATGACCTCGCTGCCTACAAGGCGTTAAGCTACACTTACCTAAATTCCTGATGTAATAACGACCTATTCGGTTTTTTTTAAACATAGCATTTTATTTGCTTCAAGGGGTTTTTCAACACCATACAATGTGCTCGAAAAAGAACGTACACATTGCAATAAATATTTAAGCTCTGTTTAGTGATATCAGGATTCTGTCTGCAGCATAGGTAAGACAATGTTTCCACGATATATAAAGAAATCACATATCCTGCACAGTCCCTGCAGATATCAGTTCAGTAGCCCAGTTCACCAGCATACTTTTATCAGCATGTCTTATGTAACAGCAGTAAAGTGCCCAGTGATTGGCTTCCTCAGCTCCAAGAAATCTCGACGTAAAGACGAAACAATAACTTGTTTCTCTATGAAGCCTGGCGAGAAGGAATAGCATAGTGTCATGTATGGTTACCGTATCTAACATCTCACCAGTGCATCATCATCAGGACCAATGTTACCCGTTCATGGTTGGGGGAAACGTTCACTGAGGTAACTTCCAACTCACGATAGTAGTGGAGTGGAGATCCATCTTGCTGGAAAACTAAAACCTTTCTGTCCTCCTCAAAATGTGGCGTCAACCATAGCTGGAGCATGACCATGCACAAAGGTTCCTTCCCAAGATAGCGCCAAAGACATTCACCGCAATAAGAGTCATTTTCATGCTGAATGACTCAACGAAGGTTTTCAGTGCCCTATATCCGCAAGTTATGTCTGTCGAACCTGCCACCGATGTGGAAGGTCGCCTCATCACTGAACACAATCCTCGCCATTAAATAGTCATTCTCAAACAATACCAGCATGCTAACGAGTAAGACAGGTTATATGATCCGAAAGCCAGCACACCCTCCATTCTCTCGCACTGCAACTGTGTTCGGATGAGTAAGACAGCGCGCAGCACGTTCTTCTCGTCTCTCTTCGATCCGTTCACTGTTCTTAGTGCCTTTTTTTGCTAATCTACCTTAATCTAAGTATTAGGTGAAATGGAAGGAAATCATGCAACGGAACATGCATCGCGACAGAGAGGGATTGGGCAGCCATGGCCAGCAATTGGGGCCATGACTGCCTCCCTAAGTGTACCTATAGCTAAACTATAACTAGAAGAGCAAGGGAATAACCGTCAAGAGAGACATAAAAACCCCTGAGACAGGAAAGATTTTAAAAGTAAAAATATAATTGAATAAAGTAAAATATAAAATAATAATATTAATTAATTTTCAAAAAAATAAAGTGTAATATATGTAAGTTAAACCTAAACAATAAAGAAATAAATACTTAAAAAAATTTACTTAAAAAGTATATAAGTTAAATCTGAATATATATATTTTTAAGTTAAACCTAAATCAAAATTAAAAAATAATAATATATATAATTTTTTATATGTAAGTAATAAAAATATGCGCTTAAAAATTATTATATATGAGTAAAAACCTAAATAAATTATAGAAGAAATAAAATGTAATGTCTTTAATTAAATACAGGATATTTATTCATCTCCATGTTACCTACTTTTTATAAACTCTTGTCTTAGTGCATGTTGCTATAGCCGAGTGGTCTTAGTCGTTAGTCTGGCGATTCGAGGTCAGCAGTTTGATCCCGTGCCATTACAGGTGGTGTTTTGAGTTCCGAAAAAAGGCAGCCCCCTAGCAGCCTAATCGAACGACTGGCACGCCACCTAACAGCCAACACCAAGATGGCGGTGCTTCTAGTGGCCAATGACAGAACTAATGTGGGAAACAAATGACAAATGAAAAACCAATATGGCGGACTCCATGTTTATGTGTAAGCAAATATGGCGTCGAACGAATGTGAGAGACAAATTACAAACGAAAAAACAAATATGGCGGCTTCCATGTAAGTGTAAACAAAGGTGGTATCGAACGGAGGTGAGTAATCAGTATAATGACATATATAAACAAATGACCAATTACAGCAACCAAAATGGTGGCCTCCAATAACAGGCAATGTAAACAAATGATTAACGAATTGGATGAGAACAAGACAGAACGGAAAGAAGGTGAGAGAAGGAGAGAGAAAGAAGGAAAGGAAGAGAAGGAAGAAAGAGAAAGAAAGGAAATAAAGAATAAAAAAAGAGAAAAAGTGGGAGCAATCGGAGAAAACATTCGGAATGCAAGAGCATGAAAAACAACATACTTGTTACCAAAATTCCAGTCAAAGATGTAGGCGTGCTTGCTACAAAGATGGCAGCATACTGGCTACAAATATGGCGGTCCAATATGGCAGCATATTGGCTACTAACATGGCGGAATCCAACATGGCGGTTGCGTGGTCGTAATAATATAGCGGGATGTCCGGGAATCCAACATGGCGGCCAGAGCCCGACAGATCCACTATCGAGATGCCCCAGTCCCTGTGCCCTATACTTTTCCCATCTACTACCTTCATATTATGTAAAATACAAGTAAGTGGCATTGTTTTCGTTTAAAATGTTTCTACAATATATTTACATAAAATTATGGCTGCT
This sequence comes from Dryococelus australis, assembly GCA_029891345.1. Taxonomy (NCBI): domain Eukaryota; kingdom Metazoa; phylum Arthropoda; class Insecta; order Phasmatodea; family Phasmatidae; genus Dryococelus; species Dryococelus australis. Next base: position 130,799,720 of record CM057009.1, read on the forward strand.
TAAAAAATATATATGCGATATGCTATTGTATTTTCTGATTTAGTTACGCCATTATCTGGAGAGTACTAAGTAATCTCTTAACATTTTCGTGGTAGCAAATTTTGTTGGAAATTTCCGTAGGTCTAATTTTGTATCAATGTGTGTGCTCCAGCCCAACATAAAAGCCAATCTTTCCAACCAAGTGCCAACGTTGGTCCAACGTATGTTGCTACTGGGGCAACGATGCAGAATTTCAACACCATTGTTTTTTCCTAACAGTCATTTAACTGATCATTAGTTAAAAGAGTCTTCAAAAGTGCTCCATAGTTGCCACAAGTATATTTTCTTATGGCCAACATGCCCTTCAACAGGGATGCTAACATGCCCTTCCTCGTCTTATTGGCCAAAATGCATGAATTCGCATCCACATACGGGCAAATCAAATATATTATATATGCAGTGCTCTTCACTGCTGTTATGCATTACTTTCTTTGTTATTCCTTAAAGAGTTCCCATTAAAAATATCCAGGATGCTTTATGAAAGAAACGAAATCAATTCGGATCTATGAAAATATGAACCTGTTTGATAGGGACCTATATGCATTACGTTTAAATATAAAATATGTACTTTTTTCATTTTATATATAACAATTAATTTAATTATTATCTCTTATTATTTAACTAAGAAAACTTTCGTCCAGTAAAAATAAACATCTTTGTTTACTTTTCATTTTTATTGTATCACTTAATAATACACGTGTTAATAAACACTCCAATACCTAATAAAGAACTTGTAGCGGAATTAGCTAACAGCAGAATTCAGAACCAATCATTTCATTTATACCTCCATTTCGGTTATGGTAGGATCAAGTTTAGATTGTACGCAAGAAAATCGGTACATATATATGAACCAAAGAAACAGTTCATGTTTGTATTTGGAAGGTCCTAAGCTTGGAACATTCATGTGTGAAAACGTATCATGTTGAATCTAAATAGAGTGAGTCACATATATATATATATATATATATATATATAATATATATATATATATATATATATATATATATATATATATATATATATATATATATATATATAATTTTATCAATAACGCATTGTGTCTGTGTTGCAACCATGGAGTAACTTTTCTGCTGATAGTAAAACCATGCAAATCTCCAAAGCAACAGAGCTTATAAGTTTGGATCAGTTGTTCCAATAATTATGCGATGCGTAACTATAATTCCAGATCTTGGGTCACCATTTCAATCACATTCCTAGGCGTAATGGCATGCCGTTATAACTGCGCAAATCGTGCGTGAATGTTTTTGCACAATGTGAGGTTTTAGAAATCTTTGTTGCTCTCTTCCAATGTATCACGCCTACATTTTCTTTGGATATGTTGGGAAACATCACGATGTAGGAATAAATTTTATTTAAATTAAGGAAAGTACTTCTCAAATCTATTGAAATATCTTTGTGAAATGACAAACAATTGGTTTTCTTTTAAAGCACTTCTCGTGATTTTCGCAGACTATCTGTGAATTTAAAGAACATCCCGTAAATAATATTTTGTTATTGTTTATTTGATATGTGATTTAGAAATCCTTAATAATTTTTGTTAACTATTAACGACACATTTTAACAGGGTATAGGCAAGGGAGGCAAATGTAGTTCTACATGAGGAATAACTTTATAAATTAAGTGCCTCAATAAATTTTGTAATGCAGTTTAAGTGTCAAAAGTCCGTAAACTTTTACACTGGAACCAGGATTTTACCTGTCGTGCGTTTAGTGTGAAAGAACACCCGGTTAACCAATAGCAATTTAGATATAACTTGCATAAAATTATCTGCCCATATTTTATATTTCTTTGGACATTCCACTGACAACTAGACTGTATCGTTAAGATATCTAAGTACAGTAAGGTAAATCCACACTACCTGTCTTGAATCCTGCAAGATGACTCAATTTCCAGTGTGCGAAGGTCCACAAATTTCTAGTCGCCCTCCAGATGAGGATTAGATAATAGCTACAAAGTGTGTGTTTTCCGTATCCCAGTTCTGCACCGCAAGGCTAAATAAAACAGACTTGGCGTGGGCTCCACAACAATTAACTTTTTTATTCGGTGCCCATAAACTGCATCGTGTTAAGGGCTGTGAGCAAGCCAACACTGGCCTTGCCTCTCCGTTATACTAGCTTGCATTTTATTGAGCCTGGTCATTAAGAACACATGATGTCCAAGCATGTATTAGCGCCTAGGTGGTCCCATCTTGTTAGGGCCGTGAATACCCACCGATTGTTGCAACACTGAGGTGTGTTTTTTTTACAACAGTCATTGCTAAGAGAAGGGGAGGTAGAATTATTCTTTCACACGTTAAATGTGTTCTCCAGCGATTTATCGCTCAGCGACAGCAGTCATCAAAAACTTGGAGACTTGTGGCAGACAAGTATCCGGGGAAGTGGGAGGTGAAGAGTGAAGAGTGATTATATTTGGGCATCTCATACCATTGAGGTCGTGAGAGCCAAAGAGGGTGAAGCGAGGTGAGTATGGAGCAGTGCCGGAATGCAAGGGCGGTGGAAAAGGGAGAACCCAGAGAAAACCCGCCCGACCAGAAGCATCGTCGGGCCCCCACCGGAAATCGAACCCAGTTCGCCCATGGGGGAGGCGAGTAGTCTAACCACAAAACCACCGCGGCCCCAATATTGACTAAGTCCTCGTTATAACTCTTTGTCTACATATTTTTCCATACAATTATGTGCTACTGCGAGAATTTCATAGTTGTGTAAATAGGAGCTATATGTTTTAAATCATAGTACATCTGTGATCATTTTCATGTAGTCGTGGTTAGGATTATTTACAGTCAAATCAAGTATTTAATTATACTAGAGAGTTAGCTGCTAACGTTCCAGTTACTGAGTTCGCAACATTTTTAGAAATCAATTCCAGATATTCTCAGTCACCTGTAGTTCGAGTTCTTTCGCTCTCTACATATATGCTTATCACTTTTAGTTGAACTCATTCCTATGTAACACAAGAAAAATCTTTGTCCCTCTTGCAACAACAGCTTTCGAATTGAAATATGCCTGTACAGCAAGTAACAATCTAAGCAAAGGTTTTGCAGTTGCATAATGTTGCAGATTCTTCATGCATGTTGTCTCTGGCGTAACTAAATCCTTGTGTACACCTGGAAAATCCTAGTCACAGCATCTCTATAGCATATTCTTGAATCAAACCTTTGAAAAATCACTGTATATATGATGTGTTTGGTTGTTTCTTAAATATGTTGTGTATCACAAGCGTTGTTTTTCTGCTACCAAAAATTATATTGCTTTTGGTTAAATATAACTGTTCCTTATATTTTGTCTAAAATGTATTACATTTCACATATAATTATTATGAATAATAAGAGAGATAAAATAGTTGTGTTGGTAATGCCTAGTAAGAAACAGTTCTTATACCAAATAGTATTACATTGAGTGCGCATGAATTCGGTGCGTTGTACTGTTGATTTAATTTTCCAGACTTTGTTAAACTGTGTTGAATGAGGCGGAACAATATTCTTGAAGCAGAACTTTAGGACTAAATAAGCAAATAGCTTGTAACATTATTCTCGAATAACATGTTTGCTAGGCAATATTTTCCAGCAGGTCTCTCTTTCGTAACACTTTACCCAGCAAACCCGAAAGGTACGGGCCAGAATCGGGCCGATGAAAGCTAGCCGACTAACTACAGCCAGCTCTTTCTGGCCTGCTGTTTTATGCCGAGAGCAGGCTGGTATAAGTATGAAACATCAGCTAGCTGTTTGCCTGCAGTGACAAAAATATCCTGGATTGGAACCGATGAGACACAAAATGGATACATATCTCTTGGCGGGCCTGCGACGTCTGGATGTAACCATGATGCTGGGTCTGCGGCAGCTAGATGTAGCAACCATGACGGGCCTGCAATGGCTCAATGTCGCCATGATGCCGGGTCTGTGGCAGCTGGATGTAGCAACGATGCCAGGTCTGTAAAAGCTGGATGTAACAACGATGGCGGGTCTGCAGCAGGTGGATGTAGCAACGATGCCGGGTCTGCGGCAGCTGGATGTAGCAATGATGGCAGGTCTGCGGAAGCTGGATGTAGCAACGATGCTGGGTCTGTGACAGCTGGATGTCACCACGATGTCGGGTCTGCGTTAGCTGGATGTAGCAACGATGCCATGTCAGCGACAACTGTATGTCGCCACGATGTCGGGTCTACGGCAGCTGGATATAGCAACGATAGTGGGTCTGCGGCAACTGGATGTAGCAACGATGCCGGGTCTGCAGCAGCAGGATATAGCAACGATGCTGGGTCTCCAGGTGCTGGATGTGGCAACGATGCCGGGTCTGCAACAGCTGGATGTCACCCCAATTCTGGGTCTGCGACAGCTGGATGTCACCACAATGCCGGGTCTGCGGCATCTGGATGTAGCAACAATATCAGGTCTGCAGCAGCTGGATGTAGCAACGATGCCGGGTCTGCGGCAGCTGGATGTAACAACGATGGCGGGTCTGCAGCAGCTGGATGAAACCACGATGCCTAATCTGCAGCAGCTGGATGTCACCATGATTCCGTATCTGCTGCAGCTGGATGTAGCAACGATGACAGGCCTGCTATGGCTGAATGTCGCTACGATGCCGGGTCTGCGACAGCTGGATGTGCCAACGATGCCGAGTCTGCAGCTGCTGGATGCAGCAACGATGCCGGGTCTGCGACAGCTGGATGTCAGCCCAATTCTGTGTCTGCGACAACTGGATGTCACCACAATACCGGGTCTGCTGCAGCTGGATGTAGCAACGATAGCGGGTCTGCGGCAGCTGGATGTAGCAATGTTGCTGGGTCTAAGCAGTAAGACCACGCAAAAACTTCAATAATTTTGACTTAAAATTTTGGTAAATGTTGTATTCTTTTTACGTACAGTATATTAATTTAATTTATTTTTCAAAATCATTATATGGTATGAAAATCTTTGGCTTGGCGAGTGCAGAATCCGAACTTAAAAACCTTTACTCGATAGTCCAGCATGCTATCCTATACTCCGCAGAGTAATTTCCTGAGGCTGTTATGTAATTTCGAATATATCATGACACAATTTTTCTTTAAGTAATGTATAAATTCCTTGTGAAAATATACCATATAATTTTAAAACACAGAATATTTAATATTAATTTCTTCTGAGGCTTGAAAACGAAACAGTTTTTGTTAATTTTTAATATATCTGTCGGATGGTTGTACAAATGAAAAATAAATTAAGTAAACAAATGCCATGGACTATCTCGTGACACATATATAATCGCCAAATAACAAGCCAAATATAATGAAAAAAAATTGTTAAAAAATAAATACATATTTCCATATTTTAAACATTTTTAAAAATTATGTATGAACTGTTATTTGGTTACATGAATGCCAATCTGTAGCCCTTGGCAATAGTTAATATCGTTTTACAATGCGTACAAGTTGAATAATGTTTGGTACAAATATAAAATTATTATTTTTGTTGTATCAAACTCCCTTAGTGTAATAATTTTATACATAAACAAAAACATAAATTTCATGAAGAGTGACAATTTCTTCCCTACCCTGCACAAAGTCACAGCAAATACAGTTTTTATGATATCTGACAATAACATTTGAACCATTAAATGTAAACATAGCCATATAAAATACCCATGTAATTATGTGCTTTAATGTACTTCGTATATTGTAAAAATTTAACAGCTCTCAATGTGGTAGGGTGCCACAGAGGTTGCCGTTATTCTGTTACCAAGAAACCAAATTGGTGAACAAATTTACATGACACTCAGAAAATTTATGTAGGTTTATGTTATATTAAACATATGTTAGATATTTATGTAAATGTCACTATGATTTATAGACAGAAATACAAAAGAAATAAGTGCAGTTTATAAATAATTGATATACATTTAATATACTGCACTTCATAACTATAATCGTGATTACCCTCTCATCTGTTATATACATGAAATATAGAATTTTTGGAAATGGAAACCTCGACATATTTCTAAATCAATAGGTATGCCTATCCTTTGTATTTACATATATTAAACTGTGGGTTGTGTGGTTTTGTAGATCCAATAAACATATTGTTTTATTATTCACTATACACATACTATACATAGTAATTGTCTCGAAAAGTTACTGAGCCATAATAAATAATATGTTGGCAAACTTACCGAAAAGACAAAAATGAGGTATCGGATTCAACCCAGTATATTCTTTGAGGTATTGAAGACAATTTGGCTGTGAGATATCATGCCAGTATAATTTCGGTGATATCCATCCGTTATCTAAATAATACATTAGGCCATTGTCTACATCCTAACGGGTAATATTCTGTCTCAAAAAAGACATCATGCCATTAATAGCTAGCTAACTGCTTGCCTATTCGAAATTCCTCCCAACTGTTTCTCGGCAAAAATACAAGAGATAAATAACTTTAGTGCGATAAAGAGCCCTGTCTTGAAAACGTTACTGGGCCGGAATAAATAAGATTTTGGTCAGATTATCAAAAATAAAATATGATGTATTGGAATCGACCTAGAATATTCTTTGAGTTATTGGCGATAGGTTTGTTGTGAGATATTATGCCGATATAATTTCGGTGATATCCATCTATTATTCTAAATAATACAGTGGGCCGTTGTCTTTATCCTAACGTCTAACACTTTGTCTCAAAAAATACATCGTGCCATTAACAGCTAATAAACTTATTTCCTATTCAAAACACTTTTCAACAATTTGTCGGCAAAAATATAACATTTAGATATATTTATTTTGATAAAGAGCCTTCTCTTAAAAATGGCACTGGGCCAGAATCAATGTGTTTGAAATGTTACTGATAAGACAAACTGTATCGAAATATGCTCAGAATTGTTTTTACGATGCTGGCAACATGTTTGCTGTGAGGTAACATGCCGACATAATTAATTTCGGTGAGTTGGATTTGTTATCCTAAATAATAAACCGGGCCTTTGTCTTTATCGTGACGGCTAGCAATCTATCTCAAAAAAGACCTTGTGCCATTGTCAGATGGCTATATTCTTGCATATGAATGACAATTACCAACAGTGCCAGTATCGGCCAACAATTTGCCGACAATTTTCCAACGGGTTGTGTTTGCTGACGACATTACAGCCGATAGTAAACTTATTTCTACAATATTGACACCAGTATCTTTCTGATGACAATTTTTTTTTTCATGTCAAACACCAAAATTTGTTATAAATGCAGCAATATTTCTAGCTTGTTAAGGCACTGATGTGCCACATGCTTACCTAGTACGCGTTTACCTCCCACCAGGTTTGGAAAGAAGCGAGGTTTTTTGAAGAAATCTTGTATGATACAACGCTTTATGGTAGGCATACAAGAAAGCAGAGTCAGTTTGTTTCGCGGAAGATGTCCATCCAAAACATTTGAACAATGACAGAATATTTCAACGCAGAGGACGGCAAAAGAGCGCAACAGATGTGTGCAATTTCAAGTAAATGGTGTTTTGCAGCCAGTCAGAAATGTAACATAAATGCAGTCATTTCTTGCCTAGTGAAAGATGGCGTTTGTTTCAGATTTGATTGAAAATGGTTTTGAAGCTCTTTTTTACGAGCAAGGTGATTTTTCAATATGAAAAATTACAGAAAATACGGAAAATTTAAAGTTGCTAAAAAAACAATAATAATAATGTTACTCAACAACTGTGATGCTATGCACAGATCTTACTTGAAGATAGTTTTTAAACACAAAAAAGAACTTTAAAAAGTTCAGGAAATTTATGTGATATATGAAATTGCTGAACATTTTAACATTTTTCACAGTTGTATTTTTCATTTATGGATTTAAAACTCTGACACTTGTAAGCCTGCTGCTCCTAAAATAAGAACAAATTTAGTCAAAATTATGTAATGATTTCATTTAACGTGTAGTAGAAGAGAACATATTATTATATTGTAAGTATGAATTTCTATGTCATGCCTACGATTTATTACTTTTTTCCTGTTCACTAATTTATTGAAACATATGGCCAACTTACTATTATCACTTCTTTCTGCAGCGTTGTGAAACGATTGTTGGAATAATTGAGAGCGGAGAAAGCGTGCCATGGTAGGCGTCCAACTTCTGGAAAGACGTGTACATTTTCTGAACACAAACGTGGAAAGCAAGATGCGTGTAACGACGTATAAGTGTATAATAACTATACGGAAAATGTTTTCCTTACTTTTGCCGAATGACCCGAATGCTTGAAAAATCGCCTCTATCCAGCCGCACTTTCAGCTCTTGTCAATGTTACTTTATTACCAAAGCAACTGACGTTACATTGCTGTCCTACACAAGTTACCTATTACGACTTCCAACATTAGTTTTAATCACGTCTGTTAGCTATGGATTGTCCGCTCCGCACAGGTCATGGCTGTGTCCGTTTGCGAGCAGGTGCGTGAAAAATTGCTTCGACCGAGAACAACACGCGCAAAGCGCTAAGTTATCCTTTCGCTACGGCCATCAGAAAATGCTCTTACTTGCCAGTTCTCTAAGTAACCGTGTTCACTGCACTTTGTGAATGGTTGGACGCGAAATTAGCAGTTAATTACCGGCATGTTACGCCCGCCGTGCACAGTAAAATATTTATGTACTTGTTACAAGCGTTTCTTTGGAAACTTGTTGCCAAAGATTTTTCTTGCCACTCTACATATGGAATACTGTACATTTACAATACATTATTTTGAGAAATATACAAATTGTTTATAAAGCTCAATTTTTATAATAAACTTGAATTCTACAGCATTTCCTTTAGTTTTACACATTCTACTCAAAGGTTTCGTGGAATTTATTCTAATTAATTTGTAGTGTTACAAAAATACATTTGGCAACTAACTCCCAAAGAATTCCTTGTAGAAATACAGAAATTTTTTACAGTGCGGCTTCTACTGAACGCAGTTAGGCATTCCATGTAACTATCTCAAACTAATGGTTTTGTATTATCTATTCGTAACAGAATGCAACCGGTCGTTTGGAATGTCTTCTTCAAAGAACATTCAGTTGTTCGACATAGCTTTGTATTGTTATATGCCATGAATGCGCCAATGTTTCCCTGTTGGAAACTTCGTACCAACTGTTCATATTACATATTCCAATTATTCAAATGCAAACTAATACTTGACTACTACGCTGTAACCCTTCAAATTTAAACTACTTCTTGTTAACAAAATCATCGCAAAACGAAAAGTGTCCAAGAACTAACCATTACAATCTAGAAATAACAATTGCGCATATTCAATCAGCTAAATGTTCCCTAAGAAAACCAAAAATGTATTTACTATTTAAGATTTATAGCAGTAGTATAAAATAGTTGACTTTGGGACAACTGATTCATGAGTAGGAGCCAGGAGCCGTTCGTCATCTTGGACGACGTCACCTCCTGCTCTGTCATTCCTGTCGGCGGCCATTTTGTAACATTGACCTTCCTGCTATCTTATTTCTAGAATTTTCCACTTAATGCTCTGTCATTCGACCTAGCAACTTCATGCTTTGTCATTCCATCTAGTTACTCCATGCTCTTTCATTCTATTTTTCTTTCATGCTCTGTAATTCGATCTGGTCTCTCTCCCATCTCTTTTCTCTATTGCACTTTCTTCGTCCGTCATCTTGGATGACGTCTGCTGTTGTTCTCTCGCCGTCTGCTGTAGTTCTCTCACCGTCTGATTGAGTGCACCACTAATCCCTGTAATTGTTATTGCTGCTAGAGTGCGCCACCCTATTATTCACTTCGTTTGAACACGCCATTTTCTTCCCACTTGTCCTTCATTCAACTGCCGCCTGCTAGGGGTGCTGGTGTTGCCCTCACTTGACCACTAGGGATACTGCTTTTTTTATTTAATTTTTGCCAAGCTCAGATTATCGTCTGGAGCAGGGCAGAATCAAACTTTCCGACCTTGGGTCACCAACATTGTGTACGTTTTAGACCACTCGGCCACCGAGAAAGGTGGGGAAGTGAGGTAATCAATGTGGTTCACTAATTGGAACACTCCTCACCACCACTCGACCGCCATGTTCCTTTATTTTTGTGAGTCTTATATTTTTTTCTTTCACAAATTTAAAGTTGTGATATGAGCACTGTACTATTAACAGAAAGATCTGCATATACAATGATGATAAATACTTTATGTACAAAAAATGCATACAAAACATTAATTCTGTCGACATATACCATTTTGGAGGCAGTTGGCGAAATAATGTAATGTCTATACATATGGTTGACGACAAACTGAAGTATTGATCGAAGGATCTATCAAAGGATTGGGATTGATCGAACGATTGGGAGTTATCGAATGATTGGGAATGGTGCATGTGGTGCTGATAGTTGGGCTGATCGTGGTGTTGATTGGGGTATGCGTGGTGCTGATTGTGGTTCATTTGGTGCTGATTGTGGTGCATTTGGTGCTGATTATGGTACATTTGGTGCTGATTGAGGTGCTGATTGTGGTGTTGTTTCTAGTGTTGATTGTTGTGCTGATTGATGAAAATATTGTGTGGTTGATTGAAAGATTTATTTTTTTTAAAAAAGTCTTTAATTATTTTTTATATATTTTTTAAAAGTTTTTAGAATATATTTTTGGTGCAAGGTTATCCAAGGTCATGGTCATGGAGTCAAGGTCACAGATGTGAGGTCAAGGTGAAGAACATCCATATCTAACATGTTGATCACAATCATCAGTTCCACCTAGGTGTTTAAAATGTAAATAAATGACACACGATAAAACATATATGGTAGGTGGAGTGCATTAGACAGAATGAGCAAAGATGAGGGTGTTGGAGGCCTGCCGACTAATTTACCAAGAAGAAACATTGATAGGGGAGGAGAATGTTAATACAATGTGATTGATTGGAGGGGATCAGTTGTACCTGGTGTTATGGGAAACCTCCGGAAATGTAAGTTAAAAAAAAATTAAAATTCTAATAATATTTTTATAATTTTTTTATACATTATTAGGGAATTTTTTGGATTTTTTGACGATTTTGTTTTTAAGGTTAAAGGTCACCTGGTTAAAGTCAAAGGTCAAGGTCACCTGGATCTAATAATGTAATATTCTCACCGAATTTTATAAATTTATTCAATTTTTTTTCAAGTTTTTGTTTTCAAGGTCATACAAGGTCACATTTATAGGGTCAAGGTGCTGGGTCATGGTCAAGGTCGCCTGGTTCCAACATGGTGGTTGGGTGACATCATAATATTGTGACTAGACGGTTTCAGTCCCTCGTCCCCTCTAAGCAAAACACTAAAAATTTTGATTTTATATTTGTTTTAATAAATTCTTAAATTTTTTTGTTATACATATTTAGGGATGTTTGGGGATTGTTCGGTATTATTTGGGTTCAATGTCAAAGGTCACCGGAATTAAGGTCAAAGATCAATGTCACCGACATCCAACATGGCGAACAAGATGGCTAACAGAACTAAGATGGCTGATAGTCATTTCTGACCCCAGACCCTGTACCATGTGTATCGATTTGACATACCCTATGCCTATAAAAACAATATGGCCACCACTTCTCTGCCCTCCAAAGTGTCCCTCTCCCCTCCCCACTAATCCATCTGATTGATCGAAAAGTGCCGTTCGGGAGATCGTTTTTGCAGCTGAGTGTTCGGTGCTTTTTTGAGGGGTAAAAGGGAAATTTTCAGAGAAAAAGGGGGATTTTGAGGGAAATTTAGTCGATTTTGAGGGAAAGATTTAAATTTTAAAGAAAAAAGTGAAAATTTGAGGGAAAAGAAGGTTTTTTGAGGAAATTTTAGTCGACTTTGAGAGTAAAATGGAAATTTTGAGGGGAAAAGAGAAATTTTTGGGGAAAAACGGGATTTACAAAATGGCGGTGGTCGGCTCCGGCTTCGGTCTTGGATCCTATTGCACCAAAACGCAGATAACCATTCTACTACCGCTTATATATATATATATATGCTTATTATATATATATATATATTATATATATATATATATATATTATATATATATATACACATATACGCGTATATGTATATGCAAGCACAAAAATGCCCACACATTTTTTTCTCGAAACTTTATTTGAAGGCGACCCTAATGTTAAAAAAACACGTTACTGTTATACGCCGTCATACTTATTAAAACGATTTAATTAGAAAATTCGAGGAGAGCGAAAACTGCAATTAGAACTAGTAAGAAATTATTAGCCTTAACTTTCATCATTGGCATAATTCAGGTGCAATAAGCTCCTTTACTATTACTATTCCATCCATAAAATGTTTTAATGATTGGTTCAAACATTACTTACATCCTGTAGTGTATTTTCTAAGATTTTAGAATTTTCGGTTACCCGAAGTCACTTCCGTAACTATTTTCTTTCTGAACGTCTTAAAATCAACGAAGCTAACAAAATTAGTGAAAATATAAATCTTCATGAAGCAGATAGTACACTTCTGACCGATCCATCACAAGATAGGCTCCCAGATAACGGGACCTAAATAGGCTATTTCGAAAATACACTGTATTAAGGGATGCGTCAACTAGCGACATGGAACCATTTCAGATAGTGATATCATTACATAAAGTTATATTTTTCTATTTTGCATTTATTGTTATAGTTACTTTCGTCTTGATCTAGTTTAGTGTAGGTAATCTCATATCCGGCATGATTAAACTGAGTCGTTTTAAACTCTGGTCAAGCCAAATGTCATATAGGTACTGAAAATATTTTCCGACCAGTTATTTTCTTTATGTTCGAAGCTGTTGTTTTATTTATGGCCGTTCAAGAGACAAGAATTCTTTCTGCATTTTGATTAAATTGTATTTTTTTCTCATGGGCTGATATCGAAGATAAAATGATAAAATACCAAATAATTTCAAAAACAGAATTGGTCATGTTCTTCAATAAATATGAGAATTTTAACTTAAAATCTAGAGGTATGCAAATTGCAACAAGATGTTTCTGATAACTAATGAGCCTACTTTTCTCTACATGTGTGGAAATAAAATTTAGTGAAACTCTTAAAATCTAAGATGGTATTTAGGCGTTGACGTCTCATTGACAGCAATGTCATAAGAGAAAATCCAGAAATATGTCAAACAATACCAAGACAATTAAAATACACGGGTGACTTATTCGGGATACGAATTCAGAAAAACTCGTAAAATTCAGCTGGCTTACAATCAAATGCGTCACGGGGATACGATTAAAAGCATCAACTACGGATATTATCAGTGTAATGTTTTAAATGATACGGTGCACTAATATGAAATATTTTCACGGCCATCATTTTGAAAATAAATGCCTGAGTCATCAAAGCAAATAAGTTTACATGGGCTACCATAACGCAACTCGTGTGAAAAATTTGATGGAAATCGGTTGATTGGTCTTAGAGATACAGCACGAAAGCCTTATTTTCTTAAGCGGGACTATCTTACAAAATTGCTTAGAAAAAAGGAGCCCTGTACAGGTGGTTTTGTAATGGATAATGTCTGCTTAAAATTTTGTGAAATTTTAAATTGTTAAATAGATATGCCAAACGTATCAAAATATTTACAAGGCCGACATTTTAAAATAATTATCTGACCCCCATTTAAATAATGTAAATTTACATGGCCTTCTGTAGGTGTGCAAATTTTGTGGAAATTAGTTAAATTATTCAGGAAATATGACGAAATGTACAATTTACTCACTTGACACTATTTTGCAAAAAAAAAAAATCAGGCAAAGGAGGATTTCTGTATGCATATCGGTTGATTGGTCCTCGAGATATGGCATAAAACCACAATCTTCATAAATGGAAAGCAAAAAGCTTATATATTAGCGCATTTGATTATTGTTATTGATTAAATTTGCAAAGTTAAAATTTAATATGTTACATAGTTTCATAGATATATCTCATTAACCTAAAATGTTTGTACATGCGTAATTCAGAAAATAAGCATACTACATACTTTAAAAATAAATTAATTAATACAGCCTAACACAGTACAACTTATTCGTCAAATTTGAAATATATCGATTGATTGTTTCTCCAGATACGGCATAAAAAATACATTAATTCATAAACGGCTATCATACAAAATGGCGGAGAAACGAGGCTTTGCATAGACAGTTTTGATTGATATAACTGATAGTGTGAGCATTCAAAGTAAAGTTGAAATTTGTTTTGCTGTTTCGGAGATTAAAAATCCGGAGCTGAAATGTTCATATGGTCGCCATGTTGAAAATATGTGTGTCTGACCCCCTCAAAAATTATTAGTTTGCATTGCCTGCTATAGTGCTAATTGTTTGCCAAATTTTGTAGAAACCGGTGGCTTTTAGAGATCATATAATTATAATTTGTCGAGTAAGACTATTTCACAAAATGGCGGAAAAAAGAGATGTGTGTACAATTTTATTGTCGTAATATATACAGCTAGCGTACAAAGTTCCATTGAAATTAATTACATGGTTTCGGCGATATAACGTATAAAACTAAAATAGCTATTTGGCCGCCATTTTGAAAATAAGTGTCTTTTATACCTAAAACCTATTATTTAACATTATCTAGCTTAGTACTATTCTTTTGTCATATTGGAAGGAATCGGCCATTTGTTTCCTGACATATGACATAAAAATCTTATTTATTCGTGTGGCACTATCTTACAAAGTGGGGGACAAAAGGGTCTCCGTGTAAACACATTTGATGTTTTTATATATAGTCCCAGCATACAAAATTAAGTTGGAATTGATTAAAGGTTTTGTAAGATAAACATGCTAATCTATAATAGCATAGATGGCCGCCATTTGAAAAATTAGTTTCTGGCATATTTGAAACACATTTGTACATATCAACTTCAGCAGTACTACTTTTTTGCTAAATTGGGAAGGAATTTGTCAATTGTTTCCCGAGAAATTACACAAAGACTTTATTAATTCATGAAGTGCTATCTTACAAAATGGCGGTCAAATAAGGTGGTTTTTTCATATTTGGTATTTGTAATAAATACTGTCATTGGTAGAAATAGATCAAATGGTATGGTAGTTATTCCAAATAAATCAAACATATTTTTATAGCTGCCATTTTGAAAATAAGTTCCCAATAAAGTTCATGTCAAATTTGAAGAAAATAGGTTAACCAGTTTTTGCGATATAACCTAAAAGCTTTATTTTTTCACGTGGTGCTAACTTCCAAAACGGCTGACCAATAACAATAATAACTGTCAGCATACAAAATTTCATAGAAATCGATTGAACGGTTTCCGAGATATGACATATCGACTTCAATTCTAAAAAACTACCATTTTGAAAGTAAGTGTCTGGCGTAGTCGTCAGCTATAAAAGCCAGGTGTCCTTGCTTAGTACTATATTTGTACCAAGTTTGGTGAAATTCGGTCCATGCGTTCAAAAAGGAAAAGGGGCCACACACACGCATAGACACACACACATACACACACATACAGCCACACAGACACAGACGGAAAAGTGGTCTCATAAGTCTTTTTTTCTTTCGGAAATTAGGCCAAAAAATGCTATTTTGATACCAAGTTTGTGTCCAAGTGTTTATTGAACAATTTCTTGAAGTTGGAAATTTTTTAATTTCTTTCATCTGCAGTAAGGTTTAATTTCTGTATATTTTGACTTTAAATCCTATCTCAAAAGTTAAATTTGAAATACTGAAAGCCTGCTTAACAAATCGACGAGTACTCTTCTTCATGACACTCCAGTAATATGAAAATATATTAAGTTGTAATCTAAAGTATTAGTTTTGTTCAGTTTTCAGGCACGAAGAATTATTCAAATGTGAAATTATTTTACTTTGTTTATTTTGTTTTTTACATGCAATTTTCGTCCATACTCGTGCTTATTTCACACTATTCTGTAACAAAAACGAAAAAGATTGAATATGCTCAAAACATAGAAAATATTTTACACACTTGAACTCTCTTAAGCTATTGTGGTCCACGTAAATTTCATCTTATGAGAATCAACGACGTCAAGGAAAAATGAATTAATGACTTCGTTTGTAGTTTCTTACTAGGTTTTACGTTGTGCGGTTGCGTCTAGGAGCCAAATATAACGGAATTCCCTGACTAAGCAGTTCCGATACCCCGAACCACTGGCTGTTCGATGTTAACAATTTAGCCATGTCGGGCACTCTACGTGATTCGTCTCATTAAAATGCCAACTATGCCACCACGACTATCAGAACAACATTATTTTGCAGGAGAACTGCTCTATCAAGATATTTCTGGTTTAAAACAGCTGATTCGGTTTATCGGTGCTTTTTTTTTTTTTTGCAGTACACTTGAAGGAATACATATTTATTTCATGGCCACAGGCAACGCGGATCAATAATATCTTAAGTAAAGTTTATTATTTTTTTTAACGGATGGTGATATTTTCTCTCTTATTTTACGCTCACTTACTTCACGTGCATATTTACCAATACTATACTCGACTTGCTGATATTACTGTATTGCAGACACACTTGGCACAATACTTGGAAGTCTGCTTCAGCTATGTGATTTTATCCACCTGTGAATCAGTGATATGTAATTGCATGTTCGATACGCAACTGCCAGTAAAATAATTAAAGGAATAAAAAACTCTTATGCCCGCATTTGTCTTAACTTTTTCGATTTCGCGAGAGTGAATTTTTATAGTAATCGTCACAACTAATCTCTCAAGAACTTTGAAAAAATTCTACTTTATAACGCCTTCATGGTTTCCGAACTTCTTGGTAAGGTCCTCATGGTAGAAGAAGACAAAAGAGCATTTGCGTAGTTAAATAATTCCTCGGAAATTATTATTTTTTTCTAAATTTGGAAGTATGGCACAATACAAATCTACAGCTGCCACATGGCAAAAAAAAATGGATCAATAAAATAAATATCGCTATCGTCAAAGTAAAAGACATTTTCAAGGACAAAGTACACAGGAGCCCGATTCTGGTTTTCCCTTAGTAATTACATATTTTCAGGCGATATCTCTGTTTTAACGCTTTTTTCTTTTATCCATGGATGTTTTATTATATATTAATAAATATCAGTGTTTAAAATAACATAAAATATTGTAAGTACGAAACTGGATATAAATAATCATATGTAGACTTATACTTATATAGTGTATATATGTATGCAATTTATGTTTGAGTAATTTAAAATGACTGTGTAATAATATTTTAACTAATTTAAAAAAATTGTTTTGTGATGCATAAGAAGTTCACCGGAAGATACGTTTAACAATATGCCGACCAATTAATGACATTCAAAAGCAGCGTTAGTGGAAGTTCTCGGCGGCATGCTCCATTCTCAATGACTTGGCGGGCGGGCTGCCTACTTCTTCCTGTTTCCTGTTGTTTTGGGAGCGGAGAAAAGCAAACCGCGCTCCACAATGCGAAGGCTTAGCATGTAGATGCCACGAGGCATTCACGTTTGAAGCATCTAGGACGCCGACGAAACACGATCCCGCAGCGGCTCCACACACTGAACGACTCGTCATCCAAACCGGGCGGTAATTATACATCCGCTTGTCTGCTTCCTTCCCTTTATCCGCATGCAGTATGTATGTGTTGAAATCGAGAAACATGGGGGACACAGTTGGGGGGGGGGGGGGAGGGGATAATATAGGACCGTGCGCCGAGACACGATTAAAATTTTTATGTAAACGATACTGGGAAACAAGTTTTGGTTTTGAATGTTTACTCAAGAACATGCCAAACGTTTAGAAACGTTCTGAACGGTTTATTCGAAATTGTAAAACCTTTACGGCATTGGTATTATTTTGAACTACGATCCTAAAAATCACGAACATAGGTTATCAAGTTATATGTTAAAAGGTCTAAGCTGTCAAACAATAAGAACTATCATTCCAAATCTCGTATTAAAATTTTATAGTTCATATCATAGAACATGTCGTATGTCTAGATTTTATAGTTCATATCATAGAACATGTCGTATGTCTAGATTTTATTCGCCCTTGCAATTTTCCTTTTGTGATTGTACCTACAACAACAAAAAATGACTTGTTAGTGAGAATCAAATAAATAGTTAAGGAAAACACTAAGCTATGCGGTAACGCAGAGAATTTATGAGAATAAAACTAGTATATTTGAAACACGGCTACGGGAAGATAGGAAACAACATGTTTAGAAACTATTGTAATGTAACAGAGAAAAGATGTGTGAAATCTCGTACCTAAGGTATGACGATTTCGACAGCGAGTGTCATGTTCATTGCCATTAAGAAGTCTATTTAATAGCATGTTTTCTAAACACTGAAAGATTGGCTATAACATGAACTGTGCGTTGGCGACAGAAAAGTATAGTGATTTGTATGGTCCTCTATGCATTATTATTTCAGTCTTTAGCTCCAGAATCTTCTTCGTATTTTAGCTCATCTTGCATTGTACAACTCTAATCTCCCTAAATAGAAGAAAGCCTATGGTAAATATTTATCAAAGTATTTTTTTAATCCGTACAATTACGGAAAAGTGCTCTTAAACACTATCTAGAAATTTTCGTACAAATACGGACACTTCGTTATGTGTTTTACAATAATAAACTTACCGTGAACTTCAAAGAACTTTCTTTGAATTAACGTTACTTTCGTACTTGGGTGTAGCGTTACAAAAACAGCACTATATCCGTTAAAAGTGTTTTGGCGTCTAAAAAATTACAAATATGTTTTGCACGTTCTGAAACTAAATTTGGGCGCTACTATCTTAAGTAATGGGGGTGATATCGCCCAGCAACAGTTCGCAGATTTCAGAACTCTATTCAAGGCAACATTATTCACGGAATCGCTCTCTCGTCTTTCATGTCAAGTAGACTTCATTATTTTGAATTAAAACAATTTGAAATTTCGATTGTTAAGGGCACCTACTTGTCTAACTATTTACTGTAGGACATAGCTTGTGTACAGTTTTCTCTCCAATTTTGCATAGGGGATCACTTCACAATGTTTATACCTGAATTTCAGAATCACTCTATATGTGTGTATATATAAGTTAATATATATTTTTACTAGCGACCCGCCCCGGCCTCGCTCGGGTGAGATTTACAAACATAGCGTTATTTAGGTTTTCAGCAAGTATATACACTAAATGCTTAAGCTAACTAACATAGGATTACTTCGGTGTTGATTTCGTAAATGATCCCCTATTTTTAATAAAATTTTAAAATACAAAAAAGTTTACTGTGGGTCATCCTTAAAAGACAATCATATGTTGTCGCGGACTTTTTTGTAGACCTTTTTGAGCTCTACGATTCTATAGTATATTCATCTGGTGTCTCTCGTATGGTTTAGTCAGCGTAAGCCATGTAAGAGCCCAAAAAGCGACTTTTTCCGACTTTATTAGAAAACGTCGACAATTCTCTACTATCCTTACATCAAATACTAACGTATTATATACTTAAACCTTCCACAAGCAATTCTCTAAATGAATGTGAAATCCGTATCAAAATCTATTAAGTAATCTAGAAGCCTTAGCCGAATACACAGACACACGCGGTCGGGCGACTTTGTTTTATACTATGTATATATATATGAGTTGAAATATGTTTATATATGCACAAAAAACACACTCTGAACCTGTCTACAGAACGCACCAGAAGATGGTTTTTAGGTGGTTCTGTACACTGCAAGGCTCCTTGCATAACTATCTTCCCTGTAGATATCTGATTCGTAAACCATACAAATTTTAATGTCTGCAATATTTCAGCAGTGTTTGACAGAACACCGCTGTGATATCATGGCTAAAGACTGTTCACGATAAAGTGAGCACTTTTGAAACCAACCTTAAAAAAAAAATCAACTGACATACGCCTGGTAAAGTTGGTAACGATAGATGGAAACTACCATATCTTAACGTCGAATAAAAAGTGTTCAGTAACCATTTGTGATCATTTTAATTATTTATTTCGCTTTCTGTTTTTGAAATGCGTCAGTGTGTAAAAATTAGCAAATTTATTATTTGTTTACTTATATAATAATTTCACAGTTTCACTTGACCAACGCATGAATAAAGTGATGAGACCCATAGCAATGTCAATTTTACATAAGGCGGAAGAATACACAACGTGCACGCAAGTAGATCTTAAGCAGGGATTTCAAAAGTGCTAATTTCACCGTCAACAGCCAATATGCGCTTTCATCGCGTGTAATAAAATCCCCCATGTTGCATATCCAATATGCAAAGCTTGGCGACGGAAGATCGCGTGTCGTTTCAGCGCCTTGCGCGTACGCGCGATAGGGCGCTGGTCGCGCGCGTAATTATCGCTCGTATCGCCGGCCGTCGAACGCGAAAAAAATGTATAAAAATAAAAATATATCCCGGGCCCACTTACCCTCCAGCCGTGATTGGATGACCTCGCTGCAGGCAGTGATTATCGCGTGGGACCGGCCGTCCTTCATTAGCACAGTTTTCATAATTGCGCCGCGACGGTCCCGTCTAATTAAGGATCATTGTCCGCCAGCCAAATTATCCACCGGGTTCCCCCGAGAAAAAGGAGCTGAACCGATCATTTCGTGACGCGGGCGCCGGCAGGGGATTCGTCAACTCCTGCAAACTTCCATCGGCTGTTCTGAAACGGCGCGCGCTTCAGCTGTACCTAAGGATAGGGAAAATTCGCTACTTCATTTCAGGACAAGATAGACGTCCAACACGTGTACCCTAGAGTCACCTTTGCAAATGGATCACAGTTAAGTAGACACGCCCCGGACGACTCTAAGCCAATAGCTAAGGATAGGAAAAATTCGAGCGTTCATTTCAGGACAAGTTAAACGTCCAACATGTGTACCCTGAAGTCACCTTTGCAATTGGACCATAGTCAAATAGACACGCCCTGGACGACTCTAAGCCGATAGCAGACTGGAAAGGAATCAAGTAGCGCGTGTCATAGTGGCAGGTGTGAAGTAACACTGGCTACTCTCTGGGGTAGCAGCCAATGATCAAGCATCTGGGGCTCGAATGTGCACATGACGGTGATGTCTAGCCTACAGGTCATTGAACTCACGAAATTTTCCTATCCCTAGTTATACCCTAGTTGCTCATCCAAGCATGTGTACTTAGTTGACGGTTACTTACTACTTTTCTGTAGCCCTGCTGAAGTTCCCATCCACGATATTCCTTCGCCACATATAAACAAAGCTTATAAAATTACAGCAGGTCAACGCACCGTATTCGTGTGCTCTCTATGTAATAATATTTTGCGTAAGAGCTATTTCTTAAAAGCCGTTCACGATACAGTGGGCACTTTAGAAATCAACCTTAGAAAAAAGTTACTGCCCATGCCTGCATATACTTCAACGGGCGCACTGAGTGGCATGCACCCGGTAAAGTTGGTAACGATAGATGGAAAGTAGTTCCATATCTTAACGTCGAATAAAAAGTGTGTGGTAACCATTTGTGATAATTTAAATTATTTTTTTTTATGGATCAGATGTTGAAAAGTTTGCAGATTTTTAAAATGTTTACTTTTCTAATAATTTCACAGTTTCAATTGACCGACGAATGAATAAAGTGATGAGGCCCATGGTAATGTTAATTTTACATAAGGCGGATGAATACACAACGTTCGTACAAGTAGATCTGAAGCAGGGCTTTCACAAGTGCTCCTTTTACCGTGAACAGCCTTATTAGGCAATACCGACACACCTATTTGTCTCTGTCACAATTCGTATTAGTAACACATTTTAAATATTATAATTTACACGTTAAATATAAGGAAACGTTCAATTTAACCATAAATAAGGTGCTTTTAAGATAACAGAAGTGTTAAACGCTGGTAATATGATATATTAAGTAAACAGCCGAACACGTCATGTATGCGGTGATTTTTCAAAGATTTGATTGAAAAATTGCGAAGAACACCATTAATGTCTTAAATAAATTTTACTGCAAAAGTTTTTTATTTCGATTGTTGTTGGAACCTCCTGATTGGGATACGTGGACCAGAAACGCTTGAATATTTGGTGTTTTAATGAGCGGTCGAAGTTGCAATTCACACAAGGGATAACATTGGCTACATAAAAAAAAAAACCTGTTCAAAACCGATTAAAATAATTATGTTAACTTTTAGATTAAGTGTTAGCCCCTAAATTTGAAACACTGTGTTTCAAGTTAATTGAATACACTCATATAATATTTTCATTTTAATAACAAAATTGGTTACAGTAACACCCAATAGTTGGTTCATGGCGAGTTTGGGACATGGGTACTGGAATCCGTATCCGGACCCGTCCTCCATATTAGAAGACGCGACCAGCAGGCGGCGGCATGGGACGGCTATTATATCGAGAAAAAAAACCCCACTAGTTTTACCCCAAAAACCATTTCCGAAATCAATTATTTGAACCAAAAATAACTTTTTCTCCCTCGAAATTTTTCTTTTTCCCCTCCAACCGTCTTAAATTTCCAAAAATGTGTGGTAATAGTGCTTGCTCCTCAGTGTAGCTGACTGATTCCTCAACGTGGCGGAGGTATCCCAAAAATTAGCGATAGTGAGGAATCTGTGGAGCCGATAAAATTAATTTAAAAATTATTTTTAAATAAAATATATTTTTATAGTTAAAAACTTTAAAGGCGTAATAATCGAGTGTTATATATCACAAGACTCGTTTTTTCTAGATGCATGCGATCGTTATGTCATATAGATTATGTAACTCACAGCAACACCATATTTGATTTAAAAGTTATGCCCCAACCAACTCCCCCGTCGCTCGCGCAATATTCCAAACACATTAACATTACCCTATCTTACCAACACCCCTAATTCGCATCTCAAAAACTGTAAAATCTCGTCACCCCACTGTACCTCCTCTCCCACTCTCCCCACCCCTCCCTATTCACTATCAAACCAAATTTTTTATATAAAAGTATCTAGCTATTAAAGCAATTTATATTACTGCCACAAATATCGTTGGAAATTATACTGAAAGAATCAATACATTCACCCCCCTCACAGACATTCAAGCCACCCTGCACACCTCACATCCCAAGACCAAGATCAACCCCTTCCCCCGCAAGACATGTCATCCTCTAAACACATGATCATCACCCCATCCCACCTCAATCCAACACCAATCCGTCTGGAAAAGCATCGGCCACCCCCTTTCAACCTTCCCCTTCCCACTGCCCGGCACCTTTTCCGAAACCACTCTCACGGGTCAGAAAAAATGATTACTTTGTCAGAACAAATGTTAAACGATCAGACATATAGAAATCGATGCTATTATAAATAATTTGAATAATTTTATTTCTATTAATTTGTCGTTTTAAAAATGACCAAATATTAAAAAATAATACAGTAACATACATCAAAAATTTATTTTTAATGTAAAATCGTTTATAAAACTAAAATTATGTTAAGTTCACACTTTCTCATTACAGCTGGTAACGCTTTAAAAAATTGAAAAATCTCACGGAGGAACAGGTATTTGAAACCAGGCTCGTTCGAACAGGTTTCTGCACCCTAACCTGCATTTTTTTCTTTTTTAATAGTTGCCTTTATTGACTGAATTTATCGATACTGAGGCAATGGTACAGAGCGAGAGTGTCGTTGGAAAGTTTCGTTTGTACGTGTGTGGCAGTGACTTTGATGAGTTAAAGTTGACAAATCCCCAGTCCATATGTGTACGACATGTGAGCTGGGTATGTGTACGACATGTGAGCTGGGAATCTGCCGCGGGGGAGCCGGGGCGCGAGCTCCCAACGCTCCGGCTACTCTGCCCCTCAGCTATTGGGGCAGAGAACCACTGAGCTACTTAAGAGGGCGTGGGACATGTGGCGGCGAGCCGCGAAATCGACGTTCGATACATATTTTGAAATCAGGGTAATGTTAATATACTGCGTAAGGCTGGATTTTAGATTTCCATTACCCGGAATTTTGAATTATGTTTTATTTTACTAATTCTATAGGCGTCAATATGACGAACTTTAATAGGCGAATACTAATAAATTCGTATTGCAAATAGAAAACTGAAAAGTGTCAATCCACAACACATTTGTTTACGTAACGTTGAAAATTGTAGGATACATGTAAAAGCAACACAAGCTGTAAAAATCTATTGCGCCTCAAGCCTTGAAAACGGCGGTTCACGCGCGATTTGGCACTTATTAGATACGTCGTAGTTCAAGCGTTCACCCATAGGTGACGGGACGGACTCTCCGCGCGCAGTGATCCATTACAGTAACGAATCACAGGTGTCGCGCGTGCTGGAGGCCGTCATTGTTTACTTTATAGTATCGCGAAACCACTCTTGAATTTGGCGGGAGACACCACAATGAGCGGTAATAACACACGGTTTAAAAAGAACTGGGATAGAGGACACATGTTTATTTCTGAATGGCGCGAAAGAAGCCAAGGGTAATCACCTTATTTATTTATTTATTTATTTATTAGCATCCCATATTCCAATACACTTTGGAAAGGACTTGTCAATTATTATTATTATGTTTATATTTGTTATGGAATATGAATATTTGCACACAATTACATTAATATAAAAATATATAACAGATAAATAATATAATTTACACACTTATTAATTCTAGCAGCTCTACAAACATGTAAAGACTACATTTTGGTTGCAGTACAAGTTATTACAATTAATATACAGATAGATATTAAAGTATAAATATGTAAAGTCTACATTACATTGAAACACAAGGTATTGCATGAAGTCTCCTTATATCAGTCTTGTTCTGCATTATAGAAATTCATCTTTATTAAAGTATTCTTCTACAGAATAGAAGGCCTTATTAAAAAAGTAGGATTTAACAGTTATCTTTAATTACTGTAAAATAATTAATTTACTTCAAATGACTGGGTAGGTAATTTATTAGTTTTCCCCAGCATAGTATGGATTTGATGTAAATTTTGAGGTTCTGTAGGAGAATATGTGAAGATGATTAGCTTGTCTGACGTAGTAATGGCGTATATCACTATTTTTAACTTTTTTTTAAATGTTTTCCGTGTAAAAAAGAATACTACGGTACATATACATGCCATGGAAGAATGATAATTTTGGTACTTATAAACTAGGGGTTAGCCTGTGACAATGTTTTCAGTATTGTCATGTGCCTAGCACAGTTACGATGCTATAAAATTTTGTTATCATACAAAGACTGAAAAAAAATGATGTGAAATTAACTCAACATTGGATATAGTTATATCCACTGAGCAACCACTTGGAATCGCTCTATCCACTGAGCCACTGAGGCCCCCCATGGAATCTCTCTATCCACTGAGCTACTAAGGCCCCATTTGAAATATATTTATTCACTTGGCCACTGTGGCCCCACTTGATTTAGTTCTATCCACTAAGCCACTGCGGCCCCACTTCATTAACTCAAAATTGACGCGAGACATTTAAAGTAAACAAAAATGATATTCCATTACCTTCATATCTCTATGCAATATTCTCTATGCATTAATACAAAAATTTTCATAGGGAAAAACTAATTAAAAAATTAGTTTTTTTTTGGGTAAAAGTTAATGATTGCGTAATCTGATCTAGCTGAAGTTCGAATTTTGCCTTTATTTTACCCTGAGGATTCGCTCTGCAAAATTTGAAGAACTTCTGTTGAGTTTCAAGGTACTTAGAGGTGTTAAAGACGTACAGACAGACAGACGGACAGACATAGTCTACTTATTATATAGGATAGCGGCCTACAATGGCTTTTTCCCCCCTTATTACTTGTTAATCATACTGTATTATTCTGTAATCTTAAAGCCTTTTCCAATTTTGTCGATTTGCCTCAAAATATGATTGCATAATTTACTATGGACTGAATATTTTAGAAATAGTATGCAAGTATTGTATTATTATCACAAACCTTTTTAAGGCATGTACCGCAAAACACACTGAACTCAATTTTTTACAGAAACTATCAACATGCTCAGTCCATGTTAAATTACTGTCTACAATGAGGCCTAGAAATTTAGTACTATTTACTGTTTGTAACCCGTCCTCTTCTATTGTTGTGCATCTTTCATTGTGCATTGTATGTTTATTTATTTGCATGAAATTCATGAGCACATATTTGTTTACATTTGCTTGTGTCATCCGCAAACATTATAGCTGAGCCGTTGGTTATTTGTTTTGGAAAATCATTAATAAATATTAAGAATAAAATTGATCCCAGTATTGAGCCCTGTGGCACTTCTACTCGAATAGTTCTGGTATTGGACATAACATTTTTTATGTGATTTTTGTCATAATATCTTATGGAGGTGATCTGTTTTCTGTCTTCAAGATATGATTTAATTAGATTATTGGTTACGCCTCTTATTCCACACTGTTCAAGTTTTTGCAATAAAATATCGTTGTCGGCACAATCAAAAGCTTTTGAAAGGTCTGCGAATATACCAGTTGAGAATTGTCTTTTATCAAAAGATGTTAATATTTTTCCAGTAAAACTATAAATAGCTTGTTCTGTGGATCTGCCCTCTACAAAGCCATACTGATGCAATGAAATAACCTTGTTTTTTAAATTGAGAATTGGGTCAGTTTATTTGATATCAATTTCTCTAAACAAAAATTTTTAATGACGTAAGAAGGGCAATAGGCCTATAGTTATCCATCAATGCCTTGTCACCTTTTTTATGTATTGGTACTACTTTTGCATATTTGAGTCTATCAGAAAAAATTCCCTGGGCAAGACATTCATTGAAAATGTAAGTCAAAGGCAGTTTTATTAAATAAGAACACTTTTTAGCAGAGTCATAGGTACCTCATCTATTCCACAGGAACTTTTACTTTTGAAATTTTTAATTACATATATGATGTCGTCTTCATAGATAGGTTTGAAAAACAGCGTGGTGGAAGAAAAAAAAGTAAGTAAAAAATATATTTAATAACAGAAATATGCGGGCCTTATGATGATTATCGAAATTGATTAAAAGTATGTCAATACTGTTGCTTATGCCTGATTAATCATATATCTAAGCAGTTTGAATTTTATGCAAATGCAGTAGTATTCCAAAGTAAAGAGTAATTAATTATAGCTGAAAACTTATAAATGAAATATTGCGAAATTTTTGCACCACTAAAAGACGAAATGAAATAAAATTATACTTATTAGAAACTACGCTTATAAGCAATATTTAATTTTTTCTGGGTGAATACGTGGATGCGATGAATTGCTAGTCACAATTATTTAATGTATAAATATAATATTTGGTGGTTATGCATATAGGTTATAGTTTTCATACATCTTTATTGAAACAAGTATAAACCAGCATTGGTAATGTGACTAATGCATTTAAAACTAATATCACTGGCTCGCGGTGTGAATGTGTATATATGTGGCCTATGTGTATCTAATGACAACACTGATAAACACCGTTATTTGACATTCACATTCTAACTAAATTCTTCGTTAACTGGCTAAGCTTGATTAGTTGTTTCTGTCCTAATGAAAGCTGAGCAAGTAAAATCAAACTGACCGAGCAAGTAGTAATAGTAGTAAACACTGAGCTATCATTCTGCAGGGCCGGGGTTTGAATCCCTGTCTGGGCATTCTCATTTCAGCTTTCCATGGTTTCCTGACATAACTCCAGGCTAATGCCCAGAATGTTCCTTACTAAAGACTACTGCCGGTTCCTTTTTAAGTTCTCTTGAACTATGTTGTAGTCAGGGGCTACGGTAGCATAGCGGCTACAGTTCTCGCCGCCCACCAAAGCTCTCGATTTCGATTTCCGGCCGGGTTACACTAGAATTTTCACATGTCAAAAACGCGGCAGCCATTGCCATTGGTGGGTGGGGTGGCTTTTCTCGGGGTACTGTAGTCTCGTTCCACACGTAGATATTTTCCATCACTGTTCCATCTTCACCTCACTTCACCCTGATCTGCTGTTAAAGTGCCATATATATCCCCCACTGTCCTTAATGACCTCGCCGTAGAGGACAGTGAAGCCATAAAAAAATTGCAGTTTAAGAAATGAGTGTTTCTTGAGTGCAGGTTGTAAGATTTTACAAAGTTTCTTAGTGGTAGGTGGTTCTACTTGTTGGTTCCCACTATCGTAAAATCACCGTTTCTATTTCAGTACTTACTCGGATTTTCTGCACAGTGTTTCGGACAACAGATAAGGGAAGCTACGTTTATAAGTCTAGATTAAGATCTACAATCTTATGTAACTAACTCAGGACCGTTTACACTGGGGACACAGTTTAGGACGAGAGAAGGTGTCAGTAGAGAGTGTTTACAGACAAATCGGAGGCCACAGTTAGTTGATGCTCTGTCGGAATCACATTCCAGCCGTGCTAATTTCTCGTGTGTTGAAAGATACAGAGCAGAGATACTGAGCAGTATTCATTAACTGTCAATTTTACTTGCGGGGTCACTCCCGGATTTTCGCACGTAGGAATCGTGCCTGGACGATGCAGTAGGTCGACGGGTTTTCTCGGAGATCTTCGGTTTCCCCTCTTCCGCATCATTGCATTCCAAGGCGCTTCTCCGTATCTGCCTCATTCATCTCTCATCGGCTCTAAAGACCTTAGCTTAGATGATAAGAGCCGTCCATACCTCTTATTAACTTATTCTGTAATATTAACGTAATTATTCATGACACCAGCGACTGATTTGCAATGTCAGAATTTAACATGATCATGTTTTATTTAATAACATATCATAGAGATATAATACACTAGAGGGGGTGTGACGTCATAAAAGTGTGTTCAACATGGAACAATGTTTTGTTAAAGTAACGTGACAGATTCCGAACACACCATTCGCTCACTGGAGCGTAACGTCACGAAGGTGCGTCCAACAAGTTCGACATTGCGCAATCTTCCTAAATCTTCCTAAAAAAACACCCTTTCTTTCAGTCTCTTATAGCAGACGCCGCCTCTATCTATTATACCTCTATGGGTATAATATACCTCAATGATTATATAACATATTGTGACGTCGGTGTTATATGCTTTAACATTTACATGTTTATAAGAACCGTTTTATTTGGGTTTGTAGCTAACAAAGGAAAAATTATATAACGTTTAGGAACAGCCCGCGGTCATGGGACATTTCGAGATCGCTGCGGCTCGAATTTTCATATTAGAATTCGTCAGTGTATTCACTTATATATTTGGACGTTGAAGACATGTATTTGTGTACAAATTACCCTGGGTACAGTTTAGGAAGATGCCCTAAAATGTTATCACTAAAATGGCGTGTTAAATAATCTTGTTTTCGATAGCATGGTTGTAGGGGCCGATAACTCAAATGGTAAAATAATGACTTTTCGTTTGATTAAACCCCCGAATAACCTAAATATCCAGAAGTCAACATATCGAAACAAAATTTAGAGACGTAAGAAATATTTAAGTAACATTTTTGGCATCCGAGTCATAGTTTGGTACAGTAACGTAGTTTTATGTCCGTGACTGCAAAGCAGACAACTATACAGTAACCGTGGCATAAAGTTTCTCATGCATCCGAAGCTGGCCGCGCTGAGAGAATGAGAGAATATTATTTTGAAACTCAGTTTAAGGTTTTTGAAGTATAATTAATTTTTATTTTAGTTTACTGAATTTTACGATAAGTCTAGGAATATTTTCAGTGGCAGAATTAACATTTTAAAGTACATTTTATCACGTCATCATATCTTACAACCATACATTTTCAAGTTTATTCTATTCGAATGTGTGAGTTAAAATTATTGATATTCTGAATATCTGTGTCAGTATTACAATATATAATATAATAATACATCATATTAAATAAGATACAGCAAAAAGTTTTGATCTATTTATTTTTTGGAGTTAGACTTTTTCTGAGTGATATTTGTTAACGTTAAGTGTACTGAATATGAATTCTACATTCCATATAATTTCAAACATTGAGATCAATGATCTTACTCAGCTTTTTGTACTTTTATTCATAATTATTTTATGCACAACTCTCACGATTGCGCCAAAAAGAAACTACTAAAAACAAAACGCACATGAAAATACACTATAATTCAGTTTTGATTAAAACAATTCAATCATACTAGTGGTATAAATATAAAACCAATTTCTTAGCACACGACAGAGTATAGTACTTGTTATGTGAGGACAATATCTGTACGTCTAAGTTATCGAGTCAGAATTAATTGATAAACTACAGAAGTAGGCCTATATCGTAAACGTGTTTGCCTGCCTAATACCTCTTCTCCCTCATACAGTTCCTATTATAAATGTTTTGAATAATAGTTTCTTAAATTGCAAATTATCATGATCATAGTGCGCGACTGTTAAAAAAGTATGCATCACTTGCGTATTCAATCACAATTTGGGATGTTCTGTAAAATCACCGTTATCTTCCGTTTATTACCGTCTGCGATCTACTCTACATTAATTACTAAATATAATCTGGTCAACATATAAAACGTATCTTCTCGCGAGGACTGAACACGGAATATTAATGTTCTAATCTATTCCACCATTATTTTTTATTCAGTAACTTAGAGTAGTATGTCCGTTAGGTATTTAATCCTTGGTGAGTAATGAGCCAACATTACGCAACATGAACTAAAAGAGACTATACAATACGATTCACTAACCTGAATAAATAACATGCATTTGAATAGGTGGTTCATAAATATGTTGGCACTAAAAAATGTCATTGACGATTTTAAATATAAAATATCAAGTAACTTAACATTTCACCAATATGGGATTACGTAAAAAAATAACTTTAATTTTATGATAAACAGTTATCTTGCCCTTGTAACTGTATCTAATTATTGTTTCCTGATCAGCCATTTATATCACGTCTAACTCTCCATCTGCCACGATTTCGGGAAACCATACAAAACCCTAATTAGGATCAGCCGGATCGAGATTCAAACCCAGGTCCTCCCGAAAGTGAGTTCAGTGTTTTACACCTGCGCCACCTTGTTCGGTCCAGGTGTACAGTAAGTAGAAATAAATTTGTCCAAAAAGTGTCCTAAGCATGTTTATAGACATATACATGAATGCTGTTTATTAGCAGTGTAACAGAAAAAAACCTTTCCACATTTATTCAGGTAGGACAATGCAGTTTTGGCGGAAACCTATTAAATATATCTACCTACTTGTTAAAGAGTATTAAATGCCTTAAAATTTTATGCTAACGCATGGCAAAAGAGTTACATGAATACGAGGTAGTTTAAAAATTCCACAGAAGGAGCACGCATTTTCTTCGTAGTAGCATATAATGTACTGTTTAATCGGACACAGATGCAAAGTGTTTACAGTTATGAGAGTGTCTAAAAGCGCAATGCTCAAAATATGTATTTTAAGGCCATCCAATATTTATTTTTATACTACTGATCGATATCAAAGACGCAGAGAAAGCCTACTAGCTAACAGCAACATCCGCCTCGTTTAAAAAAAATGTGAAAAATTCAGATTTGACTTCGCTTGGATTTGAACCTGTGCGAGCACTGTTAACCGCTACACCACCGCGGCACTTCCTGGATCGATAAATCTCGAATTGCTAGTACGGTATAAATAGATTACTTTACATAAAAATCATTACATTAACAGACAAACTGCCATTTGTTGCCATTGATATAGCAGTTCTACCATTGGTTGGTTCAGATGAATAAATGTGAGCTGCTCATCGCAAAGCCGTTCGCTGACTCACATCACAAGCATGCCACCTGCCTACAGATATTCTTATCTTTCTTCACACTTATTCCCTTTCTGTATTTCACAACAAACCTCGTACGCATTGTGTTGCTAGTTCAAGGTAGCTCCGCTTAGATCGCGCTGCGTATGTTGTAGCCATATGTGGCGCTATCCAACGAGTAACTAAAAAACCATACCAACAGCCCGTGCACGGTAAAATTTTTTCTCCCATGCACTCTAAAGCAACTATGAGAAGAAATTCTTAAAAGTGGGATGGAGATGCGCGTCCAAGGTCAAGAAGCGAGGGAGCAATACGGGCGACACTAACACGCACACCTAGTGCCTCGTCGCTCCTACGCGCAAGCCGTGCAGTGTTTCCGTCGTAACGCTGTACTGTGCAAATTAGATCTGTAACTGTGGGGTTTTATTCCACGCGATGAAAGACCACAGGTTAAACTACGCCCATATATTTGTACTTTTCTCTTACTGCTTATCGAAACTGCACCTGCAAACTTTAATAATTCGATATTTCACCATTTTCACGAATTTTTTTCTCCAAGAATACACTTAATATAAAAAAGGGGAAAAAAATAGGGGCGTAGTTAACTTTTTTTTACATTTTATGACAAGAAGTCGTATTTGCAGAATATTTATTTACCGAGATACGCGTATTCGGCAAACAACTATTTCACAGAAAATGCGGGGGTCCATCCCACACTTAACTCTGCTACAATAGCCAACAAACAAAGAAGCTGCATTCCCTCGTACAATGGCATTTGTATATTAAACATTTTGTAATATTATTTTTAGATTTATTTTCAATCAATGTATATACGGTTCATGACCACATTTATTGGAGAGCTTTATCAGTATGAATTCATTGTATTTACCAATTGCAAAAACCTTTTAAAGGCAAATGTATTAAATACATTTTGTTATTTTCAATCGGGCTCTGAATCACACGTACCTAAGCTCACATTGATTGTTTTTATATATCCTTTTTAAATAATTATAAAGCAAACAACATTTTTTTTCGCAATTCAGCTAGCAAGCAAAAAAAAAATATGTACAGGCATTAAGGTAGGAGAATATAATTTGTGAACCCTTAGGAGGCAGGCTCGTGAAATTCAGTTAGCAAGTATCATTTCTAGCTCCAGGAATGTATGTTTAAGCCCATTATAACCATAGTGATTAGCCAATATTTCCTTCATACGGATGTTTTTAACGAAAACAGGTTATAACAGATTGGTTAAAATATAGGGTTAATGAGAAAAAAAATTACATTTTATTGTTTGAAATTTAATCAAATATATTACTACAAAAACTCTCAAGCAAACTTTCACAAAGATTGAAAGATTGTGGTGCTGATTGCGATCATGGTGCTTATTGTGGTGCTGATGGTGGTGCTGATTGTGAATGTGGTGCTGATTGCGATTGTAGTTCTGATTGTGGTGCTGATTGCGATTGTGGTGCTGACAATGGTGGTGGTTGTGGTGTGGAGGGGGTATTGGTAGTGGTTGGGGAAATTGATGGAAAACAAGTCTTTAAATAACTCTTTAATACATTTCAGATCACCGGGTCACGGTCAAAGGTCAAGGTCTGCTGGGTTATATTGACAGATAGTAAGGATTATTGTGATATGGGCTGCTTGGGTAGACGTGATGGTTTCTGACTTTCTATTGGGCTATATTGGATTTTAAATATAATTCTGCTTGATCCGACAGTTCAATTGTAAGTGTAAGGTGAATGTTATTCGAAGTGCTGATTGGCCGCAGTCTGTTTGAAGTGTGTTTCTGATGTATCGACATGTTAAATTATCTTAAGTGGCTGAAATAATTCTAGACACGTAAGGCTTATATGTGCTTATAATAAGTATAATTTTTATCTGAACTATGGCAGGTTAGGTTATGCTAAGTTATTTCTGATTTTTTTCTGGCCTTTGGTGGGTTAAGGTAGGTTATATATATATATATATATATATATATATATATATATATATATATATATATATATATATATATATATATATATATACACATATATATATATAATTACCTTAAGAGTTCTGTAAGTAAACAATACCTTCGGCAAATTTTATAAAAAGGAATTCTATCAGGTTTCAATACATTAAACTTTGATATATTAGATTATATTAACATTGCACAAATTCATATGCTTGAGAATTGCGATGTACGTGGAATAAACGAGAACCGAAATTCCGCCACCGTTTATTTCAATTTTATTTTGGCTTTGTAATTGTTTTACTTTTTATAAAATATCTGAATACAGTATCCTTTCATGTACGATACATTATATTGTAAGTTAGGATGTCAAATATCCGATGCATACACACAGTGAAAGAGTATTTTTGGGTGTTGGATGATTTCAAAACGAACATTCACAGATTAATTACATTTGTTTTTTTAATGAGTTTTAATAGTGGGTAAAATACTTTAAATGATTTTAAGACGTATTTTATCTATCATTCGTGTTATAAAATTTTCTGTAAAAGGGATAACACGTCACGCGATTTCATCAAGGAAGATGGTTTTATAATCGGTCGTAGAAAACCAGTAGCGTCGTTTAAAGCTTGCAAATAATGTTTATTTGTATGAACACAGACTAATTTGGATTCAGACCTAATGGGCAAGGAACTGGAAAAATCAATATTATGTAGCTGTGATGATCATTTCCTAGAATGGATGTACTATAGCCGGGGGACGTCCTGGCATTCTAAGCGCGTCTAAGCGTGGTAAGCCAAGCCAGGGGGGACGACATGCGCGCGCAGATCTGGCCGTGGTATCTGCTATTCCACAAACATCAGTTACGGCGGGCTCAGTTTTATGTAAGGCAATGGAGGACGCAGGACGTTTTCAGAGGCACGGAAACGTTATCCCCAGTGTTAGAAAAGTGAACTTGCTCACAATATCCATGAACGACCACGTATCATAAAAATGATACAACTGAAATACTACGTAGTTTGTAACACTCGGTGCAATGTCGCGTGAATTCATTTATGCTTACAGTTTAACAAAGTAACTGAACAGTAACATTACGCAAATGCATTTCATTTGAAACTGTAGAAATGTTGTATAACTTTATGTGCTCAAAACCTTGATAATGGGTATTTTTATTTACAGTGAACTACCCCGCGGTATAAAGAAAGCATACACAAAGATGATATAAAATAATAAATATTAAACAATGCCGCCGCTATGACATATTATAATATACAGTGTAGTGTCCATCGACTTTACAAATTCCACCCAATTAAACTGCGTGTAAGCATTCATGCTGTGTAACGATAGTTTATGTGAAATTGTGGTCTGCATACGCCTAGGTGTTGAAATTATAATGCCCACGCAAATCATCGTAAATCATTGAGAGTTTATATAAAAATGTTTAATTACCATGTCGGTTTATGTATTATTTCTAGAATTCCTAGTCATGTGCAAAAGTAATGGCACCTGTAAAGATGTTTTCCCAAATAACGCTGGCTTCGGCAGCACGGTGTAATCGCTGCAAAAATACGTATGTAGCATATATGATAAGATAATTGTTTGCACTAACTTAACAGTCCGTAATAAATTTTCGTATATGATTTATGCCAGTAAATATTATTCCAAACGCTACGTTTATTAAGAGAAAATAAGTATCTCGATTATAAAACAAAACATGTGCAAATACGTAGTCGTATTTGAAAGACATTACAAACTAAAACATTAACAGGTTAAAATTATATGCCTGTCAAATTACTAGACAAACAGTTTCGAAACTAACACTATTGTTACGTAGATTTCTTTGTTGGTGTTGAAGTTGCGTTCACACGTATTTGCTCAAGAAGGTACAGGTTCAATTTCGTGTTGTAGCCTATTTGTTTTACATATAATATAAGTGATGATATTTGCAGGTTCGATTTCGCGTTGTAGCCTATTTGTTTTACATATAATATAAATGATAATTTTTGTATTACAGTTATGGTACAAATAAAGATATTTCCGATAACATATTATATTTTTACACTCACTATTTACCAATGTAATTGAAATACAAGCGTAACTGTAATATTATATATATATATATATACATCTTGCAAGTCCACTTAGTAGGTTAATGTACTTATTACAAGTAAAAGCAAGTATTCAGTTGGGTACTAGTATCCAAGGTTTTACTTGTAAACCTACAAGACAAAATGCAAATATATTTCCATATGTACAGCACACACTTATTTAATTCCGTGACAATTGTGTTCTCGTAGTTTGCGTATTGGAAATTATGTTTCCAATGAAAGGGTGACCCATACGGACGAGCATAAATCAAACCCATGCCCTGCCCTGGATTCGAAACCTGAACCACTCACCCTCAACACTCAACTGACTGCGTCACAGAGGGCAGCCAATAGGTCAACCAGAACACTGTCAGTGGTAATATGAACTTATTTAAAGCGAACAACAAACTGCTTATTTCATTGAAGATAATTTGTAAGTTACAATTTACGTAATACTTTCAGTGATTGTTCCACATTTTATGATTTTCTGCAGTGTAGGTTGGGATTAGCCTGCTTATATTTACTCTAAATTAAATGCAATTATTGGGGGAAGAGTTTTGAACGTTGATTTAAAACATGTTTAGTTTAGCTTGAACTTCAGAGGTAACGTTATTAGTTGGAATATGAATATAAATAACAATTTGTTTTTATCTTTTGTCAGTTCTATTTTGTGATATTCTATATCACTGATTATTCTAAACATTCGTGTGTCATTTAATGTAACTTTATTAGATTTAAATATGTTTTATATTTATTATTCTTTATTACACATTGTTTGCATTATTTTTGTATTTTTGTTAGAATTAACACAGCTGTGCTCTAACACGTGTTTACGTTGGCTTGACATTATGCTGTCTCAAACCCCTCAATGTTGGAGTATTGTGTGAACATACTGTATATTGTCTTCTGAGTAATCCATTCTCCTTGAGATATTTCCTACGCCGCGCCGTAAATCTTCACATCCAATATTTATATACTCTCCCCCCCCCCCTCCCTTTTATGTTCCTTCATTTTCGCTGTGCAAGCATTTGTAATACCTTTATTTTGTCTTCATGATATGCAAATGTGGAAACGAAACCCCTCATCTGCTGAAGCATCAAGCCACATAATATATTCCACCTCCATCGTTGTTGCTTTTATCTAACGTGATTTTAATTCGATACTGGTGAATAATTTAACAGAACATTTGCACTGAATAACAGTAAAGCAATTGACTTCTGCGGGACAGCGCACGCAGACGGTATCGAAATCACCCAGCACACACTGTCACAAGAGCACAGCTATCTGTTGTCGCCAGTCAAAACTTCTCCGTGCCCGGTTTCGCCGAATGTTTTTATGTCCGCGAGTATACTGCCGGGCTGCTGTCCTGCCGCTAAGCTACAGACCGGTCCGTGCCGAGTGGTGCCAAGACTTCGCCCGGCTACCATACGAGGCTGGGTCAAAAATTATCGGAACGCGCTTAACTGGTCAACGTACGTGTATAGATATTTCATGTTTTACAACTTTAATTTTTAGTTTCATGTTGAAATCGTTTTATTGGGAATTGTATACCATCAATAAGCATCAATAAACGCATTAACAAACACTCTTACATTCGGTAAGAAAAATTACAAACAAACTCTCAAGCTGTATTTTCGAACGACCGCTAACAAGTGAGTGGCCAAGCCAATACGTAGGCTACAGATGATTCCACTAAATATTTTGTTTGCGCTTTTTTTTTGCCGAGCGTGGAGGTTTTGTTTATTCTACCGTGTATCTTGTTAGATGAACAAAATCAATATTTTTGCTTATTGAGTTTTGTTTACTCAACAAAATATTATGTTGGGGTTACTAGATACACTTTAGGCCCTATACAAACTAGTACGTTTTTGGCTGGAACTACCTTTGTCACAGTGATGGCGATGGCCGGAGTGACTGCATAGTGTTTGTTATCGGAGGCTGTTTGCACAGTTTAGAGAAATTGTATTGTCACGAAGAAGTGTGTATGAATGGATACAAAGCCTGTATAAAGGTTACACAAGACGAAGGAGGCAGACGCCCATCCACGCCACGACTGATGACAACACTGAGCGGAGATTTCATGAGAAATGATTTTGTTGTACATACTACTGACAGCGAATTATGTGGTAAATCGTCATATGCAAATAACTGATACTGTCAGGAATTTGAATGTTTCCTGACAAGAATGTCTGCACACAGCCATGCCCGTACTACTTGTGTTTGATATCTGGTGGTTCGTTGGCTGTTAAGAAAAAGCAAAAAATAAAAACCCGCATGTTGTTCCTCCCCAAGGCAAGTTCACATGTAGACGAGAGCATGCCGGCGCTGGTCGAAGCCGTCTAACTCATATGGGAGCCGCAGTGGTGTAGCGGTCAGACCATGCCCATCCCATCTAGGCGAATCGGCTTCAATTCCCGGGCGGGTCACTCTCGGATGTTCGCACGCGGGGGATCGTGACGGACAACGCCGCCGGTCGGGAACTTTTTTCGG
Source organism: Dryococelus australis (assembly GCA_029891345.1). Lineage (NCBI taxonomy): Eukaryota > Metazoa > Arthropoda > Insecta > Phasmatodea > Phasmatidae > Dryococelus > Dryococelus australis. Next base: position 130,837,850 of record CM057009.1, read on the forward strand.
GGATCTCCCGTTTCTCGCGCCCTTGCATTCCGGCGCTAATCCACACGCACCTCACTTCACCCTCATCGGCTCTCAAGATCCATATGTTAAGAGCCGCCCAAATCTCACCACTGTATCCGCGGAATACGCCTGTCGCTCCGGCCAGCCCGAAGATCGGGTGAGGTAAGACGTGGTGGGGACAAAGACGCAGTTGAACGAATACGGGGAGGAAGCGGGAGATCCCCGAAAAAACCCCACCATACCACGGCATGGAGACCTCAGTGACTGAGACAATCGCGGAGCCTGGTGAAGAAATAATATACAACTTGTAAATTATGCATTCACAGGAGCAATTTTTTAGTATGAATTATTTATAGGCTGCTTACAGTTAAACAAGAGCTTTTGAAATCAACTTTTGAAAAATATCACTGCTCCTACCCGCATATATTTTATCGGCCACACTGATTGGTACACGCCTAGTAAAGTTGGTAACAACTGAGGTGAAGTCATTCTAGCCTTAACGCTGAATTGAAACTTTTATATAAACATTTTTGAATAATAAAATTATTTAGTTTTCTATATTTTAATGCAAATAAGTGTAAGAATCAGAAAATTTGTAAAATACATACTTTCCCAATAATTTTACAGCTTTACTTGACCAAAGGATGAACGAAGTAACCAGGCCCATGAGAATTTTTATATGCTGTAAGAATACACAATGTGCATACAAGTCGATCATAGACAGGACTTTCAAAAGTGCTCAGTTTACCATGAACAGCGTACACCATAGTTTGTAATTCAACAACAACTACATTATCGAGGCGGGATTCCGTTTCATATTATGAAAACTGTTATGAAAGCGAGGTCTTTAGAAGCGAAACAAGGCATAAATTGTGTTTTTCTGCCAGATGATGAGGGTTTTGTATTCATCGTATTCATTGTATTGCCGATTTTAAATTTTTAGAGTAATATTTTTTGTTCCGTTTCCTGCAAAATAAAATTGCATTTTCTGCACATTTATTCTACACGTTTTTGGTGAAGTTTCGTTTCGAGTTTTTATGTATCAATGTATGTTTTATTGGTTTTTGTTGCATTTCTCACAGTCAGCTAAATTTCGAGTTCAACTAGCCAGGAAAGTTTTCGGAAAATTACGGGAAACTGAAATGAGTGTGGCAGGACTAGGATGCGATCCCTGGTTCTCCCGACTGGGATACTAGCGTGTTACCGCAGCACTAGCAAATTTTTTGCTCCACTTCTATTGGCAACCATGTGATAGGTTCGGCAGACATTAGTGACACGATCTCATTACACGGTGACTGGTAAGTACGTACAAAAATACACTCGTACTTTGCAGTTTTGCATGGGACTCAAGACCTGTTTCCCTCGCATCGCAAGCCAACGTTCAGTCAACTACGTTACGGCGGTCGACATTCATCTTTCGGGCAGACCTCCCGTGGCGTAGTCGGTTGGTGCGACACCGATCTGGGCTGCAGGAGGCTCTGGGTTCGAATCCCGTTAGTCTGTATGCCGTCCCCTACCAAGCTCTCGGGCATAAAACCGGGGGACGTTAAAAAGTCCAATATAATACAATTCTTCTTTCGGTGTAGAATAAACGTGTAAATCACTCAACTGTTAAATGATTTTAGAGTATCGTGCCAAATCCCTAAACTTTCCTTTTTTCCAAACCCCTGTTCTTCATTTCAGTGTTGGCAGGCCTGGGTAGGTGATCAGTAAATGCTGGTCACGTGAGCACGTGGGGTGTTCTGACTACCCCTTCTTGTGGCGGGGGCCATGTGAAGATAGGGGTGTGCCCCCCCCCCCCTCCCACAAATTCCTTCTGAAACTTGTAGAAGCAGCAAACGTGCTGCGAGTTACTCAACGTGCACACTGAAAGAAATGTTTTCTTTGTTGGTTACAAAAACTATTTCGTCGATGCTTTCTATGGCAAATTTTTTCGTTCGTAAAATATTGTGATGTCCGTTAGCACGTAAATAGAAAAATAATTGACCCATTTACAGTCCATGCATGGTTACTTCGCACATTTCCGAAACCCTGCTAAAGTTCTACTTCCAGGATATTCCTCCGCCTCGTGCAAACAAAGCTTAACCGGACTAGAAAATTACACAAGGGGGAACTCAGCGTAATGATATTTTGCGTAAGACCTACTTGTTACTAGTCAATACCAGCATACCTATTTTCTCACGGTTTTCATTCATTTTATTTATAAATAAAATTCTATAATTTACAGATAAAATATAAATACAATTTCAATTTAACCAGAAGTAAGGTACTTTTATGTTAACACAAGTATGAAACGTTTGCGATTTGTGGCAGCATCGGTCAGATAATATCCGGTTTCGTAAGTCGATATCTTCGCTGCATCTGATAACACTCTTCATAGTATGGGGATTCCAACATAGCTTGAATTTCACGGCGGGTGTCAGCGAATCTTCAATGTACGTTGCAATGTCGTCTATTTCATAAGAGGCCATTGCCAGTGACACCTCGTGGGAAACATTACCACATTTCACGAGGTACATCTTACAGTTTTTTATCGTCGATGTTCGGTATCGCATTGTAGGTTTGAAAATCAACAAGGCTTAAGCACCATTTCGCCTCCAGGTCGAGCGATAGAAAGTGTACCACATGCAGCTCAGAAATAGGACCCGTCAAGATAAGCTTGTCTACATAGATGACTGTTCCATCACAATGTATAGCCATGTTATGAAATTACTTGTAAGAGCGAACCACGCAGCGAAGACACAAATGTCCACAGTTCCATGTGTTATGCATCTGCTCAGTTTAATAATGTTACATTAGTTTGTTATATTTCAAGTGCCAGCGCAGTTCGGGCGGAGAACACTAATTCACAAAACTTTCATAATAGTCTGCATGTTTCCCCCATTTTTGTAAGCTACCCAGTGAGTACCCGGCCTCGCTGCCACGTAAAGATTGGTTATGGCACATTTGTCTCTCTTGGGTTTAAAAGGCAAAGCATATCTCATAAGCACTCCCCTGAAATGTGGTATTTCCAATTTGCATGCAAACAGTTCCAAATCCACGTTCGCGAGTGGTTGTTTCGGTAGAGATCTCATTAATGCCTCTTCCTGCTGTGTCGCTTTTGCACACTTCCACCTCATACTGGGTATGGCCTTGGCCATTTTTATTACCCATGGCGATAGTTTCCATATTTGCATTGTTTCTTTGTGCCTCCGACAATTGCTTCTGTTCTTTCAATGCTGTGTTGACGGCTCGGACGATACCACTCGTGGCTCCCGAATGCATTAAATCGAGAAAATAGCACCACCAAGGTGTTGAGATAGAAAAAATGAAATCCAAGATGGCGACATCCAGCAATGTATAAAGAAATGTCAAACGAAAAAATTCAAGATGGCAGAATGAGTATGGGTGAGAGGGGAGGAGACCTGCTTACTAATTAATCAATGAGAAACATTGGTAGCGAGGGGAATGTTAAGACAATGTGATTAAGTGGAGGAGTGTCAATCGTCTGCTTGACATGGAGCTGGGAAAGGGGACCTGCGGAAATATAAGTTTATGAAATAAAATTTTTAATGTTATTTTAAAATTATTTTATACATTTTTATAAATATTTAATAACGTTTTATAAATTTTAGAGAACTTATGGAATTTTTTGGATTCATGGCTGATGGTTAGGTCTGACTACGGAACCTGAACCCTGTTTATCGATTTGGCATACTCTATGCCTATAAAACCAGTATATCCGCCACTGCTCTGCCCTCGAGAAGCAATCCTCCCAAATCCTTCCGATGGATCGAAAAGTGCAATTCCGTGCCTCGTTTATGCAGCTGGGAGGGGGGATCGGTGTTTTTAGAGGTAAAACGGGAATTTTTGACGTAAAAAAAAAAAAGAAATTTTGAGGGAGAAAGGGAAATTTTGGAAGAAAGGGAATTTTCGAAGGAAAAAGCGTAATTCAAGATGGCGGCGGTCGGCTCCGATGCTCTGACACCCCACACCCTTGTGCCCAACCATTCCAAATCATTCTATTAATGCGTATTTTTATTTTAATATGTAGCAGAAATTTGGCATACATAATATAGCCTGTGACTAGCATTATCATTTGATAACTGAAGGTTCAGGGCAGAGCGTGATGCGTGCATATGCTGTTGCAACTGGAATTGTCATTTTAGCTTTTCCATGGCAAAAAATTATTTGCGTAGCTTCGGATCATTTCCCAACGCCATAGCTGTGTTGTGTTTCAGGAAAGATGAAGATGTTCCGTATTTCAATTACGGAGTTGGTCTCCGTTTGCAGTCATTACACACCGAGTTATCGGATATTAACTTCGAATTTCAGCGAATTTGTTGTTAATATATTGGAGTCTTGCAAATGGTGTTACGTATGTTGCTCGACTGGCTAGATCCACGACATTGGTCACAGATGCGTAGCACCTCCAGTGTTTTCCTATTCATTGTACAAATGAGCATGACAAGTGATAATATGGGCATGTCATATACTCAAAAAATCTTCAGGTAAATGTAAAATGCTATATCAGATCAAGACACATATTAACCTTAAAATTCCAGAGCCCAGCTAGGATTTTTATGAGATTTCAAGGACACCGAAAACATTATAACAATATTTGGTGATACCAGCATAAATAATAATCATCGTCCATAAAGTTACCAGAAAAGAAACATGCATACAACTAATTAATCATCTCGTGGATGTACGTCTGTGAGGATGTACGTCTTCATGTCTTGTATGAAACGTAATTTTTTTTCATGACTTCATTTTACAAAGATTCTTTTGTACAATTAGCCTATTTGGTTAAATAACTGGTGAAAATTGTTTGACAAATTCCCGGAATATAGTGTGTGCGTGTCTTTATATATATATATATATATATATATATATATATATATATATATATATAAAGACTATATATATATTATATATATATATATATGGAAAACATTCTATTGTTCTCAAATAAAATATACCCATAAATCAAAAGAAAACCGTTTACGACCACAGTGCATTCTTCCAGTGCTGACTTACGGCTGTGATACTTGAACACGCAATGACTTTACAAAAGGAAAACTTAGAACAGCCCAAAGAGCTCTAGAAAGGTCAATGTTGCGTTTTACTAGGAAAGACAAGAAAAAAAGCAACAGACAACAGATCAGGTACTGAAGTCAAAGACATCTTGGAGAAGAAGACAGCAACCTTGAAGTGGCAATGGGCCGGCCATGTTGCTCGGACGAAAGATGAAAGATGGACAAAAACGGTGTTCGAATGGAGTTCAAGAAATCATCGGAGACCAAGAGGAAGACTACAAGGCCGTTGGGACAAAGACATACACAGGGTTGCTGGGAGTTAACTGACAGAGAATCGCCCAAGACCGTTCTACCTGGAGAAGACTATTGAAATACTTCCTTAATTACTAACTGTAAGAGGCCACATCATTTCGTGATTGAACTGGCTGATTATATATGTGTGTGTGTGTATCGCATATTGAAGAAATTTATTTAGTACTCGTTACTGGCAACAAGTTGCTTGTTTGCCAAGAACGAAATTCCGTCTCGGAAAACATCACCCAAATAGTTTCTGTCACTAAATGCTGTTCATTATTATTTTGAGAATTATTTGATTCAAATTTCATCAAAGTTTCACCTACCCTATCTACATATAATTTAACTGGGATATGACTGTCAAGCCGACGGAAAGAGAGTTTTACGTAAACATTTGTGAATACTGGAATTATTATCTGTTCATGCATGTAACTGAAATAATAAGCAAATATGTTCAACGTGGATACAAATAGATCTGCAGTATCGCTTTCAAAAGTGCTCAGTTTACCGTGAACATCCTATACCAATAAATCTTTTTTTTTTTTTTTCAGTGCACTGTCGGCGAGTCAGGACGGCCTCGGGTGGTCGTACAACCAGAGTCGGATCAACATGCCCGGTTCTCGACCCGGGGGGGGGGGGGGTTTGCTCAGTTCCGCACAGGAGCCGCAATTACTATTCTGGAATTGGTCGTGGAGGAATTGGCTTGGCGGCGGCGGATGCCGACTTCGTAGCGGCCGGTGGTCCTCGGCCGGGCCGGCAAAACGACGGCCCGACGATGCCCGTGGGACCGCACCTAATGAAGACTGACAAGTGTTGACGAGAAGGACGACGGCGGAGTGACACACGCAGTCCGTCGTCGTCATCGCCCGACATTCACCGTATACCTATAGGCGGTATACAGTCAAGTGAGCACTTTTGAAAATCCTGCTTAATATCTTTAGTCCATTCCCCATTGGAAGCAACTTTCTCGGAGCCCTGCTAAATATCTACTTGCAGGGCCGCTTCGTATCCTTGCGCCCAATGTAAACAAACATTGCCATGTGACTGCCATGTAGCATCTGTCAAACTCAATGTTTACATTCCATTGTGTGTGTATAGGTGTTCGTATACTTTCGCTACACCTAAAAATATACATTGAAATGTGACTTCTACTTTTATACCTGTCAAATGTGTTGTTTACTGTTTACAGCTTTTCGAATAATTCTGTCTAAGGTCTATTTCAAAAACCATTTCGTACGAATATTCACAGTTTAGGCCTATAACATTAGTTAGGTCAGCTTTAGTCAGCTTTATGATGTTTTAAATATGGCTGAATTAACGATAGTTGTTATGGTTACGTTACAGTAACATATTTGTTTTTCACGGCATAGCATATTACACGTAATGCATATTAATATTTTGCCGCGACTGTGTTAAACACTGTTACAACTGCGGGGTAATGAACTGTAATATTTAACTTTTTGTTATTGATAGGTCTTGGGTTATTTTTTAAAAGGACGGCCTCAGTTCGAATAACGAAGGAATAGCCAGTCCAACGAAAAAGCGACATTAAAATCAAGCACGCAACTCGTATCGCTCATTTTTTGTTTCATAAACTTAAAATATAGCGGCGAACATGCACACAAATAAGCCTACCGTAACTTTTATTCCGCTCATATTTATATGTATTGCTACTTACTGTGTATTAGGTTTATTGAAATTTATTGTAGCTGAGCTTGGTCATTTTGTTAATTAGTGGTAAATCACGTTACACGACTGTGTTTCAAACCGCTTACGGCAAAGGTACAACGTTGTGGTAAATAAACAGACGTGGATGCAAATAAATAACTTCGCAATTAAAACAGTTCACATTTACAACGTATAAATAGTTAGTATCAAATATTTGAAATCACGCACACACACAGGGCCAGCGTATCGACCACGATGCACAAAGGTACGCCATTTCTCAGACGCAATGATTAACGAAGCACACGACACAGTATATTTATTACTGCCGTGGAAACACAGATTTATTACAACATCGTAACTTGCCTTGGTATGTTTAATAAACACGACTTCTACAAACATGATGTGGTACTTTGAAGTATTTTTTGGAGTAAGTACAATTTACGCTTCGTTTGGTAAAACAGCAACACGCCATGCCACAGCTCGCCACGTCTGCCAACTTCACTTTGTTTCTGTCCCGCCATTGTATATAAATATATTACAATAAGTATCCAAACATTAAAATCTCTTTTCGGTTGTAAATTACAAATTCAAAAATCATTATTTTGCTGTAATAAGTATGAAATACGCTGAAATTTAAAACATGTACAATTATTTCCGCGTACTAGAGAAGTGAAACTTCCCGAGTGTGAGTGAGACAAAAACAGAGAAAGAGCGCCAAGCCTCGCTCAGCAGACAGTTGCTTCAACGTTGCTCTCGTTCGATAAAACAACACCGTACCATTACGGCCTACTAGCGATATTTTCCGTTGTTGGTTTAAACTGTAAAAATGAGATATGTTGCCATCGGGGCGACCTAAATATTTAAATGTTTCAATAGGCACCGTTTAATTTACATATAGTATACTAAGAAACCAGGTTAAAATAATATTTTTAATGTGAACTATTTCTTACAACCCGTTGCCAACACGTCGCTGCTCTTGCTGTTGTTAATTCATATTTAAAAAGAAATAAATATTTCAAGTTATAGAAGATATTAAGGTAAAGTTTCATTTACTCAATAATACAGTACTCTAAAGTTAACCACAGTGTTATATATTTGTGGAATACATGTTATTGAAAAACAGGTTGACATATTATACCTGGAGTGTTTTTTCAAAGGTTGATTTTCATAAGTCGCTTTCAATCAGGAATAGACTATACTTGTTTGCACGTTATTTATAGCAGTTCACCGTAAAGTAAGCACTTTTGAAAATCCTACCTAAGAGCTACTCGTATGCACGTTGTATATAGGCTGTTCACGGTAAAGTGAGCACTTTTGAAAATCCTGCTTATTATCTACTTGTATGCACGTTGTGTATAGCAGTTCACAGTAAAGTGAGCACTTTTGAAAATCCTACTTAAGATCTACTTGTATGCACGTTGTGTACAGGCGGTTCACGGTAAAGTGAGCACTTTTTAAAGCCCTGCTGAAGTTTTCTTTTTATCCGATTTATATATACTTGCAACTTTTTAATATAAACATTGCCATCACACTACTAAACACAGTGTATACATTTCACCACTCACAAAAGATAACGTCTGGAACTGCAATAAAATATATTTATTAGGGATTAATGCCTGTTGAAAGGGGCTAAAAATTGCTCACTATACCGTGAACAGCGTATATTCTTCCGTCTTATGTAAAATTAACATTGCCATGCGCCTCATCACACTTTGTTCATGCGTCGTTCAGGTGAACATGTGAAATTATTAGCAAAGTAAATATGTTACAAATCTGGTAATTTTTACACTTAGGTGCATTAAAAAAAGAAAACAGAAAGCGAAAGAAATAATTTAAGTTATCACAAATGGCTTACATAACAGATTTTATCTGGCATTAAGATATGGAACTACTTTTCCTCCATCGTTGCCAACTTTACTGGGCGCATGTCACTCGGTGCGCCCGTTAAAATATGTGCAGATAGGAGCAGTGACTTATTTTCTAAGGTTGATTTCAAAAGTGCTCACTTCATCGTGAACAGCCTATAGCCGCGCAGACGAGACGCTGCCTGCAATTGCCGTCGCCTAAAGGTGTTATCACAACTGTGGGACAGTTTTTGGCGACATGATTCTGCGACCGTCGCACGCTACCTGCTGCCCGTCCATTTCACACTAGAGCTACCTTTTCGTTGCGTTTATATTGCTTACTGCCATTTAACGTCGTAAGTGGAAACTGAAATGAACGAAACCAGGGATAATTAGGCAAGCTTTTTAAGTAACGTTTTTAAATTTAAATTGTGTTAATAGTTTATTAGAGAGGTTTTACTATAACACACATGGGCCTGAACGAAATAAATAGAAAAAAACATCTCTTCAATTTTCTATTGAAAATATTCCGACTTGAAGAGAATAATTAATATTGGTTGTATGCACTTCTCTAAATTTGTCCAACTTTTAGTACGGGCTACCGGCATTCCTATGAACAGTTCACTGTTTAAATAACACGCTTCATGATTATATTTAATTCCTCTCCACAAGCACACCTAAGGTTTTGTTCAAAATATATACGCTATTTTTATTCTTCTTCTGCCTTATCGCATGCAACCGTCGCGGGTTCGTTAGAACACGTTCTAACGCACACTGTCGCATCGCCGTCGTCTGCTGGCTCGCCTCTGATTGGCTAGTCGCTTCTATCGCTGTTGCACGTTCGCACTATTGTAAAAAGAACCCAACTAGGCGGTGGACACCGAATAGGGCCAACAGGACCACTAATTAAAGGGGCATCATTCACCGACATCATAAACAAAAAAAAAATTGTCTTATAATTGTGACTGTTTTTCGTTATAATACATAACAAATAGGGCCCAATTAGATCATGTTTAAATAATATAGTTGCTATTATAAACTAATATTAATTTCAAGTTGTACTAACACACAAGTTAAGTTGTAGGCCATGACGGGAAACGATTGAAAAATATGGCAAGCTTATAATTTTAGTGTTTTATTTTTATTAGCTGAACAACTTCAGTACGATTTGGCTGTAATAATGAGAAAATCCCGCATCCATAATTATGATTCTATAGAAAAAACATTGCGATCTTTATTCCTATGTGGGGAACCATCACGAGTTAATAAATAAATAATTTATGTAAATCACTGTTAACAGATGACTGCTTTAAATAAAGCTTCGTAACTCAGACGGTAAGATGCTTGTTCTTCAACCTGTATGTGGCCGGATTGAATCCCCGCACCCCCAAGAATCTTTGAGTTCACTTAAACATTTATAGAATAAGTAACAGTACTACACCGACGCATCTAGCAGGCAATGGGAGAAACGATACAATCGATTGCTACGCTTCCTTGCAGAACTAATCGGTTAGCTGGCGATTTTTTTTGTGAGTTTTCTTGATTTTTCTTGCTTGTGCGGGGGGCAGGGGTTGGTCAACGCGTTTCGTGATGGTAAGGAATCTGACATTGTTAGGAAAAAATAGTCGCTGGGGACTGGAATTTTTAACTAATTTTTAAAAAAATTTAATAAAAAAATTTTGGGGATTTTTTGAGAAAAAAGTTAATTGTAAGGAGAAAAAAAAAAGGAACATTTTGAGTGGGAAAGACACATTTCACAGTGAAAAATACCGATTCTAAGAGAAAAAAGGCACTTTTAAAGGGAATAGGTAAATATTTAGTGGAAAATAGACATTTTAAGGGAAAACCGAAAATTCAAGATGGTGGCCAGAGCCCCGTGAAGGCAATTGTGGGAAAGGGGGGAGGTTAATTGGAGCCGGGAAAATTGGAAATGTTTCAGGGAAAAACTTATTTTTTAGTTACGTAATCGATTTATGATGTAATTTTTTTTGTAAAAGTAAGTGATTTTTGTGTAAAAACAAGCGACTTTGTACGAAAAATTCCAAAATGGCGAAATCCAAGATGGCGGCCAAAATCCCGAATCCCCATCCAGGAATCCTGGTCATGAACCAACTATGCCCTACTACTACAAACGCATAAAGTTAAATAACATCAAGATATTAAACAATAAAGAGCGCAATCTCTTCCAAGTTGTGTGACAAATGTGAACATAAAACGAAAATAGATAGCCCAAATGATTCGCTACATAAAGAGAAACAAACACTCTGAATATAAGATAGTTTCATTATTTCGTTACTACTTATTAAATTTACAAATAAAAGTTTAAAATAAATTTAATATTAAGGTTACATTAATCTTTAACATGGCATAATAAATATTAAAAGGGAAACGCATTGCCGTTAAAAAATGAATGTTCTTTGTAATTAAGGAAAGACAACATGGCTTTGCCAAAAATGAAAGAATTTGCTGACGAAAGCAAATCAGAACAAATTAGGTGAGAGAGAAATGCCACAACATGGTACAGCATGAGGCGGAGTAATATCTTGGAAGCAGAACTTCAGTAGGGTTTCAATAACGATGGAAATAACTGTGAATGGACTATAGTTATTGATCGTACGTAGCAGTACAGACATAACTGCTGAACTACGACCTCGAGATTACGTAGCAAGATTGATTTTGCCAAATTTTTGCATAATCAATATTGTGACGTGATTACTTGTTCTGCAGTGTAAGGTGAATTAGATAGTTGGGTATAGAGGTACTTCCGGAATTTCCTTTTTTAAAAAAAATAGACAAACTAGGAAAACCAACATTCTTCTTAATGCGGTAGCCTAAAGACTATTTTCGCATTCTGATTCTCAGAAGCCCTGGCGTGATAAGGGCGAAACTCCTACGCGCTTCAAGTGCGCAGTCACCGCTACGGGCAGGGCTCTGATCTTTGATCTGGCGTGCAGTGTTTACGTCGTGTTGCGTGTAGACCTATCAGACTTTAGGCGGTAAATAAAAAACCGTGACCCTATCAATTTTTTTGGTGAAAAGAAAAAGTGTAGCAAGTTACAACTCAGGCCTTTGTCGCAGTTTCGCTAGTGGACGGGTAATAGGTTTTAAGTTGTAGCAGTCTGCAAAAGCCGCTTCTCTCAATGTTGTAGGGCTGAAAAGTAACATTTATGGCATGCGTGATGTCTTCAATGTACCCTTCAGTCCTCATCTGCGGCTTTGTTTTATTTTTGTTCCAGAAAAAAAAATACTATTGAAGCATTTCTTTAAACGTTTGTGTTGTATTAAAATTAATAAGGTTGTGACATAGTTGCTATTGCTAACCATTTACAAATTCCTATTTTACTGCAATGCAGAAATACTGTCGAAGTGTTAATATTAATAAAGCTTCTAAGTTATATTGCCGCAACCTAATGTTGAACTCCACAAAAAATAGCAGGAAGTCCAAAATATTTTGTGTTACTGCGACATTAAAGTAATATCCAACCTACGCAAGCTTTCAGTGACTCTGCGTTATAAGATGGATAGTACTGAACATTAATAACCTCGTAAAATGAAACTACTAGGTAGTCTATATTTAAATTTTAAAGATTAGTATAATAACCAAATGTCGCTTATACCAGTTGAGTTTACGTGTGCCAAATATGCATATATTTGTAGAGAATAAAGTATTTCCAAATAAAGAAAAACATTTGACGTGCGTCGTAATATTGGGATAAATATCCACATTAAGAAATATAGCCACGCATGTGAATATACGGCAGTAGCCAAGACGTTAGGTTCCTTGGTGTGGAGATCGCCAAGTACTCAATGCACGGGCTCTATTACCTACCCAGCCATAACATTTCTTCTTAGTTGGTGCAAATTTTTGTGACAAAATAATTGTACTTATTTTGCATAGATATTTATTTTTAAAGCAAAGGAAATAAAATTAAAACAAATGGTAACATTTGTTCAACACAACATTTATTTTTGCTCCTTTATAAACACCACCTTAATGTTGACAGTATAATAAGGAGGTTGCTCTGTTACAAAAGTACTTCGTGTTACATTTACATTAATAGGTTAACGTTATTTTACATTAACAAGAACATTAGTTAATGACGGTGAACAGATATAAAAAAATTATTGTTGTAGTAACATTTATGCTGTTGGCACGAAATTAGACTTTTATTTGTGCATTGGGGACACTTTTAATAGTATCGTCACAAAATGCTGTCTTCACAAACATGCTGTAAAGCAGTTATAGCGTATTAGCGTATATTATCCGCCCAAGAAGAATCATATGATGCTCGTAGTTCTCCGAGAACATGCACGATAAGGGGACACTGATTTGACGAGGAATCCGAAAAGGTAATTGTTCGAGCCAAATACCCTGCATGACTTAACATTTTATGGGTTCCAAATCTGTACTTAAATACTTGTAGATCAATTTTATACCGTTTATCGATGATATTTAGATTTTTATTTCTTAACCATGCAATTAAATGTTCTAGCATTTTTTTTTTCAATTAATGGTTCTATTTTTTGTAAGAGAACTTGAACACAAGCTGTCGTATGAGAAAGGCAGACAGATTTCGTCCAAATTTAGTCCATTCGCGAGTTCTTTTTAATAGAAAAATTCCAAGCAATTTAATCCTTGAATAGAATATGCTTGTGTCGTTAGCAATTTTCAAAGAGCCACGAATTTTAAACAAAACACTTACAAACACGAGACCATTGAAATTAGAAAATGAAATGTTTTAAAACGCGTATATATGATAATAAACCATAGCCCATTCCATTTCGTAAAATGAGATCAAGTATGTGAATCGTTACAGTAGCAAAAATCTGCCTCTCAAAACTCATTATCTACGTCTACTGAATCACAAAAGCACCATTAAGTTGCAAATTTTATGTGTAGTTGAAAATATCTCTAAATGTATTCAAAAATGTGTAAAAATAAAAATCATTAACTAAGTAATTTAGGCCCATGTGAAACGTAACCAAATTCGACGCCGAGTTAACGCGCACTTATTTTTTGTTGGAGCAGTTAACAAAATTATTCATAAACTTCCAAAATGAAAGCCCTTCAAGGCTAGATGTATTCAACAATTCTGTAGTAACACTTGGAGTGTGTGGAATTCCCAGAAATGTTAATGCGAGTGGTATACTGTAGCTTAGTAACAAAAAAAACTGCTCAACTCTTTTACACAAGCCCTATGCTTGTATGTGAACAAGTAGTATAAATTTACCAGTTGAGGTCTTGTGAATATACTCGCAGTAGTATGTTAGACAAGAACAAGCCAGTTCTAGGTGCATATAGTGTTTATTGTTTGTGCTGTAAAAACAGTTTTTCTTTTCATTTATTAAAAAATATTTTTTGTAAACATTGTTCCTAAAACAATTATTAGAAAATCTACAATTAAATTTCCTGTAAAAAATGCAACTTTCTATTCCGTAGAAATACACTATATTATTCCATGCAATAAAGAAATTGTTTTGAATTGTGGCTGTAAAATGGTCTGGTCTGACACAAGGGAAAAAAATTTTATCTGAGAAAAGAATACCTGTAGTTTTGGAACTGTACAGCGTAAGAAGTAATTTTGCAGTGCTTTTACGTAAACCGTAAAATGACATATATTCGCGTCTTCACAAATTTGCATCTTGTTACCTTGCAAGTAAATACTGATTAAATGCCAACACTTGCGTTCCAATATATTTATGTTAAATTCCCGAAGGTGGTTATGCGTGGTAGCGTACATAAATATGTATTCTGTCCCAGTTCATAAAATTGTGATACTGCAAGGTTTCTTTCGATTTTACCACAGTTAATGCCAAATACCATGAAATGTGTTATTTTGTTATCGGTATAATAACATTTTACACTGCTACATAAAACATTTGTTGGTAATAAACACCACGAAGATGAAAATTTGTTCCCATTTAATACGATTTTTGCAAATTGATGTCCAAATTTGATAAGACACGTTAAATAATCATACGAGAAATTGTCTTCCCAAGAAGTACAGACCTAATGAAGACATAAGTTTCTAATCATGTGTTTTACCGATTAAAGTTTGTGTCATAGAAGCCGTCGCAGCAAAGCGACGACAGAAGCATAAACTCCACTAACTCAGCTGTTATAGAAACGTGAGAAAAATTGGTAAATAAATGAAACGTATGAAATTTTATTCGGAGATTTATTGACAGTTATGCAGTTCACGCATCACTCTAAGAAATTATTCACAAATTTACTACTACATGAGTGTACAGGTAGAGTGAGAAAGCGCGACTGGTAAAGTTAGTTCCCATACATTCATGCTAGCGTTCCTACATTTGCTCAGGAAGCAGTCAAATAAGAAGCAATCTCCCCAACTTTACATAGTAGCGACGCTTAACATTCCACATTTGTAGCCAGATGTGTGGTATTATATCGATACGATATAATGGTTAGAAACTTTGCAATACAACGAGCCAGATAGACTATGGAAACAGAGTTGCAAAATCTATCATGTTACATTGCCGTTAGTAATTTACAATCTCAGTTACCGCGGTCCTGCATCCGTCAATCATGCACTCTAATAAATTATTTGTAAATTTACCATATCAGTGTATACGTACAGAGACAAAGCGCGAATAGTACAATATTTTCCCATACATGCATGGTAATATTCCTACACTTGCTCGGGAAGGAGTCAAATGCGAAGGAAAGTTCCCAACATTGTATAGTAGCGATACTAAACAGTCCCATATTTTCAACCTGATACGTAGTAATGATACCATAGACTGTATAGGATAAAAACTTCCATTACAGTTTAGGAAGTTTACCAGAAATTTATTTACAGTGTGACTTCCGGTCTACGTTTGTGAGGTGATGGCGGGTATCCTTCAATAACGTCACCACGTATCACCCACACCCCCTCTACATTTCAATTGGCTACTGATATAGCATTATCGCATCGCGCCTCCGAAAGTTGCCTAGTAATGGAATCTTGCTGTGTAAAGCATACCTCCAGACACTGGTGCGAACCCCGTCTCACTTACTTTCTCACGCGTGTCAAACTGCGCCGGAAATGAAAACCATCTCCGTTTCCAGAATGTACTTGATAAGAAAGAACACAATCGAGCAACAAACAGCATTCATCACTGACTCACCATTCGACTGAAACTACGACTTTGAAGAAGAAAAAAAACTACCTTAAGCACACGTAGAACTACCACTGCTAGTTCATAAGAAATACTGAAAACCAATTATATTCTCTACCAAAAAAATAATTACGTTCCATTAGCATTAATATAATCTGCACCATTACAAGTTTACTGTAGTTTAAATGGGTTAGTAAAAAGTGTATTTTTTCTAGAGAAGCGTGAATGAGTTTAATGTTCACAGAAGTGGGAGAAAAAAAAAAATGCGTGTATGTTTCGGACCCACTAGCTAACAGGTACCCACCACACGAAAATGTTGGTTCAGTTCCCGGGAAGGTCCATTTGGAACTGTGAAGCGTGGAAAACTAGTCTGCAAAGCTATTTATATATACCATTTCTATTAGAGCACTACGTTCTTGCTCCGTGGAGGAATCAGTTTCGCTTTTAAAATATGTTAATTTCTTTTATGTTATTTCACTGTAAAACTCCCGTCACATTGGCTTCAACATATTCACTGTAGTGTGTGAACAACAGGTCCATAATCTTATGGCAAATGACACAGGTATTTAGTTTCTATTCAGAAGGAATACCTGTGTTGCATGTCATAAATGAATTCAGCAGCTATATTCGAATCAATAATGTGATCTATTTTATTTTACGTGTGTCGTAAGGGCCTTGGTGGTGTAGCGGCTCTGCCCTCGTACCTCAGGGGCAGAGTGGCCTGATTTGCAGTCAGAGGGTCGTGAGTTCGCACCCCGGTTCCTCCGCGGCAGATCTTCAGTTCGCATGTCGCGCACATGTGTGCTGCGAATTTGTCATCAAGCCTGTATAACTTGAGCTCGTCAAACGTCACAAACACACGCTGTCACACGTCACACACGCGCTGTACAACGGCAGATGTATCGGTCAATATGCCTGTAAAGTTAACGTAAAAGAAAATAGTGGTTAAACTACTCGCCTACTACCTTGGCGAAGCGAGTTCAACTCCCGTCGGGGTCACTCCTGAATTTTCGCAAGTGGGAATCATGCCAAACGATGCCACTGGCCAGTGGGTTTACTCGGGGATATTCCAATTCCCCCCGCTCTTTTCATTCGTGGGCTGCACCATACTCACCACGCTTCACTCTCGTCGGCTCTCAAGACGTCGATGTTAGAGCTGCCTAAATCTCATCGCCCCCTCACTCACATATTTCGTAAATAGCTGAATATAAATTTAATGTCTGCCTCTTAAAGACTTTCTGGCTTTTAAACTAAGTTAAATTATTTTTTTTGTTACAGAAAATAAATTAGTAAATACCATGTACTTTTTGAAAAATTCTTATCAACCAAATTTTGTTGGCAGGCGTCAATTTATACCCACTCTTATAAACTTAAATGTGATAAATTGAATATAACTATCACAAGAAATAATTGTTCGTTGAAAACTTTCAAATTTATATAACGTAGTATGATTTTATAGCTCTTATTTTTTGGTTTGTGTTCACCTCAAGATTATACTTAATTCGTATTTGGTTGCAGACGTAGAAAAATATTATTCCCGATATATGTTTAATTAAGTGAAAAAGTTCCAAGTTAATGAAACTCTGTTAGATAATGTTATCAATATCAAGGCTTGTTTATGTTTTACTGCTGAATTAATTTTCCGATTAAAACAAAAAATATATTGTCAAAACCAAAATGTCTATGAATGTGCCAGGCCACAATCATATCTATTGTAGTGATTTGAATGAGTTACATGTTACACAACAGGTAACTGAGCAAAGCATAGTAAACTGCGTACATCTGTACCGAGAGAAAGGTTTGTCCCACTCAACAAACAAATATAAAGTTGCTCTAACAACATATTTTGTCTAGAAAACAAAACCCAAAGAGCAAAATAAACGGTCTTATTCGTCTAACAAAATAGTTAATTGAATTGAAGGAAACCTTTATGCTGGGCCAGCAAAATTAGATTGACGGTAAAATATCTAGTTCAATAAGCTTTACATATTTGTTTGGTAATATACAAACAAATATATTGTCTCCTTAAACAAACTCTTTCTCTCAGTGTGTATTCTACAGATAGTGTTTTGAATACTGTTAGAAATAGTCTAGCTCTAACTTTCATCATTTAACATGAATTTTCACCGTTTAAATAAATTATGCTCATACAATTAAGTATACATATATTTTTACATTGAAACAATTTTTTTGTAATTACCTAAGTCAATAATAGAATATAAAAAAATTAATTACAAAAATTTGGCTATATAAACCGTGGCAGTATCTTGCCAACTAAAATGCTACTATCTTAAAAAAATATTCTTTGGTCACATATATGTGATTAAGAACACTCAAATTGTCTTTTGAAATACTGAGAAATATAGCAGGATCAAACCAAGCGGATTGTTTAACGATTTCAGTGCGACAAAAATAAAAGTAAAAACCTTAATCAAATACCTACACTTAAAACACGAGATTTTCCACATACACGAATAAATTGTAGCAAGGTATACACATGGCTACATATGCCCCAGAAAAACATTTATATCGCATCGTACACAGCGTGTTCATGAATTCGTCATTTCTGTGGCGTTTTCCATTTTCGTGTGTGGTTTTCGTGTCCGTTTGGCCATAAACGACTGCGTCTGCTTCTCTAAATATACCAAACGGAGGCGTACATCGCCGAACTGGCCAACTCAAGTTGCAACAAAAAAAAAAGTAACAGCATTTCTACTAACAGAACTTCTGTGATCTCAAAGTGAAGTTCTTAAGCCGATATTACACGATACCTGCAGCCGTACTTAGTTTTTGTTCAGACTTCTACAAGCCCTAGTGCACGAGCCGGTAACCAGCCGCTATATGAGCCGCCATGGAAGATTCATATTACACGACAGCAGTTTACGTACTAGCATTTGGCAACCTCGGCGGGTGCGTAGTGTGAGGTTTGTAGTAAACACGAACCCCATTCGTAGAACTACTACCAGTTAGTAACTTGCGTAGGCCTATGAAAAAACTTGATAGCACATTTTAATATTGCTATATTATCTACTGTTCGCCGTTTACATAAATTATTTGCTTACTAGAATAGTTTCATTCATTTTCTTGAAACTGACGCGAGGTCACTAGAGTACGAGTAGGTTATTTTTAATTTTGACGAAAATTACTGAGCGGTTGCAAAATACAGTTTTTTTCTATATCTACCGGGATATAACCCGCAAGTAAAATTTAATGATAGAAAAATTTGGGTATTTCGGAGTTACGAACTCACGCCCTCACGTTGGATTCTACTTGAGGCCGCCACAACCTTACTACTGTATCACTAGCTCAGACATTATATATTTAGTTTATAAGTTTTTCATACAGTAGGTAATGTTTGAAGTATTTGGAACGGTTTTAAACAGTAATTGAAAGTTGTCATCGCCAATATTATTCATCTTTGTGGTATTTTAAATCTATTTGAAATAGTTTCATCCTCAACTATATATAATCAAGAGGGAGGCGTCCTTTTCGGTTTCTTCATCAACTCGTTTCATGAAGTAGCCACGGGGAGCGCCGTACGCTCAGAAACTGCGATGTGATTGGCCAGGCCCGAAAGGCGGTGTGGAACCTGCCACGAAAAATAGGACGTGGTACGAAATCTGGCCGTACAAGTCGGGGAATTTCATGACGGGTGCCACACAAGCCCGTATGCCGGCCGCTATGGCGGACCTTGCACAAGCTTTCACGGAACCTGGTATCGTGTAACATCGCCTTTAGTATTGTTGCAAGGGTTTGTGGAAGTACAAACAACGCCGCTCTAAGGATTACAATTGATTTTTGTTGCGTGCAACTTGCAGGACCTTGCATGGAGAAGAGCCATATTC
Source organism: Dryococelus australis (assembly GCA_029891345.1). Lineage (NCBI taxonomy): Eukaryota > Metazoa > Arthropoda > Insecta > Phasmatodea > Phasmatidae > Dryococelus > Dryococelus australis. The sequence continues at coordinate 130,857,644 of CM057009.1, forward strand.
TGTCTCCCGTGTTACGTCAGCTTCGCCATACACGTGTATTTCTTGCACACGATAACGAGAGAGTAAATATCTTGCACGTACTCTGTGTATGGCTCGCACAGTTTGAAGAATATTTGGACAGGTGGAAATTAAATTAACCGTAAACCCGGTAGTTGAATTCCACGTGTTTTGGAACACAGTAGTATACGAAATCTATAAAAGACAGGACAATGGTTTTTAACAACGTAATGTCAAAAAATATTGACAAATTTACAAAAAAATGCTTTCTTTTAGCACAGTATCTTGTGCCACAGTGAAATTTACGAATTTGCAAAATAACAAATGTATTTTTATGCCACATAAATGCAGAAGTTTAGCCTTCTAAACCTCGGGTATATTTTTAAGTTCGTAAACTGAAGGAAATTTTAGTGTAGCTACCTGTATTATTAAATGATATGTTCGGCAATATTTTTTGCAGGTAGAGCTGTTGACTACAAAATGTTTCCAATTCTCAATATGTCTTGAAAGTAATTTCCTTGAGTCAACGTAACTGTGCATTGAATATTTCGTAATTATACAGATTGCAGATACGTTTAACGACACCTGATATAGGCTGTTCACAATGAAGTGAGTCCTTTTGAAATGACCCTTAATAAAAATCACTGCCCCAGCATGCATATATTTTGATGGTCACACTAAGTGGCATTCGCCCAGTAAAGTTGTAACGATGGATGTAAGGTAGTTCCATATATTAACGTCGAATTTAATGTGTAAGGTAACCATTTGTAATAACTTCAAATTATTTCTTTCGCTTTCTGTATTCTTGATGCATCGAATTGAAGGAAGGAGCAGATTTGTAAAGTGTTTACTATCTTAATTATTTCACTGTTTCACTTGACCGACGGATGAATAAAGTGATGAGGCCCATAGCAATATTAATTTTACATAAGGCGGAGGATTACACAAGGTGCATACAAGTAGATCTTAAGCAGGGCTTTAAAAAGTGCTCATTTTATCGTGAACAGCCTATAATAACGTGTGGTTTTCTCGTTCCAGATACAGTAAGTGAGCATCTTAGGCCAGGATTACGGTGACCTCACGTTTCACGTAATACTTCGCAAGTAACACGTACAACATTGAAATAGTGTACCTACTTCTGAAACATTATTTTAAAAATATAACATATAAGCTATGTGGTTCACCTAAACACAAAAAGTATAGCGTACTCTAAATCGTATTCCGTGAAAATTTTACTGTTTAAATCAGTTTACAACAGTGACTCCATGTACAGTCATTCCAATCAAATTAACTGATGAATTTGTTTTAAAAATGTCGGTTTAGTGACTCCATGTACAGTCATTCCAATAAAATTTACTGATTAAATAGTTTTTAAAAAATGTCGGTTTTTCTTCACTTATTGATGTATTAATATGTCAACTGATTTATCAACAGCTTCGTTCACTGTTTTTAAATTATTTGTTTTTGACTAATGGATCAGTTAATCAAAGTGTAATAAATAATACTTATAACAAAGTATATTCTAATAAAACCCATATTTTTTAAATGCGAATTTCGTCTTTTATGTTATCATTTTACGAGGCAACAATGTCATTCAGTCTTTCGTTTCACATTTACGTCTTTCATTTCGTTTTCAAGAAATCATCATAGCGCAAGGATTGAAGGTGTAAACGGCATTAAATGTGGTAAAGTGTGTGCATCCATGCATAGTATTGGTTTAAACAATCCTTATGTTAATAATTTAAGTAACCACAAAAAGAAAAGACACACTTTTGAGCTACATTAGTTAGATAATGCAATATTATATATATATATATATATATATATATATATATATATATATATATATATATATATATATATATATATATATATATATATATATATATAATCCCTCTCGTATTTGACTATGGCTTGGTAGCTGAGTTGGTACGGTATCGGTTCACAAGAGGGCGCTGTGGGTTCAAATCCTGGTGTCCTCTAAAGATTTTACTTTACTTAAATTGCACAATATAAAACAGTGCGTATCAGAAATGTGTAAATTTCGTGTATTTATGTGAATTAATTTGTTTTAAAAAAACACCGTACGCAGTTGGCTGTCACTTATTCAAACCGTGAAATGCTAAAATGTTCTAGTTTGTTGAACATGATGCTGCAAATTGCCTGAAGACAAATATTATTATTGCTTGTTAAATACATAAGGCATGTGTTTAGTATGAACTTCAAGAGACTGAAGTGAGTCGAATCTGGCAAGAATAGCGTGAATGACGGGTGAGTTTCTAGGGTCTATTTAGAATCGTTTGTATGAAGACAGCAAAAATTTAACATAATATATTTTAATTACATTATTAAAATAAAAACATTTGCCAAATGTCCTTGTTTATAACGTACGATCCCGCAAATGAGTAATTTTTTCAATCATTCGAAAACAACAGATTAAACATAATCAAATCAATACGGTCGACGTCCAAGAGATGTGGGAAAGTTTATCTCAGAGATAGCCGAGCAACAGAAATATTAAATACGGTGGACGTCCAAGAGATGTGGGAAAGTTTATCTCAGAGATAGCCGAGCAACAGAAATATTAAATACGGTGGACGTCCAAGAGATGTGGGAAAGTTTATCTCAGAGATAGCCGAGCAACAGAAATATTAAATACGGTGGACGTCCAAGAGATGTGGGAAAGTTTATCTCAGAGATAGCCGAGCAACAGAAATATTAAATAACACTATTCTTAATTATTTAAAATTGTTTTACGATAAGGTTTACTTTTTTTTTGTTTATGCCGTTTTCGCGAACAAGTTTGATGAGAAGAATACCTATCTTTCCTCCAAAATGTCGAAGGGAAGAAGCTTTTAAGAAGTTAATTTAAATATGAAAGCAGTTTCTGCTACCACAACAAGTTTCATTCTAACTAATTGCATGGTTTCTGAAAAATCGTATTCGGTCCTAACAACCTGAAAATCGCGATTTTGAAAATCAGCACTATATATGGTTGATATATATTTTTAAAAAACTCATGTGTCATTAGAGGCATAGTTTGTTTGATGCAAAGGTCAAACAATTTATGAATAGACCTACACACTCTCAGACACAAGGTTAATTAACAAACCTATAATTCCAAAGGAAAGAGATTTGCAAAAAAAAAAAAAAAAAACGCTAATACTTTCTAAATATCTTATTTTTTCTCTCTAATGATCAGTGTTTTGGGCCTTCAACAATATTCAATGAGAAAGTATTTAAGTTTGATTTGGTTTTCTTACTGTACAAATCCCAGGCTAAACAAGTTACGTTAGCAAAAATTAAAACATTAAACAACCCCGTCCCTATGTTTAAATTATAACATACTTTATACAATTATATGGAATTTTTTTTTATTTAAGTATTTATTTTATCTCAATTTTCTTAAAACCTTGTCTTTGAAAAGTACTTTATTAAATGTCAAAGTTTTTAAGTGAGACTAGTTTAGAAAACCATCAGTTAACTAATATAGATTAAAATTTATCGTGAGTGTTATAAGAAATCGGTCCACTTTCCATGTTCCATTAATTATTTCATAAATTGCAGCTACGTAGTACACGCAAAAATATGTAGGGAACACAAGAAAGAGAAGTGAAAGGTCTTGACTGTAAAATTATAGTAACAGATGAGCCGTAATCAGACGTCATGCGTCTTAAAATCCAATTCCGAAAGCGTGTGAAACAGCTACGACACACATAACTGAATATTTTCAATAAGTATTTAGGAGGTTTAAAACTCTCTTTTCTGACTCCTGATTAACGTTTCCAGTATGGGCAATACGCAAACAAAAAAATTCGACATGCACAACGAAAGCACTTAGAATGAGAAATAACATTTTTACATTGGCATTTTGCATACTTACTGCGTTCCGTTGCTCGAAAGAAATATGTTACAACTCTGGTTATGACTGGTTGTTTAAGAACTGAACCGTGCTCTTTTTAAAGTGTTCTTATTTTACAAGAAAGTTTTTGAAGTCTACACATAGAAAATATGTAACGATTTCGTTATTTTGAGGATGTCTCAATAAACGTGTAAACTTTTTATAGCAGGATTTTGAAAATTTCTTGAAATAACTTATAGTATCTTTTTCAAACTGAATTATTTCATTTCAGTTAGTTAATTATGTTTCAATATTTGTAAAACTCCAAGATACGACAGTTCTGATTCTGACAAGCCATTCTTATTGTTAGTGCAAGGAAATATACTTGTCAGAATTGTCTACGAGTAGGGCAGCATTTCGTATTAATATAAAGTAATGAAATTTTAGGTGACAAGCACCTCTAAAGACCAGAAAATTACGTGAATACAACTAACGACAAGCGAGATTTTAAGAACCTTCTACATTTCTATTAGCCTTGCATTGGACCACAGTGTGTTTAGACCCGCACTTTAAGAACTGCGAACAAGTAGCAATGCTAGAAACCAATTACTACCGATTCTCACCGCTATATGATCTGCAGCTAGTCACCTAATGGAGAAACGTCTAATGGGCAAACAGCTGAGGTTCGAGTATACATACAATTGTGCAGGCTTGCATACGTGCCATTTCATTCGCAATACGTTCCTGTCCGTTTCCTTATGCAACGCGAAATGTTCTTTCGAATCTCTGTCGTATATTGACATGGTACATTGGCGTGATGTTTCTCAATTTTTTTTCCTTGGAAAGTATGTTAGCGTCTTAGATGAATTTATTTTACACCACTTAGCTCTTTGCAGGCGAATCACAGGATACACTGTTTTCGTGGCAAAATTCTCACTGAACCTGTCAACCTGGGTAAAAAGCTTTACATACAGTTGGCAAAAGCCAGTTACGCCGATAAACTAACTAATATGGACATGAATCCCATGTTGGCCTAACGATTGGATTTGGTTGGAAAGGTTGATGAACACAAATGAAACGTTGCCCCAATACAATACGCAAACGGAGATTTGCTACTACGAAAGTGTTATGAGACTACTTAGCGTCCTTCAGACAATGATGCAACTATATCAGAAAATGCCAGAACAGTTCGCAAATGTAAATTTATAAGCATTAATACGGTTGGTTGGTGGATGAAAATAACTTGGTAAATATTCGTTTGTAAAGTAATACATACTTTTCTGCTGGGACAAAGTTCTGCAACCAAAATTTTGTGTCAAATAATGGAATAAACATTTTGAATGTCAACAATGCCACTGTATTGAATTTTAAAAATACAAAGAATTTTCAAACACTGAGATATTTTCTGTTTGAAATATATTTTGTTTTTTAAGTGTTGTGTGAATGTTGGGAACACAATTGTTGATAAAGGGTACTAATGGTTATGTTGGGACAACGTCATATAACCAACATTATGAAAACAAGAGAAATTATCGTATTTCTGATTAAATAAAACAATCGTTTAATATGTTTTCTTAAAAACAATTGCTTTGTTGGTTTTTGTATATGTGTTGAGTCAGCGTTCTAAATATAACAGTTAGTAATAAATAGTTTCTCTTATGTTGGGCCAACATTACATTGAATGCATACTACTGACATTGAATTCGATTAATACATTAGAAATATATATATATAATTCCCTTTATTTGCTCGATTATTCAGCTATTTTTAACAAATACTCTTTTAAAATGTTTGGTCAACACGTACAGGATAAAGTTGGAAAAACGTGGTATTGAAAACGAAATATTTATTGGAAGATTTTGAATGTAATTAGAAATTAGTTGTTAAGCTATAATTTAAAAACAAATATCTGTTTCATTTTCACCTCATTTTATCCTCATAGGCTCTCGAGACACTGTTGTTAAGAGCCGCCCAAATCTCTTCACTCACTCAATATACTGAAACCAGATTTGCAACATTAATTTTACTGTAATGGAATTGTTAATGCTCAGAGTTCTAAAATATTGTACAGCAGAACACTATGTTTCCCATAGAGTTGGTTATAGCATTACTACATATTTCCAAGCTCTTGACATACTTGCTTTAGAAAGACAGTTGTGAGTCTTTCAGTCGCACGAGGAACATCAAACGGGCCATACTGCCGCGCTGTAATACTCTTTCATTTGTACAAAGGATTCTTTGGGAAAGAGTTGCAAAATATGTGTTTGTAATACTACAAATAAATTAGGGTAAATTTAACAAAACTTTAGCGTGAGATGTGTTGGACTAATGTTTAATTTCAACAAGCAGGTGTTGTAGACTTTAGGATCATTAAAAACATTAAGGTATGTAAAAAAAAAAATATTATGTTTTCTACAATAATGTGTGGTAAATATACCTACAAGGTATACTATTTTAGTTGAAAGTTACAATAAGTTTTTAAGCAAATTCTTTCTAAACGATATTTCTAAAATGTGCAGAGAAAATTTTTGTGTAACAGCAGGAATAAAAATTAAATTGTTGAACCTGGGTTAGTTAATAATAAATAATGTACACTCTTCCAAGCACATCTCGTTATTAACCTTGGTATGACAAAACATATCAAATTCCCAGACACTAATACCCGCGAAAATAAAATCGAAAAACATGATATAGCATTCGAAAATAGTTTCAACTAAGTTATTTTTGGTAGAAATGAAAATTTTTTATTGCTCTTAAATAATTCAGATTTTGAAAATCGAAATTTTATAGTAAATGAAGTGTTATTTTCTAACATTCCATTGCCATCATAACTAGCCCTATTTTCGTAAACCTGATCATCAAAATAATGTGAAGTTCAAATGAATGCTACACACATTCCAGAAATAAAATGAGACTTGATTTTGGCCGCTTGCACGATAGGAACTCGTAACTCCTGCTGTACCCGGTCAGACGGAGTTAAGCAACCGGAGTGTAAAATCTTGTTGTCAGCTTTGACACCGGCAAGGTTGTGTTGAACGAAGGTTGGACGTTTGGGGCCCATTTACACCCGTGAAACCAACATACACTTTTGTAAAGACTATCATGTTATAGCTTATTCACAGTTAACTAAGCAATTTTGAAAGCGCAGCTTATGGCCTACTTTCCTTCTCGTTTAATAACCTTCCGCCGTGCGTACAATTAGAGTTAACATGGGCCTGATCACTTTATTCATGTGCATCCCAAGTAAAAGTGTGCAAATGCTGTAGTCGATTTACCGTTACTTGCAAATTTGCTGAAGCCCTACTGTAGCTTGGTAGCTCAGTTGGTATTGTGGCTGGTCGGACGTGGAAACTGTGGGTTCAAATCCTGGACACCGCGAAGTATTTATATTTTTTTACTTCCTTTAATTTAATTTAAATTGCACACCATTAATAGTGACTGCAGGAAATATGTTCATTTTTTGGTACTTATTTAGTAAAAATCCATAAAACCAATATTTAATTCGCCTTATGTCAATTAGTGAATCAGTGAATTTGTTTCACTGAAAAAATCAGTGGTTTCCCACAGATTATAAATGAAGCCATTTTCTCTGATTCGAGTAGTTGAGTTTCACTGTGAATCAGTAGTTTCCCACTGATTCGAATTTAGAGAGGTGGCATAAAGCTTAGCTGGACGTGAGCTGGGAAATAACCTGGCGCAGGAAGTTCGAGCCAGGAGGATGAATTTCAACAGTGGCCGCGGCGGCAGTATATTTGCGACGTGCCAGGTGCGCGCTCGCAATTGTTTTGCGTGCGCGAAGGAAACCATGTTTGTGGAGGGTGGCTCGGGGGGGGGGGGGTGGCTGTTCCTGTGTATGTGTACGAAGCATCGCCAGGAAGGATGCTTCGCCTCCGCCGACCAAGCTGCTGATGTTTTATTCGCCGTCCCCGGCAGCAGAGTGCGCAGTGTACACGTATATAAATCTACACCCCCGCGACCACCCCCTCGTACAGCGCGCGCGGGCGCGCTAGGGGTTTCGGACATGGCTCATTGTGGCGTTGGTGGCGCACGAGTAATTTGTCATAAAATTGTCCGCACGCCGCGCCGACATGCATCGTCTGCCGCTCTCATTGTCACTCCGGCGCCGAAATCATTTACATATCTTCCCTCGCGAAGCGACGCCACCCCGCGCAAAAACGGCGCATGTCGCCCCGAATTCCCATCCCCGACTCCTCCCCGATTCCCTCTTTCCAATTGTGCGTCGTCGACTGGATAGCAATTTTTCGCTGAGTTCACTCAGAAACATGATGGATTTTCGTAAAAGTGTAATGAAGAACAGGGTAAAGAGGCCCCCTTAAGTTAAAATAGTATTTAAATCGTCTTTTCTAAGTAAAACTACTATAAAATTTCAATTTCCATAAGAAATAATTATTGTACTAACAACTAAACATATTATTCTTTAAGTTTGCAACATTTTAAAGGTTTCTTCACCAAATGGAGCGAGTGAAGACACTTGGGGGGGCTCTTAACATTGGGGTCTTGAGAGTCAATGAGAGTGAAGCGAGGTATCGAGGGGCAGCGGAACGAAAGAGTGGGGGAAATTGGAGATCCCAGAGAAAACCCGCCGACCAGAGGCATCGTCTGACACGATTCCCACATGCAAAAATCCGGGAGTGACCAAGCCTTGAGGGATACCAGCAGTCTAACAGCTCAGCCACAGCGGTCCTTTACACCAATGGATTAGTGTAACTGATATTAAAACTTTTCTATTGTCAATTATAGTTTTTAGTATCTCGAGAAACATTCTAAATGATACATTACCAAAAGACAAATCCCTGAGATCAACGACGTAATTGTTTAACCTTTCTAAAACAGTGACTGAATTTAGCACAAAGGGTACTTCAGAAGTAATGTGATAACAATGCAAGATTATCATTCCCATTAACACGGAGACAAAAAAAAATTTTTTTTTTTAGGCAAACCTATTTTGCAGTGGTTCATATTTAGATATACGTGTTTGCGGGAAGAAAACATGTGTTGCAGCGAACAACGTGTTTTTTCTTTCTTCGCAATAATTTACATACTCAAGCTGATAAAATTCTTCTCCTTGGCTGTTGCCACAGTAAGAGCAGAGTCCCACGTTCGACTCAGCCAAACACAATGAAGCCACAAGGAGGTCTAATGCCACACATCAAGGTAACATATATCTACATTTATGGCACCTTGTCTGTCACAAAAACAAAATTATAATGCGAAATAAGATCATTATCCGTTCGTTATTGGCAATGGTATCATCGTCGTATTTGACAGGCTCAATCGGAATATGGTGGTCACTCCGGAACTGAACTTCATTGATTTGCAGGGAGGCACCCACGATTCGTACTATTTAAATCTTCCAGTCGAGAAAGTGGATATGGGATAAAGTGCTTTGAAATATAACCTGAATGCAAATCTTTTTAGGAAAATCGGGTGTTCATAAACTATGAGCAGTAATGAACATGAAGTAATACCGTGATATGAATACTACAAAAAAAGAAAATCACCTTTCGCCGTTACAGCGACCAATGAATAAACCGATCGAGGTCCGAGAAAAGATTATTTCATAAAGCCTCTGTCACACTGTCAAATTTTTCCGTCAAACTGCTTCCAATAAGTTTGGTCAAATAAAAATGGGCAGTTGTGGCGTCACCGAACGTCATAAAAGCCGCCATATTAGTTTGAGACAGTTGGATGGCTTCAGTTTCCATCAAACATTTGAAGATTGGACTGGTTATAACATTTCTTTGACGTTTGACGGTCTCAGCCAATCAGAATTGTGTATGACAAAAAGTGACGTCAAGAAACAATTGCTGGAAGTGAAGTAGGTTATGAAGTGATTAATTTATGTAGAAGCTGTCTGGACATGAACGCTATTTTTAATAAATATTGCACATAATATTACGAAAGCAGAGGTATTAAATTTAATTGTGCAGGAAACATATTTGATAAATAACATATGAATTTAGTAAAGAAACGAAAAGAAATTACAACATTCCTTACATTTCTTCCTGTGATGGACTGCATGGAAAAACAAAAGCTATTACTCACTATGAAAATAATTTTTAATATTAAATCAAATTGATTCTCCCAATAAAAAAATTTGACAGTCTGGCACATTTTCAAACATATTGAAAATTATTTGAAAAAATTTGTTTCCAGAAAAAATTGTACGGCCCTATTTTGTCATCAAACATTTTTGTAAAATATAGTTAAACGCAAAAATTTGACAGGTTCTACGGCCCGAAGGCCGGCACAACCTCCATCCTCCTGCACTGTAACTGTACTCTGGTGAGTAAGACAGTGCACAGCAAATTCTCCTCTTCTGTTCTCCGGGCCTTTCTCTGTTCTTAGTGTCGTACTTGGCATTCTGTCGGTTTTCTCGGCTATATCTGTCCTCATCGACAATCAAGGATGTTTCTACTTCTTACCTTGAAGCCTTGACCCGAATACCCCCTCGTGGGTCCTCGCAAAGCTCTTCTCACCACTTGTCTTATTATTCCAGCCTTTTTCCAATTTTAGTGGCGAACCCATTCCATATCTGGTGACGAGCTTGATCTTTTAGTATATTTACCAAATCCAAGTGAATGCCCTTCCTTTCTGTGATATCTTGCACCCATTGCCTTGTGTCTTACGTTTTCAATCACTCTGTGATGACGCGCTGTATTGTGTCATCCAATCCACACACATCGCACAGAGGTGACTCCATTAACCGCAGACTATGGAGCTTGGCTTTGAAATTTCCGTCGCCAGTGTTTATTTGTACACTCTAATGGTTGAGAGTGATCCACTCCATTTCAGGTCTATTTTCCACGTTAGTTAACAGCTCGTATGTGACTCTCCCTTTCTAATGTGAAAAAACACACCATGTACAAGGAGGCAATTGTGAGTAATACACGAAAATTTCAGTAATACGATTTTATTAACAGTTGGAATAATACACAATAGTTCACAAATCATTAATTTTGTTGAGAGTACATTTCACATCAAATATCCTTGGGTAGAGAGCCGGACAATATCGTGGTCTTCATTAAAAAACATTCACAAAATCTAAATTTATAGAAACTCGCCACTGAATTAACAGCAAAACCATGGTTTACTTTCTTTTCAGAAATACATTAAATACTCTTGGAAAAACTTCCCCTTAGAGAATATACACAAAAGGCTAAATGGGTTGACTAGATTCTGGTAATTACATTTATATGCAAATGATTTTATTATAATGAACTATAGCAATATATATTTTAATGAAATATTGCACATAAAATGGCTCTGTCTACTGCTAATATTTCTCTCTCCACCAATAATTGGGTGTAACATATGCCTTGCACACTTTTATAATAATGATCCCCCATAAAATATTTTATACAGTTGAGCTTGCTTACAAAATTAATTTTGCTCCATATTATTCAAAACCTCTCTCCTATGAATGGTTTTACCAAGCAATCGAAAATTAACGCAGCCTAATCCTCTGCGAAAACTACAATTTAAGTTGCCTATGTAAATACATTAAATTTTGGCTTTGTTATAAAAAAATTTCCCAGCAAGGGAGAGCGACCAACAATCTTTAAAACCAACATTAGCCTTGAAAATTAGAAAGAGCAGGTCCCACTTGAGCTTCACATCTGCCTTGACAAAAAAAAACCTGGCACTGCAGTACGGCGATGTTTGCGGTGATTCAGATTGACTATTAAAAACTACTATTTCTCTGCCTGAATGAGATGTTACAAAACAGCGATAGCGACCGCATGGCGAACCCACTAGTAAGAACATTACTAAGTGACCAAGCAAGTAAAACATTTACGTGAGCTTCATGAGCCGCAATTACATCACGCGAAAACGTGTACAAAACTTATTGACCAAAGCTTTATAAGAAAAATTACTCCAACGTTTCCCAAAACGAGGGAATGGTGCCCCAAAACTCCAGATCGGTAGCCCCGCAAGCGACAGTAAATGCCCTTTCATAGCCGCGGACATACTGACCTGAAATTCTCCGTACCACCAGCACGTGCATGTTAAACAAAGAAAAAATCTATCTTTTGAATCATTAAATATTACTTGAAATAGGAAATAACAATCTTTCACCTGCAACCGCTCGACGCTGGATGATTCCAGCAGTTAAACGGGACCCCTTTCTTATAACACGCAATGCGACTCTACAAAAAAAAAAAAAAATGGACACTAGGGAAATCAAGCAAAATCAAGAGCCGTATATCAAGGAACAGTTAGGAGGAACCCAGCCGCTGCAATCACACAACACCTTTCAACAACTAATTCCTTAGCGAAAAGTCCTTACATTGGTATCTGCCATGACTCACCAGAAATGTGAACTTGTAGAATTCCAGGCCATTATGCAGACAACTGAAAGCCACGTAACATTGCGGAATAAGGACACGATGTGTCGACGTCAGCTTAGTGACCCTGCGAGCTGGAAACTCCTGGTGAGTCGTGTCGACATGTTGCTGTCAAAGTAACAGCACTAACAAGGGATCATCCGGAGAGACGGAGCTGTACAAGGCGGAGAGGGGAATGCAAAGGTTTCAGCTCCTTACACAATAGAAAACTTTATCATTTGACTTTACACTTCCTTCCCTCTGACGAAACCACCAACACGCAATACAATTGTAAAGTCAGAGTTCAGACAATTGAAAATCGGTTCTGCGAACTTCGTAAAAATGTGTATCTTGCTATGTAAATAATTATGTTATTATCCAGGAATGCATTTTACTTAACTTTTCTTAAAAAATAGGGTTACAATTTATATTAATATTTTATTTCAAAACAAAAAACTCATTTGTTTACTTTATTAAAATATGTCAATTCATATATTTCTTCTTCACATCATATTTGTTTTCAATTTACTTAATTTAAAAAGAGCTTTCTACAATATACCGAGATCAAAATCACCCTATAATAAAATTAAGCACTTTCTACATAACCTCTGTTTGATCCTCGGCAAAATGGCTGTTTGACTTTGACTTTAAATTTCAACTTTTCGAAATCGTAAAGTCAAGAGTGCTTGACTTTACCTATGACAGTTCCATTGTGTGAAGCTCCATAAGAAACAACATGTTGGAAAGTAAACGTAAAGTCAAATATTAAAGTTTTCAATTGTGTAAGGGCCTTGTTTATAGATATGGGTAGGGAAAGGAAAGGATGGGAAATGAAAGGATAGCGATGGAAGGGGGACGAGTCGGCCGACAAGCTCGCTGCATGGCCAGCAAAGTGTGTTGATTGGCTCGGCGATGGACCAACTGTCGCACTCAGATGTCTCCTTGCCACTTGTGGACAACTTCGTCGATAAACACTTGTTTTTCTATCTTCGATTGTCTGCCAGTCCGTGATCTCTCCGCCACAATGCCCCTGCATATAAACCAGTTTATCCATTGGCAACATTCTAGCCAAGACAGGAAGTGACTTATTTGACACTGTCCTATATGCTATAATGGCCCCGAACACTGCCTTATATATAACTCTGAGGCCAGTATTCCAGGACTTTCATTTTGGCATTCCATATGTGCTACCATCTTGGGCGATTGAAAGCCATGACTAATTCTTAACTCACGGAACGTATTTATGAACGTGTTTTATCAATGTCCTGAGATGGTATCGGTTGTGCCGCGATTTATTATTCGCCGTCCCGTGCGAGGCTATAAACAAATTAAAACGACACTGTGAAGTGTTTATTTACACTAGCTTTTGCAAAAATGAATACCTGCACGGTTTATTTGTTACGTTATCTGTAGCGCTGGCAGTTTGAAAAACTGTACGCATAACAATAAAAACCAAAATTATTATTAATTGTCTGACATGATATGTATATTTCGTTCTTAATACGTGACAAATTATGGAACACTTATATAATATGTTTCGTGTTTGTACTGTGGAAATTTTAGACATAAATTTTAAAATGCGCGCATGCATTTGAACAGCAGAATTACAACTTTCTGGTTATATGTTCATAATAATAAATAAATCTACGATATTTAGTGATCCTGCAAATTGCAGCTGTACTGTATTGTTGAAGCAGAAGCCAGAGAGTACTAAAGGATCGAATGACTCGTCAACAAGTTCATTCATAACCCCCATGCAAAAGCACTGAACAAGACTGCAGTCTTCCGTTGTGCAGTATGCAGCGTGAAAACTTCATACATAACCTTATTTTAGGTCCTGGTATTAAAATTTATTACCCGTCACTGTGTTTTGATAACATTTCTCATCTGATATACGTGTGCAATTTTAAATATTCTCTGAAATACACATTTAAACCATTTTGTGTACTGCATACATCAGTTTAAAGGCGTTATTTTTTAATCAGTTTTAGTGGTTGGAATTGAGCAATTTTTGCAGCTTGTTGAGACATGGTAAATATTACAATCACAGATGTACCACAGGAAAATTTATGCAGTGTGTTTCAAACCTGCATGGACACGTTGCAATGTTGTGATATACACAGAAATACGTAACCTTTAAAAAATTTACTATAATCGTTAACTACTACCACGGTTAAAACAATCCAGTTCCCACTGTCATATACGAAATTAAAAAGGCTACTCCATGGGTCAACGACATTTTCACACGCAGTTACATACATCACTTTAGCTAGCGACACGGCACTCGCTGATCTATTATAAGCCTCCACGAAAACGTTGAAGCATGGCCCACCATACACGTACAGTTCCGCCATCCGATCGGCCTGGACAGTCCTGGCCTGAAAGGCAAAACTGGCGTGTATGTGGCGGATTTGTAGGTAAATCGCCTGTACTGTTGGCCTGTGGGAATTTCCTCAGTTCTGCCGGCCGGCCAGCGAGCTCACAGGCAGAACTGACGTGTGTGGACTTCCCGGCAGGCCGATACCGCTATGTCCCATCGCTCAGTTTGCTGTCCACTCGTGTGAGGATAGGTAGTGGGTATCACTAGGGTTAATATAATTTAATTCGTTTCGGCAAAGTTCTGGTTATACATGCCAAAAACAAATTAAAACTTTTCGCTGACATCAGTTTAATATGTAACTTTGTTAAGAGCCTTAGACATATACATCAATGTAATATAGAAAAATATATTTGCCACACAAAGTAATAAACATGATATTATTGTTCGCTCATGTAAATATTCCTAGTACAATCTCATTTATATAGTATGAGAAAGATGCAATTCAAAGAACAGAACGAAACATGCCAAGGTACTCACGTATGGATTAAACAATTCAATGACAGGACTTGTTTAGTGAAAATGTTACAAAGCAAGTTCGTATATTTATGTTGTTTAAATTAATAGTTAATTACAGTAATTATAGCATTACATACATCATAGTGTAAACAATATATTCTAGTACCGGGACTACTGTATTGTAGTTAATAACAAATTTGTAAAATGCGTATATGGGTACCAAACAATAATTGAATATGCTAACGAAACCGGTTTATCACTACTTTATTATGTACTTATTGTACTGCTCCTCGTTTCTTCACTTTTAAAATATACATAAAGAAATACCTCTACTCAATAAACCTTTGTTGCCAAGGAAACTTGACCTTCAGTGTTCTAATACTCCACAAACGACTCTCTAACGAGTTCTGCACTATTAGTTGGATGACATGCGGTTTTACTGAGGCTCATAGATTCGATGCAGTGAGGTCCAGGCGTAACATTACCACTTTCGAACTCCTCCTCATCCAAACACTCCTGTGGGGTGTAGTGATGGGGTACTTTTGAACGCAGGAAATTGTGAAGGGCGCAACACGCCATAAGAATGTGGTGTACTTCAGTCAAATCAATTAAAGAGATAGGTTTTTGTAAAACACCAAATGTTTCAACAATTATACCGAAAATACTTTTTATCACTCTGCGAGCTCTAGAGAAACGATAGTCAAATATCTTACGAGCTGGAGTGGCTGCCTTGCGGCTAAATGGCTTCATAATGTATTCCATTAGGTGAGATGCGTCATACACAACTAGCACATACCGCATATTTTTTCCAGCGATAGTTCCCTCCTTTGGCAAATTCAGACTCCCATCTTCTAGTTTTTTCGTCAAGTCTGAGGCCTCAAAGACACCTCCATTAGACACCCGACCATTTGTTCCAAAGCTGAAGTACAGTAATTCATGATTCACATTTGCAATACTTAATAGAACTTGGCTGTGAAAGTTTTTGTAATTATAAAAGTACGATCCAGACCCTGGAGGTGGCATGATAGCTACATGCTTCCATCCGCGGCTCCGATGCAATTCGGAAAGTTCCAGCGATGTTCAAATACCCTCGTAACTTTTTCTCATTCCTCCTCCGTTGTTGGACACTGAAATAAGAAGGAAAAAAAGGGATATTAAGTGACTGATTATCACGTGCACAGCAGAACAGTGACAAATATTTAGAGAGGGGAGGGAAGGCACCATTTAGTAGTGTTCAGACGTTTCTTCAAGTCATATAAATGAAATTGCTCTCTTTATTTCTCATGTATTGCTGTATTGTCTTACCGATATGTAAAACACTATATGTGCATATGTGGTTTTTCAGGTTTTACTTGAAACGCTACACGAAACTGACAATGATACAGAATCTACAACAAAATGTTCTTGTTCAAACATTGCGCAATTATCATTGTCATGGAGTTCAAGTCCAAGCGGTAGTGCAAAATCATTTAAGCGCAAAAAAATGTTGTCCCTCAGTGACCAAATATTATAAACTGTAAGTTAACATCTTGCGCAGGTAAGAAAAGAAGATCAATGTTAAGAATTTTACTGAGCAAAGAACAGAGACTGTATGCAGATAAAATTATTAATGAAGCACTATTCGAAGTTGAACTGGGAAATCGCAATTCTGCGATCACGTATTTGCGTGATTCAACAGGAGACGATCGCAACGAACCACCACAAAACTTCACTTTTGCACCATCCCAACAGTATTTTGCATTGTCAATATCGTATATTTTGCACATCGTCCGTCGTTTTATTCATGATTGTGGGTGAATGTAAACGACTCATTCAGGATTATTTTTCGCCAATTATGGCCAAAATATGATAGAGACTAAACATATGTGTTTACAACCGTAGGCGTAACAAGTTGTAATATCTTTAGTGGAAGTAAATTCAGTATTCCTGTGCATGTAATATCACAGTACATGTCAATAGACATTCTAAGGCATATTGACAATATTGTTTACAAGGTCTTCCTTTTTGTACGTCTTTGTCCTGAAAGGTTCTGTGTTAATGTATGTTAAACACATAGCAACTAAATATTTGTTTAACCCAGTTGCAAGTATTTTAACATTTGAGATTAATTATGATACATGTTTATGTTTTGAATAAACATCTACACACGTACAAATGTATTTCAGTTTATTTTCTTACCTTGCAATAATTCCTGTGCTTTGAAGATCGCTTCGCATGTGTCAGGTATTATCTTCCCCATCGTTTGTGGAGCTTTGCGACAAGAGAATTTCAAATCTTCAAGTGTTTTCCCAGTTGCTAAATAGCGGAGTGTCGCCATTAATCTTTCATTTGGTGTTATGGCTTTTCTCATACAAGAATCATATTTTTTTTACGAAAGGAGTAACCATGCTAAAAATTTCCAGGTAAGATGGTTCGTCTATGCGCAGGTAGTTTGTCCGGTATTTTGGGTAACACCTCAGTTCCGTAAGCAAGGTGACGTGTGTATAATGATTCTTTGTTTGGAACCATTGTTTTGTCCATATATTGCGTTTACATTTTCTTCTATTCTGCAGTTCACATTTAATAGTTGCATATGCTACAAGTTCATCGACTGTCAGCATGGATTTACTGAGCAACTAAACTACTTCCAGTACTCACACGACACTGAACAATGTAATGACATCCCTCGGCCTACCGGCCGGCCAAACTACATGTGTGTGGGAAGTGCTCGTGACAGGCCAATCTGCGACAGTTCTGCCTGTCAGGTCGATCGGAAGGCAGAACTGTACGTGTATGGTGGGCCCACAACTCTGGAACTCATGCAAAGAGTATAAAACATAACGCAATTTTGAGTTTCGCACGGGGCAAAAGATATTCCTAACAGCCAGCGTCAACAATCAACAAGACATGTCGTCAGTCGTGCCAACGTTAAGTTGTAACACGTCCTGCCACTACAGAAATGTTTTTACCAGAATAGAAGGAGGCCCCACAAATATAATTTGCACACACGATATGCTAGTTTCTTTTGCAAAGTAAGGTCTTAAAATAAAAAGGGATAAGCGCAAAATGACTTTCGAACATGAATAGTGGGTTTTGTAGAATAAATTCTGAGAGATGATACAATAAGCAAGCCCTATTGCCAAATAATCGCGATTATATCGCTCTGTTAAAAATGTATCGTTAAGTATTTTTATACTTAGCGCAGTTATTAAAATAAATATAAGTCAATGAACATAATATGTGAGTAAATATGGAAGTTCTAGTTAATATTAAAACTTTTCAAAATCTTCCTCGGACCAGGAATTTTTTTTTGTCATTGTTGTTGTTGTAGTTGACGAGCTCAAGTGAGACGGACTTCTTGACAAATTCCCAGTGCCACAAGTGAACTGAAAATTTGCCGCGTCGGCGGCACTAGAGCGCGAACCCACGACCTCCGACTACAGGTCGGCCGCCCTACCCCTGAGCTATGGGGGCAGGATACTTATAATTTTGTCTCCACTGTCAACGTATTTTCTTATAGCTATGGTAAGGTAAGGTAAGTGGGCTTAAAGTCGTCGACAGCGAGGTCATTAGAGACTGTGCAAGTTGAACAGTGAAGAGGGATTTGATTTTGGAAGGAAGAGGCCATGCCTTTGTTTGGGACCCAGCACAACATTTGTCTAGAGTGATTTCCACTGTTAGATATGGACTTGAAACCGAATCGCCCGCACAAGAGTCGGACACGCTACCCATTGCGCTAACACTGCAAAGATCTTGTGATACTTAATAAATGATATATATAGTATATATGTATATATTATATATATATATATATATATATATATATATATATATATATATATATATATATATATATATATATATATATATATATATATACACAGTATTCTTGCCATGTTTAACTTTTTTTTTGCAATTTTGCTGGTTTCAAATTTTTAAATAAATAATTACACCGCGAAGTAAACGGTCTTGACATGTATTGTTAATGAATGTTCGTCATGCTACCGACTCCGGCAAAATGATATGCTTTCTGCACATGCATAGGTTTCGCTTGCGCCAAGGATAAATCACCAATATCGGAGCCCTAACATAAAGGCTTCGATCGTGGCTTAAGAAAGCCCTTAGCCGGCATTATAACATTCTGGAAAACTGACGAGGCCTGGGCATGGCTTGAGCTGTACCAAAATCCTTATAAAAACATTCTTGAATACCAGCCTAAGTGTTCTAAAATTTAGGCCCCAACTTGTGTTATAAATACACCTTAATCTCTGAAAGTCCGCCATAGCCTTTCTGGCAAAATATTCTGTATGTTTCAAGAAGCTCCTCTTTTCATCAATAATGACTCCCAGATATTTCATCTCATGCACACACTCCACCAAGTCACCGCCAAAGCATACAGTCTCCAGCCTCTGCAGTTTCCCTTTGAGCAGCGTGGTCTTACAGCTTCAATTGTTTGGGCCATATCCAAATATTCCCCATTATTACTTCTGCCTTCTCTTCATGTTGCCACCTTGCATTTCCTGATATGATGATGAGGCCATCATCTGCATAGCCAAAGGCCACACACCCCAGTGGAAGACCCAACTCCAAGAATTCGTCAAAGAGGACATTCCATAAGATCAGACCAACGACCGACCCCTGGGAACATCTCGTTGTGAGCCTTTTCATCACTTGCATATTCTGGGCAGAGTATGTGCTCTCTCTGTCTACGGAGAAGTCCAGAATTATTCTGTAGATGTTCGCTGGACAATTGTTCCTCTTCAGCTGTTACATTACTTCCTAGCCACCAGACATTTTTGTTAGCTCCTGCTATGGCGAGGAGCATCCCAATGTATACTTTACCAGACTGTTCTTGACATATTTCATTACATAATGCAGAGCTAAGTCTGTACCCATTCCTTTGAGGAAACCTTCTTGTTTCTTGCTGTAAGTTCGTTCTGCTTCCAAAGCCATTATGAATATCTGGTTTATTAGCTTCTCATAGATTTTGCCAAGTACCAGAAGCAATGTTAAGAGGTCGGTAGGATTTTGGATCTTCAGGATCCTTCTTGCCTTCATTTTGGAGGATCTGCAGACTTCCCTTCTTCCATGGGATCGGAAACACACCAGAGTTGAGACAGACATTGTAGATCTTCAGCAATCCCTGTTTTATTCTTGAGAAGATACTTTTTTTGTTATTTCTACCCCCAATCAATCATAGCCTGGGGCATTTCCATTCTTTGATTGTTACACCACTGATGTTAGCTCTTCGATATCAAAAATTGGTGCAACAGCTTCCTCAGGAATTTAACCCATTCGCTATCTCTTCCTCATGCGCTCCTTGCCCTCATTTTCCTGGGAGTTATCAGGCATGCGTGCATGGAGCATAACTTCCATAGACCCCTGGAGGCCAGTGAAAATCTCACCATTTACCCTTATGCTTGGTGGAGGTATTGCCTTCTTCATTTTGCTAGCTGCAATCTTGTATACCACACTGAAAGGATCCTCGTTACCCACTTGTATAATATAATCTGCCCATGACTGTACCTTGTTCGACACAACCCTGTTGAAGTAAGCCTGCTACTATCACTAATATTCTTGAGCGAATAGTTCTCTTTCCTCGCCCCTAAGTCTGTGAAGTCATCTCCTGTTTTTTCCACTTTCTTCCTCTCATTCTGCAATTCTATATCCCACCATGATATGTTCGGAAGTCCTTGATTTGTTTTCCGGAGATTTTCCTTGCAGGTCTCAGTGATGATTCGAGTGATTGCAGCTACTCTATATTCTACACCCACTTCATCCAGCCGCAATTCAAGACAGCTTCTCAGCTTACCTAACAGGGTCTGGTCATATTGTGGACAATCTTCTGTTCGGTGTTCATATTTTACCTCTCTTCCTATCTCTGACACATAATCATAATTTCTTTCTGTGTGTCCAATTTCATAGACTATAAGTCCATTATCATTCGTACTTTCCTCCAGTACTCTCCAGATTGTGATATTGTATTTGGCCTACCCATTTACCACATTGATGCCAACGTATGTTGCAGTACCATGTGCCTGCGAGACAAATGTTGGCAGTTCACCTTCCACATTCGCAATATGCAAATAATTTGTTAAAATGAATTGGCTGATTGTCTCACCTTATTCTTCTGTGTTTGGCGAATGCCAGAGCTCGGACTTCCCATTAACATCTGCACAAGTTACCAAGGTTTTTCCCTTAATGCATCAATCACCACTTCCCATCTATCCAGATGTGTTTGTGTGTCAACACCCAACTGAAAGCATGAGGACATAATCCAGGATTTAGTTGTTCACTTGATTGTTTGCACACATATGTGATGTGTGTTAGAGATATTGGCCATGTTCATCACATCCATGTTCTTGTTTGTCCTTAATACTCCAGCCTGAGGTTTGACCCCATTGGTATACATGGCGCCATTAAGTCCTGTTACCTCGACAAAAGCCACATATGGATCCTGAAACCAGACCATATCCAGCTTCTCCTCGACCACATCTTATGGTATTAGAGTCCATAATCTATCCTGGGGTTTTCCACCAACAGAGCCTTCTGTTATGCCAGACAATCTCTGGAGTCTATCCTGTGCTCAGGAGCAACACCTTTCTTATACAGTTTGCATGTGTCTCCTTAAAATTACTGTCTGACTTTTTCGGGCAGTTCTCATACTCATGGTACTTTTTAGTGCACTTTGAGCATGTGGACTCTGGCTCTTTACATATGTTTGCTATGTGTCCTCATTGTTGACACTTATAGTAACAGGACACAGATATATAGTCCCTGACCCGACAGCTTTTATCTCCGACATAAAGCTTTTCCTTTGCCATGATGGTATTCCTGTTTCTGGGTCACATTCCAACACAACATTGACTCTGTCAGTGTCCTTTCGACCAGTCCGATGACTGACCATCACATTCTCTTAAATTTTTCCACGCACATTCCATCACTGGACTGAATATTTTGTCTGTAGATTGTTACAACCAGACTGGATGTGTGCTCGGACTGAGGCACATTGTACACCACTATCGTAGGGTCTCTTTTTCTTGGTGCCTCTAGCTTCAGTCCCAACTATTTTATTACAGTCTGGTTTTTGAATTTTTGAAGAGTTTCCTCATTGCCACCTCAATGAGTACTCCGCCATTTCTGATGCCTCGCATGTTGCAGATTTGCAATCCTGCATCCTTAGGATCAAGATTATTCTTGATCTTGTCCTTGTTTTCTATGCTGGTAGTCCCTTCTTTGCCTGGGTATACCAGCACCTCTTTCCTATAGGCCTGTGTTTTTATTTCTTCACCCTTTACAGTTTGGGCATAGCTCTTAATGGATGATATTCCTCTAACCAAAGTTTGTCCCTCTTTTTCTCTGGAGATACCTTCACCATGGATCTCAATTTGTTGCACCTTGCCAATTAATTTGGCATTTTAAATCAATACTTTGTCCAGCAGGCTCTGTAATTGGTTTAACTTTGGTACCAAACAATATGCCTAAGTACTGTTAATTTTAGAGTTTTTACATAGAAGCCATTCAACCATAGTGGACACCAATTTCTTAGTTTCATTATGTGTCTGATTGACACTTGTTTCAATATTCTGAACGAAGTTACCTGTGTCCAATAAGCCAATCTCGCTCGCATTTTCAGGCTGAATAAACTGCAGCTACTTCTTCGACTTGGGTACTTCGGAGCTTTTACTAGTCCCAGGTATTTCCTCAGTTTTTTCAGTGGGGTGTAAACTACCAACTACCTGTAATTATTCTATAGAAGGCCTTAAGGATTTTCCATATTGTCCTACTCTTACAAACTCTTCAGCTTTCCAGTTTACTATATGTAGATTAACTTGTGACTCTACTACTTCGTCTGAACATTCTGGGCCATATTTATCTTATACTCTTAGGGGTACTACTGTATAATGTCCATATATTGATGGTCATTTTTTCTGCCTTCTAATCCTTGTACGCCCACTTCCTCAACCTCCTCATCATCATAAATCTCCGCCATCCAGAATTGACCACACTCTTTTCTATGCCACCTATTGTGTAACAGATTTGCTGGTGTCATTTGGACTCTTTGGGGGACATCTCAAATTGCTCCCAATCGAAATCTTGGTCAAGCAGTCGGTTCACCACCGCCGTTGCCACTGACTTCGGAACATTTCCTTGGCAGAATATTTCCTTTATTTCCCTTTGCCTTTCCTTCAAAGGTTTCATTTTGGCATTCAACAGCAAAGCATATTTTATGGACACTTTAACCCCTTTAGATAGGCTTGGTTTAAAAGCCATTGTGCATCTACATTGCTGTAAGTCCTGCACAAATTATCACAACAAAATACAACAGTTCGACAGTTCTAGACACTACAGTTGAAATAACACATCTACATTACACTCCGTCCACATTACTAGTTCGGGGACGACTCATCCTCCTAGGTCAGGGGCCAGGGCGCAAGAACCTCCGAGAGGATTATGGCCACACACAAACCTACTGGCACAGGTTCGATGGGCTAATGACCTCACAGTCTGTTTCTCCATCCGGCCACATAGAGGCGGGGAGCACAGTGTTGCTCTGCCCTCTTCAGTCTCTATACCTGCAATACAGAGGCAGTACTATTTTCATCAATGAGTCAGCCCTCATCTCATTCACCATGCACTGGGTTGGTTCCCTTAAGGCACCACTTCTTAAGGAGTTTTAGCTCGGGGCGGAACAGTTCCATGCAGTACCCCAAGAAAACCTGCGAAAATTTGACAAAGTTTCCGGTGGAACCGGCGCTCGCCTCTCCATACTCCCCTCTAGGTGGCCGATAACTATTAAAAGGTAATACCAAGAGCAATGCTTTAACCGTTACATTTAACCCCCGGAAAAAAAATGCTAAATCGGCTCTTTGATCTTCAGAGTCCACCGGGAACTTTGCAATTTTCAAACCGTCATGCTGTCCGAAAGAGTAAAAAGAACAGTACGCTAACTACTCACTCACACAAGACTAACTACCGCGTTTTACGCATATGCTTCTCGTTAAAATTTAACCTTGACGGTACCCCCATTAACTGCTTCCACGGCCCAATGCGCTCGACTGTGTACGGACTTAGTTTTGGGGAATGCCCGGTAACCAGAAACATTCCCCGCCTCCTCACCCCCGCGCGCAGAGGGCATTGTCAAACCACATTGCTTACTTTCGGTTACGTTTCTCTTTCACACACACACTCATTCAGTTCATGCTCCTGTGACCTCGTTGAGGTCCTGTTAATCGTTCTGTAGTTCATTCCAAGTTCACATACCGGTGCCATTTTCCAAGGTCGTCTTCGGTTGTCCTGGGCAAGACAGAGTCTTGTCCAGGGTGGTTTGTCGCATTCGAGAAGTCTAAATAAGTTGTTTGAAGGGGTAGTTCTGGGGGGAGGGAGAGGGATGCGAAAATTTGAGAGTGTGACAGGGTCTTAATTCAGAGCCAAAACAGCCACTAGTATCGTGAAATCCAGCCACACACGCCTGCGGAATTGTGTCACTGGCCAGCAAAATGTCGGAACGCCTTTATCCAATCGGCGCCTGGTAATCTACTCGCGAGCCGTGAGCCCGGCCAATAGGGAATATTTTACAGTATGCTGTAGCCAATTAGATGCAAGCAGTGGCGCATCCAGAAAGTTCTCAAGGTGGGGGTTACACAGACTGAATGAAGAAAGCATTTGCTGCATGCGTTAATCAGAAAAAATTAACTGTAGAAAAAATTACTTCACAATATATGAAAATCAATCAGGGTTTCAGATAATTTCATATTTTTATCGCTTTTAACTAGGCTTTTTTATGTGTTTAATATTAATTTATTACATCATCTCGACTATATTTAGGGGGGGGGGGAGGTTAGAATCCTCACACATTGTGACAACACTTTCTTTGCTGCCACACATAATTTTTGGCGACGAAGAAAATTTTGTTTGAATATGAACCACTGCAAAGTACGCTTGCACAAACATAATATTTGTTTGAGGTGTACGGTAATAACAATGATAACCTCACATTGTTGTTGCAATAGTTCATACGATGTCTTTGTGCTAATATCAGTTACACTGCAAAGAAAATTTGTGCTCTGAAAAACAACTGTGATTAGTAGGGTGAAGTAAAAAATCTTTCAAAATTATATTCACTATGAAAATAAATTCCCTACGGCAGCTCCAAGGCTCGAACTTGCAACCTCCGCGTTAATAATTTAATGCTCTTTACCAACCGACCACTTTGCCTTGTTACCTTATGACTCATTTTGCTATGTAGGTTATATAAGCTACTAACATGGCCAGAATATGTCACCACATGGTAGGAATTGAGGTTAGTGATTTCTAAAAATCACTCCACTACAGAATTACATTGAACTTCTGCTGGATGACTGTACATTAACTTCGTTGCAGTTTCTTAACAGCAGAAGATGTTGGGTTATGGATGTTCGCGTCGGGACGGAAGTTACGTACTGAAAACTACAACGAATGACAGAAAGCATTTACTGTCGCTAAAACGTTATCATCCTTGGTAAGAAGTTAATATTGTTTTTATTATAAACAAAAAAAGTTCCGATAATATTTATTCCTTTGCTGTTGCCATAAAACAAAAATGTATGAAGAGAACAATTATTAACAGCAAACATATGTGTCTGCATACTTCGCTATGAATTCAAACAATATTGTATGAAAACAGCGCCAAAGAAACTATTTTATTTGCCACACAGAAAACTTTTTAGGGATTTTCTTAGAGCATAGTTTTGCTACCGCCCTGCTATGACCACTGGGCACATGGCCCGGTCTCAAAGTTTCACACAGCCAGAGAATAAGTACGTCGACATTAAAGTAACTACCACGCCATCTTATCTCGGCATACTTGTCTACTCTGTGGGGCGAGTGTGTAAAGAACTTACAAGTCCAGACGAATTCGTGAGATTCAAGTACCCCTAGTCTTGCTCTTTGTGGTGGCTGTCTCGAAATCACATCATTATGACCAACTGTACACTCCAGGACTCTGGACAAAAGGAAAAACCTCAACTTTATTTTGGTGTAATTCCATGTGTCTTAGTCGAATATCACAATAAGATTTAAGGCGCGCCCTGACTCGATTATGTAGAGACTGTGAGATCTCGCATGGTATCATTTTACATTACGAAATGTAAGTTTCTCTTAATATCGATTCGCATGTGGAAATCGTGCCGGACGAGGCCGCTGGGCGGTGGGTTTTCTCGGGGATCTCCCCCCCTCTTGAACTGAGGTGCTGCACCATACTCACCTCGCTTCAACCCCATCAGCTCTCAAGACCTCGATGTTAAGAGCTACCCAAATATCATCACTCCACTCGTATTGCCGACAATTCGAAGAACGTTGCTATTCGATTTTTTGGTGTACTTCTGGCCATGGTGAAACAAAGTAAAACTTGGCCCAACAAAAGTGATATATTTACATGTTTCTAATTTTCCGAAGGAAAAAAAGGCATATGCGATCACTTTTGTGTCTCTGTTTGCATGTGTGTCTGTGCCTATGTGCGTGTCTCCCACTTTAAATTTTTGAATGCGGTACAGAATTTCACCAAACTCAGTATATATAGTACTTAGTAACACACCTTACTTTTATAGTTTTTGAACATGCTGGGAACTTTCTTTCAAAATGGAGGCTATAAATATTCAGGGTGATATGTCATATCTCGGGAACCATTCAAACCTATTTTAAAAAATTGTATTCTGGCAGAGCATCGTGTAAGCATTAAATATTGAAATGTATTTTGTTGTTTATCCTCCGTTTTGGAAGATAGCACCAAATTAATAAATTTAGCAATTACGTTATATCTCGAAAACGATCAAATCATTCTTACCCTATTTGATGTGTAAGTAGTAATATGACAGGCTAGATAAATTTAAGTGATACAAATTTATTACGTACTTATTTTTAAATTTCAACCATACAAATATTTTCCGCTTATTTGGCATAATTTATACCATTTAAACAATTTCGACCAAAATTTGTATTTCAAAGATAACGCTACATGAATAAATAAATTTTTATGTCATATCTAGGGGAAACAATTGACCGATTCCTGCCAAATTTGGCAATCAAGTAGTACTGTGGGAGATGATGTAAAACGGTGTGTTTTAAGTACGCCAGACACTTATTTTCAAAATGGCGGCCACCTAGACTTTTAATTTAGAATGCTTTATCGTCGTAACCATGTAATCTACTCCAAATTAACTTTGTTTGCTGGCAGTATTGTTTAACGTTACATACTACCACCACTATCGAAAATTTTCCCGTGCCCTTAGAGTCACTTTGACGCATGCTTTAATAACGGTACACTCTTATCCATATTTTATAGACGGAATGCTGTAACTGAACCAAATAGCATGCTTTCATCGTTTACCAAAAATATACATATACTTTTTGTAAATTATGATTTTTGGCGAGTTGGTAAAGACAGAACACGGAACATAAGTCGGAAGTTTCGATTTACTAACATTATTTTAAACTGAATGTTTTAAGTGTTTCAAGCATTACTAGTTTTGCACTGGCAATTCATTTTGTTTTAACTGGCCTGAATGACAGGTTGTCATTTCTTGTATGCAATCCTCTCTTCGATACTTCTCTCCTAAAGACATCTGCGAAATATAAATCTTTATATCTGGGATGACTAAGAATGATAGTTCTTGAGCGGGAGCGAATGTACGTCCCATTATATATACACTCTTTATTTAAAAACCCGGTACACGTATTTTAACATCCATTTGCGATATCTTTACACATTTTTATCACACATGGTAAACATATTACACCATATATAACGTGTTTGGTTGTTTTATAAGTATGTCATGTACCAAATATATTGTTCTTCTGTTAACATAAAAATATATTATTTTCGTTAATTTGAACTTTTACATATATTGTCCATATATTATAAGGTATGGTTTAAAATTAATATGAGTAAAAAGAGAGACATAAGATATGTGTTTGTGAAGCCTATTAAAAACAGTTCTCATGCAAAGTATGATTAATCTGAGTGTGCAGTAATTTGGTGCGTTGTCTCACTTTGGTGTAATATTCTAGACTTGGTTAAGCTTTGTTTGCATGAGGCGGAGGTATATCTTGAAAGTAGAACTTCAGCAGGGCTTCAGAGAATGTGTAAGTAACCGCGAATGGACTCAAACTAATTTCCGTTCTTCTATTATGAGGCGAGACTTGCAGGTTTTAATTTACCATTTATGTTTATGCGATGTGCTTTTCGTATTACTATGAGTCGTTATTATTATAAAATGTAACATAACACAAAAACATAATATTATTTAAACAGTAAGAATTCGAAGAAGAGCTGAACAAAAAATGGACTGCAAATTTGTTCTTACAACATTATTAAAAATATATCCCCATGACTGCATTGACTAATTCTCACTGCCATTTCTTAGCACACACGTATATGCTTAATTACATACTTTTAGGAATTGTAAGCACAGATTTTTTTATCATCACTCCATAAAATCGACTTTAAAATAAGTAGTCCTTTATTCTAACCGCTGTAATTTTATTATTCTGTTTGCCACCATATTCGTATTTCAACATAAATGAACATATTTTCGGTAAAAACTTTTTCCAATTGTTCCTATGATAAATTTGTTAATGGACAAATGTCAGGGGAATATAGCTATTTTTAAGAAAACACACTTTCCCTTACATTATTTCAAATTATACCCTCGAATTATTACCATTGTTGGAATTTATATATTAGAACGGTGGCAATATACACGGAATGATGCCCTGATCGATAGCGCCCGTCACCTCGTACAATCGCTAACATCTGCAGTGCTCTAGCAGCAACAGGAAGCTGGAACCCTATTATTAGTGTTAAGGACTGTAAAAACAAATTTTTATTAGCAAATAACATGAAGGAATTGCCAATAAATAAACGTTGCATGTTCTATAAGCTTGTAATAAATTGTGTTGTTTATTATCAATGTTAGCTATTTGAGATTCCAGGTGTGTTTCTCAGTGAAATAAGCTCTTTAAAAGTGGCTTATTTATTCCATTACTGATCCCAGCACCAGTGTTTTCCTAAATGTACATGTATTATTTTTACGAGATTCTAATTACGGGTTATATTATATCAGTGAATTGATTACCGGGATATTTCGATAGTATTAAGATGCAAGAAAACATGCTAAGGGTCGAAATTACTAAGAAGTATTTCCGCTTAGCAAAGGCCTTATCAGAAGGAAAATATAATTCGTGCAAAATTACCAATCCTTCAGGTAAAATTTCAATACTGTTGAATGCTTTAAGTAAGCATCCATAGTAACATCACATAGGCTACTTTATTAGATTATGTGAATTACTAACCTTGTGGCAAGAATAAGTAAATTACTACCAGTTTGACGTATATACATGTTTGAAAGTTAAGTAAGGGTTAGTTCTACTTTCCTTGCATTATAATTTCAGATTTTGTTTTATATATACTTTCTTGGAGTCAGATATTTGTGGAAAATTTTGAAGTCTGTTGAATACTTTAAGGTATGAAATATATTATTACTCTTCATTGTATCTGGTGTAATTTTAAAAAGAAATAAACACTTATAGAGAAAACATTCTAGTCCGCAGAAACAACACAATAATTGCTTTACATTGAATAAATAAATATTTTCACACTCTATTTGAAAATTTGCGGAAGTAAGAAACTGTATAAGATACATTTCGATCTTGATAACCAAATCAAATTATGGCCTCAATTAAAATTTCGCTAGTAATTCAGCATGTCGAAAATGCATTGCTTTGTGCTCTGAAATATTATATTTTCTAGTTCTGTCATTATGTGTATGGCAGATTTAAAAAAAAATGTATTTTTTATAGAATTTTTAGTATGATAGAAACAATTTCTCGTAATTGCAAACAAAATCTGCTTCGTAGTAAAAAAAATTAACACCGCTGAATATGAAATCAGAAAAAAAAAAATGTACGGGAAATCAAAATTATTATGTCAAAAATGTAATGTTATTAGCCGGCAATGGTGATGTAAAAAATTATTTTTCGGCTTGGCAAAAAACAACGTAAAATTCCGAATTCGCTTTCCTTTTTTCTTTTCGGCGAACTAGAAGACGTTTCGCGACTGAACTGGACGCGCGTGCAGTGTTTTTTTTTTTTTTTTTGGTTGTGGCGGGGAAGGGGGTGCACATGCGACCAAATATTTTGCCAGCGCAAACAAACCTGCTTTCGTACGTGTTTGTATACGGTTGATGGGAAAAGGAAAAGGGTGGCGGATGGAGCAGGGGGTGCGGGATGCGTTGGTGTTGGATGCCGAAGGGTAGTTGGGGGGGAGGGGTGTCGGGTTGAGGGGGTTGGTTCCGCTTCTGTTCGCCAGCGTCGGATGCGCGGCAGTTGTGATGTTGTTGCCGAGAGCGTGCTGCAACCATCTCTCTCTCTCTCTCACACACTCACTCACTCACTCTCCGCACACCCCCTTCCTCACTCGGAGAGAAAGAGGGGAGGGGGGGGTTTATTGCTGCTTTTGAGGAGCGAACGGACGCTGCGGCAAACGCACGCACGCACGCAACGCGGTGCCGCCGCCGTAGCTGCTCCCGGGAAGTTGCTGGCTTCCTTCCGTTTCACCCCCCCCCCCCCAACCTCCAGCGACAACGTCGGGTCGTCACGAGGGGTTGAAAACGGGAAGGGGAGTGGACGGTAGGGGGTGGCGTCGCCCCCCCTCCCACGCACGCACACCCTGGTGCACGCTTCCCCCGCAAACAGACAGCAATCAGGCGCGACGCTGCTTATTAAACATGAGCCGCCTGATTAGAAAACTGTCCTTACGTTACCACCCCCCTGCCCCCACAGCCACCCTATCGCAACCCCTGCGGGTAGGGAAATAGTTATATTTTAATTAATCCGCAGGGGAGGTGTGGTGGCATTAAGCCGCGTGTTCGGGTGTCGAAACACCAGGGAATTTGTTTCCTTCCAACCTGCGAAGTTGTGCATCCCTCCCAGCGTTCTGGGGCTAAACCTTGGACTTAATTTGCACCAAAATATTTGTTTCGAAAAATAAGATATATATGTGTATACACACACACACACACACACACACACATATATATATATACACACACACACACACAGACGAACAAGTATGAAT
This sequence comes from Dryococelus australis, assembly GCA_029891345.1. NCBI lineage: Eukaryota > Metazoa > Arthropoda > Insecta > Phasmatodea > Phasmatidae > Dryococelus > Dryococelus australis. The sequence continues at coordinate 130,888,759 of CM057009.1, forward strand.
ATCGCCAGACGGGAATCGCTGAGCAGACGTAACAACCCGAATAATTTCGTTAAATAAAAAAATATATATAAATTTTAATTTCATAATATTTACCACATTTGTAAAAGTAACAAAATTTTCGAAGATTATTTCTTTACTTTATATCCCAAGTAGCTTATGTAAAAAAAATGTTATTTATTACACCTCATTAACTTGCCGTAAATTTTTATGCATTGTTTTATCCGTAATATCTGTTTGTTTTCAAAAATATTTTAAATACAGAGATATTTTAAATTGAGAAACATGCTTTGTTGACGTTTTGCTGGAACAAGCAACTCTATTAATCTGTTATTTCGTCCTAATACTTCGTAAGAAATACAGATTACTTTCACTGTTGAAAAAATGCTGTTCTTCCACTGCATCAAAAATAAACTTACCAAGCGCTGAGAGAACAACGGTGTTTATGCAAACAGTGGTTGATAAAATAGTGCCAAACAATGAAGATTGTGTATGTATATATTACTAAATAATCTACATATATACACAAAATTTCCTTTCCTAAGAGGCCTTCTGTTCCAGACGTCGTTAAGGAAAAGTTCGAACTACTGTTTTGCAGTGCGAATCGGAAGTTAACAAATAATATTTTGTGTGTGTGTTTTTTTAATTGCAATTTTATGTTAGGCTTAAGCGATCCCTCGATAAGATTCGCGGGCCAAAGAGAGAAAATTAAAAATCAGTGGTTTAAAAATTAATCTCGTTAATTCAGGCTAACAAGGGACTAAATATTAACTGTTTACAACTGAGAAAGTTCATAATTTTGGTCTACAGCGGTTGATTCAACACTTTTGCTTCTCGTTTTGCTACGTTACCTCCAATTTTGCATTGTTCGCCACATTAAAAATGATTATTGCCATGTAGCAGATCATTTTATTCTTGCATCCAAGCAAAACTATCATTTTCTTAAACTAACTCGTCACTTTCTTACTCCATTGCGCATAAACTTATAATTAATTGAAATAAATTAATTTAATGTTCCCAAATTCAAACTTCGCAATTTTAATACGACTTTAGTGAGTGGAACTATATTTCCTTATTCGACGTTTACATCGTGGGAGTGTGGCCTATAAATACGTGCAAATTTTATTACACAATTCATTAAAAAAAAAAAAAATTCTCGTTCATCAGCAGCCAGCTACATGCCAGGCCGGGATTATAGCGACTTGACGTAATACGCCAGCAAGTAGCACGTTCGCTTAAGTCGGCTGCACATTTAGTGGTGTTCGAACGAAACTGCATAGGCCTACGATCATTTCACTTCACGTTAATCAATGATTCTGCTAATCAATTCAGTTATCTCCAAATGATCGACGACTGGTTTATCATACAACTGTGGGACGTGCTTGGTTTCAACTCTATAGTCTATACATGGTTAAAGGCTGTTCACGATAAAGTGAGCACTTTTGAAATCAACATTAGAAAAAAGTCACCACTTGCATATATTTTAACGGGCGCACTGAGTAACATTCGCCCAGTAAAGTTGGTAACGATGGAGGAGAAAGTTGTTACATGTCATAACGTCGAATACAGGCTGTTCACTGTAAAGAGAGCACTTTTTAAGGCCCTCTCAAAATGCATTAAACCCTAATAAATATATTTTATTGCAGTTTCAGACGTTAACTTTTTAGAGTGATGAAATGTATACACTGTGTTTATTAGTCATAGTGCAATGTTTACATTAAAAAGTGGCGGAAATGTAGAAATTAATTGAAAGGAAAAATTTAAAAGGGCCTTAAAAAGTGCTCACTTTACCATGAATAGCCTATGTAAAGTGTTAGGTAGCTATTTGTTATACATTAAATTATTTATATCGCTGTCTGTTTTTTTTAATGCTTCGAAGTGTACAAATTAGCAGCTTTTTAAAATATTTTCTTTAAGTTTCACTTGACCGATGCATGAAGAATGGGATGAGACCCATGGCTATGTTAATTTTACATAAGGCCGAGGAACACACAACGTGCATGCAAGTAGATCTTAAGCAGGGCTTGCGAAAGCGCTTATTTTACCTGAACAGCCTATACTCCCAGCTTTCCTGAAGCCTTGTAAAGTTCTAATGTTGTTTCTGAACCTCATTCAAACAAACGTTAAGTAAGTCTACAAAATTACACCAAAAGGCGTGTCTAATAAACCCTGATCCAATTTCAAAGGCAACTTCAGTGTACGCGCGTTTGAAGTCTATCTAGTCCTGAAATGAAGTCGCGGATTTTTTGTATCCCTACCGAAATAAACTCAGATTTTTATTTATATTTGTTTAGCTGCATTTTTTTTATATTCTGAACGAATCTTATAAAGCTAAATCGTTACATCGCTATGATACTGCAAATTTTCTGGAGGTATATGACGTAGTGATGTGGCTTGCAAATTTTGTTCATTTAAGTCATGGTTCCTGTGTTTCATGAAATCGTTACAATTGTAATGGAGTACTGGTTTAACAAATGTTCTGAACTGTGTCTTTTATTTTAAAACTTGGCTGTGTTATCACATAACACAATGTGTTGGCATTTAATCCAGAAAGGTTTACTGAGTCCTGCTTGAGTTTATTATGAAGTACATTACTTTAATATTTACCACTTCGGAGCTGCTGTCGCTAATATTTCATTTTTAATTTCACACACAGCAGCAGAGCCAGAGGTTGTAGGTTTATCGAGAACACATCCATGAATTTCCAGTCTTTCCGGTAAATTTTGGTTTGTGCTAACTGCAAAATCGTCAATCGTGACTCTGGAACGTAACATTTGTTCAAGAATCATTTATAGTTGCGATACTTAACATAAGCCCCCAATATCCAAAAATAGGATAGTCTGAATCTGTCCAAATCGGTCAAACAAAAAGAAATTGCTACATTGTAGACCACAGACAACTTAAGGCCTGGGAAAACTTGACATTTGCATTAAACGTACTTTCAGTTAAAACATATATATACATACATTGCATGACACAAGCACAGTGGCAATGCTACAACTGATGCGTCACTCGTCGAATTATTCGTTTGCTTAAGTTGCTACAAAAAATAATGTCTGGAATAGTTCGTAGCTCGCTTTCGTCAACAATAATTACTTTCTATACAACTTCGAATATTTTAGTATCTAATTAGTTTCATTCCAAAACCTTCGTCGACTCCGATACTCCAGAAATAAACAAACGAAAATAGCTGCCAGGATGATAAAGTAAAAAAACGAGTTTTACTGTAACTTAAACAAGTGTCTAACTTCAGAGCGTACTTTGATATTTGGGGCCTCTGACTGACTCAGCACCAACGCACAGAAAGATTAACAAATAAACAAGTTGAACACTTCTTTATATTATGTAATACTACGGTTAGGGAAATGACTATCGCTATGCACGATTGTAATTTGTCATATTGAATTTCGTGCTGTTTGACTCGTGTGTATATTATATTTTTTTGCGAAATGTTTGTTTTATTTGTACCTGGACTCTTACCGATTATTGGAGAGGAGGGACTACATATATTTATTGGAGAGTTCTGTTGAATTGCAGTTAAACTCACTATTCGAAGACATTGATTACTAATTCGTTCTATAGAATCGCTAGAGAGTATCAAAACAGAATATATAAGTTTACAGAAAGTATGAGTGTGTACACTTTAGTTGAATATCTACGCGAGGTTCAATACACTGAGAAAACAGTCTACAAAATATTTGTTTGTATAAGGCCAAAAATATATTTAGCTGTCCCAACACAATATTTTGTTGAGTAAACAAACTTTGAAAAGCAACAAAATTAATAAGTTATTGTTCTTCAAACAAAATACATGGTTGAATTAACAAAACTTGTGTGTTAGGCCAAAAAATGTAGACTGTCATCAAAGCATATCGTCAAATCAACCAGATGTATTTGTTTGGCCACTAATTTGATTGCCTTCATACGAAAATACAGCTCGAGAGTTTGTATTACTTACGACGATTAGGATAGTATCAGTGGTAGTGCATTCATTGATGCTTAATAATGGCACAAACGTCCCAATAAAACAAATTTAACGGGAAACTAAAAACTAAAGCTGGAAAACTTGAAATATTTACTTGCGCAAGTTGCCCAGTATTTGAAATATTTGCATTTGAAAACATGTAGAATTTATCTGTATGCACTTTAGCTAAGGGTGCCAAAAGCGTAGCGCTCGGACGCAGCAGATAACTGTTCAAATCTCGGTGGTGCTTCAATTTTTTACTATATTTACTGAAACTGTTTAATGTATGTAGAGCCAAACAAATCTTTAGTTGCACCAATCAAATCTTTCTTTAGAGCAACCAAATAAGAACAACGAAAAAATGTTCTTCCAACCACAAAATATTTCATTGCCCCTATACAAACATGTACTATGGTTGCGCCAAACAAACATTATTTGATTCAGCGAAACATTTTTCTCAGCATCTGTGCGCTGCGAAAGGTTATAGGCCATTCGTGGTAACGTGAGCACTTCTATAAGCCCTCCCAACTGCCATTAACCACTAATAAATCATTGTATTACAGCATCAAACGTTAACTTAATTGTGTGTTGAAATGTATACACTATGATTATTAGTCAAATTGCAATGTTTATGTTACAAAATAGTGGAAAGACACAAATTGTCTGAAAGGAAAAGTTTAGCAGGGCCTTAAAATGTGCTCACTTTACCGTGAATAGCCTATACATATTGTCAGTGACACGCAAAATTGGAGTTATTTTGTAACTGCAGGCTAAACCCCAATATGTTGTATGCACGTTTGACTTCTCACATTGGCCAGTAACTTATAGTATGCCTCAAGGACTTTTACAGCCATTAGTGAATCCTGAATTGTTGACCAGCCAATAGCGAGTGAAATGGTCACACAGGTAAACGACGCCATATAGTTGCCCGTAGCAAATGAAAAATATCACGTATCGCACTCAAGTGACTGTATTGCAGTGAACTCGTAACATGTTACTAAATAGTGAACCGAATTAAGTACATCTCCCTTATTGGTTATGCTGCCGTCTGACAAGCAATCTGCCGCAGGTGCTGATGGGCGAACGGTAATTCGCCATGTTGCTGGCCCGCGACTATGCTTCGCTGATGTACGCTGCTGGAGTTCCTGGCAAAGGTGAATTTTTAATCCTTCCAACCCCATTTTAATTTACAGTTTCAGGTGTTACAGACAAAAAAGGTGTATGATATATGCAGTACTTAAGTCGACGCAGCACTTCTTTCGTTGTCACAACCAATGAACTGTAGGCTGTATGTTAGGCTACCGTGCTACAGTTATATGAGCCAATTAATATATAGACCAGTAAGATGGTTTGCGAATCATTTACTCCCAGGTAATATCATTGGTCATTGTGCTTCGCAGCGTGCAGCAAGGACCATAATTCAACTACACATGCGTAATGTACGCTGTAGTGTACACTGGGTCTGAATGTGTTAATGTCCCTGCCTACCAAGCCGGCAGCCGCGAACTTCAAATGGGGGATCAATGATAAATTTCCTTCTCATTGCGTCAATTTTAAAGATAACTTTTTTCAGACAAAACACATTTTGACGCGACTTTTTCACAGAATATTGAAATATAAAATAATTTTTTTCAATAACATTTTTTATTATATGTAAATTTCAATATTACATTTTAGAAAAGAAATATATCAAACAGAATAATTGGCAATGTGTCTTTCAATAGTAACGTTCCTTAAGAAATTTCGTGTAGAATTTTTTTTTATTTGAAACAGTTATCTTTCAAATTGACAGAATGAGACGGAATTCCGTTTAACATTGATTCCTCATTTGAAGTTCGCGTATGTTGGCTTGGTAGGCAGGCCCGTTAAGGGGAATCCCTCACAAACAATATAAGACACGTCAAGGTCACGTCCGATCATAAGGAAGCATTTGCGACGCCGATGGAAATTAGCTCATAAGAGATTCGCATGTGCTGTTTCTTCAAAATTTTAAGCGGTGACTACAGGGTTCAAATACAGCAATCTATTAAGACCCAGTTTTGTCGCAATAATTTAAAACACTGTTTTACAGGTGAATACATATCTTAGACAGGGAGCTATTTACAGAGACTTTTGCCGGCTTTGAAAATCTTCAACGACAATATCTGTGTTTCAATAAACTAATTTATGAATTGAAAACAATATATCGACTTTAATTTCTGTCCTGAAAAAAAAGATATACGTGAACATATTCCACGTATATTTTTAAAATTAGAATAGATAAAAAGGTTTGCAATGACACCTTCATGACAACAAAAGAGCTCCATTAAATTTAGGAGAGTTTCCGTGAATTTACGCGAAATTCTCTGAGAGATATGGAAAGCCGTGCTTTAAACGTGAGCTGTCCGTGGTAATTTTTCCCAGTGATTCACCGTAATTTCAAAGAATTATATTTTTACAGTGCACTAATTCTGGTTTAGATCGTGCGTGCACCGTATCGACTCTAGCAGTGAATATTGTAACAAATAAGCGAAGCCTCATTTTTTGATCCGCTTCCCGGCCTGGCAGAAGTAGGCTTCTAAATTCTACTTTATGCTCAAGGAGCCGTGATGATTCGACAATAACTGTCATTCGCACATCACCCTTTCTCTTTCTGCACTCAAAAATAACTTTCTTCACTGCAAGTAATGATTTGTTGGCGCAGAGAAAATTTTGTTAAAATATGAATAGCTGCATTTGATTTTTTAATTTCGTGACTACAATTTAAAATTTCCTTAACCTACTTCTGTTATATTTGTACACCACCAATGTTTCTTGAGATTACAATAAAAAAAAATTGTTTCCACTTTTCATCAACGTACATTGAAATACAAATATATATAGGCCGTTCACGGTAAAGTGAGAACTTTTTGAAGATGTTTCATCAGACATAATAACCAATAAATACATTTAATTGTGGCTTCAGATTTTTGGTTTTGGGTATAGTGAATATATACACTGTGTTTATTATTCACATGGCAGGGTTTACATTAACAAGTGATGAAAGAATATAAATTGGTTAAAAGAAAAAAAGTAACTAGAGCTTCACAAGTACTCACTTGACCGTGAACGGCCTATAATTTGTTATACTTGGTACAAATGTATGTATTGCAATTTTAATATATAGTCGTCGTGTTACAAAAATACATTTTTTTTAAAACATTATTTTCAAGGGTTCTTCTGATAAAAGCACATACATATATTTGCAGTGGATACGGCAAACAAGTGGGGTCACAGTGGCTGAGCGGTTTGCCTGCTCGCCTCCCATCAAGGCGAACCGGCTTCAATCGCCAACCGGGTCACTCACGGATTTTCGCAAGCGGGAATCGTGCCGGACGAAGTCGCTGGTCGGGTTTTCTCGGGGATCTCTCGTTTCCTCCGCCCTTGCATTCCGCGGCTGCTCCATTCCCACCTCACTCCACCCTCACAGGCTCTCAAGACCTCGTTAAGAGCCGCCTAAATATCTCAACTCAACTCAACTGCAAACAACACATTTTGAACAGCTCGTGTGAGACGTTCAATACGAATGTATTCAGTTACATTAAACACATTCAGTAATGCCAATATGTGTTTTTGTTGCATGTACGTCCCTATAACTCTGAAATGTGGCTGCATGGCCTACTTGTGTATATTACATTTTTCGTTGCCAATTATCTGTATAACACGCTGCCGACGTATGTCGTTTGAGTTGCGGAACATTCTGTAGATAGTAGTTAACCTAAAATTTAAACTCAACGTTAAGAATCCGTCTATAAAGTTTTTATATTCAATAGTTCGAGTGCACGTGGTTGAAGAAATGGCTGCAGTGTCGGGTCTCTGTCTCACACATCTAGGTACTTTATTGACAGCTGAAAGTGGTCTTGTGTACAGTTATTTTCATGGTAAAATACTTTCTTTTGGCCACATACTGGGCATGCTGACAGTCAGCTGAGTGTGAAAACATCATCTTTGGCAGGGTGTTGGGTGGGGGGGGGGTGGAGGGGAGAAACACCGCTATATCCATTTAAACAGTTCTAGCAGGACTCCTCCAGAACTGTCAGAAAAGAGCACTTGTTCGTGAGACATACATACTTTTGTGTTCCCGCTGGCGCTGCACGTTCGTGCACACTCTAAAATCGAACCGACAAAACTACTTTAAAGCAGTGTATACGACTGAAAATCTATTGAAACTGCTCATCTTGAATCAGTAGAGTTCTACTAATTACTTAAGTTACTGTTACTTACTGATTAAAAAGTGATTTCTTCTGATACATGGTGAATGCACTGGCCTGGGAGTAAAACTTCAGTTAACCCCAACGATTCGTCAGTAGATAACAGCTCATTAACTGAAGATCCAGTAAAATAAATCTATCATAGTGCGGAATTGGCCACTTCTGAAAGCTATCACTTCCGCAAACTTGCTTCTTCGTAGCCTCCAGCCTTATGAAAAATGCCTGCTTCTCCAAGAACATAATGAATTCAACTCGTGTGTCGATCTGTAACGCAGTGAAATTTTCTGAATACTGTATAAAAATGGTTATAAGTTTTTACACGCGAAGAAACGAGCTTCAGTGGCCAGCAATGCTGAGCTTTTAGCAAGTCGTCTATGGAACTTATTGAAGGCCTAATAAAAATACATGTAACATGTATAGAAATATAAAATATATTGAATTTTACGGAGCCATTTAATGTGGAAATATTTTCCGGAATTCTCTGTCCAAACTAAATAATCAGTTGAGGCAGCTCTAGGCCCGGCATACTTTTCCCTAGATTTTCAGCATATTTTATGGTTTCATGACTTGATATCGTTGATAATTTTAAAATGACATGTTTCAGTACGTCAGTTATTGTTTACAAACTGGCAGACATATAGCCATTTTAGTTTAGAATTCTATAAGTCGAGACCATGTAATAAATTCCAACTTATATTTGTATGCTGACAGTAGACATTACAACTATCAACTAAATTTACATGAACATATATTGTCCGCCATTTTGTAAGATAGCGACACTCGAATAAATCAAATTTTTATGTCACAGCTTTGGAAACGATTGACAAATTGCTACAAAATCGGGCAAACAATTTTCACTTTAGCAGGTTGTGTAAACTGTATGTGTTAGGTATGTCTGGCACTTATTTTCAAAATGGTGGCTATGTAAATATTTTAGCTCCGTATCTTTTACTAACTAAACAAATTCAAACTTAACTTTTTTATGCTGGCAGTATCAAATACAGCCATCAAATTTGTATAAACAGTTTTTATAAAATCTTGTAAAATAGTCTCATAATATATATTTAGTTTTTAAGTCATAAGGCGGGAAAAAATCAATCAGTTCGTATAAAATTTGGTGAAGATTATTTACTGTGGCAGGCCATATAGCTATAAGTCAATATTAAAACATGACAGATACTTATTTTTAGAATGGCGGCTACAAAATCATTTTACCTTAGTTTGTTATATCTGCGATATTATGTAATCGATTTTAGCTTAACTTTTTATACTGGCCGTATACAATCATCAAATGTGCTAATACATATTTTTTTCCTCCATTTATGAAGATCGTCAGATGAATAATGTGGAGGTTTTATGCCATACATGAATACATGAGAGACTATTCAACAGATTTTCACCTTATTCTTCACTCGAGTAGTGCTATGGTATACCATGTAAACTTCCATGTTTTAAGTAGCTCAGTCGCTTGGTTTTTTTAAATGACGATCCTGTTAATATTTTAAATTATTCAACCTCATAATTCGAAATATTAAACTGATTAAATTCGAAGTTGATGCTCGAATCCGCCCTCCGTATGCAGTTGATTACACACTAGCTTGTGGTACGAGGTTTTCCGGGTTCGAGTCCCGGGTAAGGCACGTGTGTATTTGTAATTGTCTCTTTACTCTTGCATATGTTTCTGGTTTAATCTCTAATTATATTGCTTTCAACGAGATAAGTGCTACCTACGAACTCATCTTTTAATAAATAAATAAATAATTAATTGCACCCATGTTGAGGAATATAGGCTCATTAGTTATATCAGTAACATCATGTTCCCACTTAATAAAACATTATTAAAAATAAATGCCTTTTCCGGTTGCTTAGAATAACAGAGTTTCTGTCATTTTTATAAACTTAAGGAACAATGATTAAATGAAACACATTACATGTTATTTAATTTATAGCAGAAAGTAAAAACATATTGCATTAGTGATATATCACTCAGTGATGGGCCCGTGAAAGATCGTCGTGCTACCGAACCATTTGGGGCATTAGTAGAAAACTCGGTGTGTATGTAGCACCATGCAGCTCTCTATGGGACAATTTACACTGACATGATGTATTTCTGAAACCACAAAATCGTCCATCTGGCCGCCGTAGTTTACTAACCATATGGGGCAGAATAGCCAAATGTTGTGTGAGCGTAGAACTGCAAACTTGTCTAGGCTTTCTAAAATCGTATTTCAAGGCTACTTGGTGCTTCTGAACGCCATTCCCCGACGATTTAAGGAAGGATCTAAAAAATCGGTGCAAAAGGTCGCTTAAAAGTAGGATTGGCAGTGTTCGCGGTCAAGCACAGGACCTCACTAATCGCCGCCAAATACTCAACGTGGCCAACATTCAACTGGAATGGCCGAATTTCTGCATAATTCTCTTTTTAATATCCTGGTATAGAAACACCATTTCTATACAAGTTGTGAAGTAGACTTACAGGAGACTTTGAACGCATACCACTACAATTGTCCGTCGAAATCGCGTGGTCAAACAATGGTGTAGTATGTCATAATTCTCGCTACCCAACCAAGGCGGACCGGGTTCGATTCCCGGCGGGGAAACGTGGCGGACATTGCCGTTGACCGGCGATTTTTCTCTTGGTGCTTCGATCCCCCCCCCGCCCTTGCATTCCTCTGCTCCTCCATCTTTACAGCGTTTCTAGAGACGTGCAAAATTCATGTTATCTTTCGGTTACAGCATAGACTCCACTGCGTTATAGATATGTCAGCACAGTCCGTGGTTTAATTGGCCGCTGCACATTAATAACGTCACCTATACACCATTCGTGATGAATTGAGCACTTTTTAAGGCCATGCCAACAGGGGTTAACAACAAAAAAATTTTTTTATTGCAACCTCAGATATTAACTTTTTAGATTGGTGAAATATGTATATATATATATATATATATATATATATATATATATATATATATATATATATAGTATGTTTATTAGTCACATGGCAATGTTTATTTTAAAAAGTGGCAAAAGATTAAAATTGGCTGAAGGGAAACATTTGGCAGGGCCTTAAAAAGTTCTCACTTTACCTTGAATCGCCTATACATGCTTGATCTCCATAAAAGAGATTGGCCAATCCTCCACTGATATAATATTATTGGCTCAAGCGTTTTCCGAGACGTACCAGGCGTATTTCTAGCCAATGACTGCAGACGTCCAAACGTATAGTAAATTTCAGTTCATCTGTCTTTAAATAATAACGCGAATTTTGCAGGTCTCTACTCATTTCGCCTTCTCCAGCGCTAAAGTCACCGCTGTTAAAGCGCCAATCAATACATCATTGCTGAGCTTCTTGACATTTATATTCCTTCGGTACCATGGTTTTATAAAAAAATTATTTAGCTCAGCCAAAGAACATTTTTGTCACATTAAAATTAAGTTCACAAGTATTGGGCAAAAAAAATAACACATTTATTTCAAAAGTGTTCTACCCTCAAATCCAATCCAAGCTATATAATGTTCTCATCGCAATCTCGGAGAAAATTAATATTTCTGGAGTACTGGTGATTCTTGATAAAGTTTGCGGTTAGTGACATTTTGAGCTCTGGAGTAAAGTGCAGTAGCTTGTTGTTTGAAATGCTTTGGAAGAGACTTCCGATTGCTGTACGTTTACACTAAAGTTGATCAGATGTATTTCAAAACCATAGGATTTTAATTTTTAATTGTTAATAATTTTGTTAACTTTGCCATTTATAGAGTGTGCCTGTAATAAAAATATCAAATTTTCTTATTCTTCACGATTTTCTTTACATGTGCTTTGATGTTATCATTTGTGTTGTCGGAGTTTGCCGCTCCGAGCGTTACTGGCAGATGCAGTTCTGGACCATAGAGTAAAGACGAGTTTGCCCAATTTACGATCATAGACTAAAGATGAGGTATACATATTTTTCGTCTTCTGCTCATGTACTCAACATTGACCTACACTACACCAATGCAGCTTTCAAGGAAACATGGTGAACATTGATTAACATGTCTGTTTGTACCTTAATTTCTCAAATACAAGCGATTCGTAACGAATAAATAACTTTTTCCGATTAGAATTTTAATCTCATTGCATTAAAAATTAGTTAGATGAAGACGGCTATACAAACATCTCAAAACATTTGTCTACACTCATAATTCCAATCAGAGGAAAACCACAGATTAGCAGTGAAATTCAAATACTTGAATCAGTGAAAATGGCTCCACTTATAATCAGTGGAAAAACACTAATTGTTTCAGTGAAGAAATTTCACTCATTGAATAAGTGACCTGACACAATTTCACTAATTGAATAAGTCACCGCCGACTGCAGTGGCGAACTTAATATTGTTTTTATTGAATTTAGTCAAATAATTACATGAAATAAACATATTTACGATACTTACGATTGACCTTACATACCCTTACAACTTGGCTTTATACGGTGTTACCTCACCATCTGCGCTACCACGTCACGTTGGAACGTAGGAGGAAAATATATGTAATTGTTTCTCGTCGAAAGCGTGTAGTTTTAAATTGTAAGGCCTTACTTTTCGTTTTTGGTTTAATCGGTAGCGTTAGGATTGTTAAAACGAATAGTATATATGTGTGCACTCTATTCGCCACTTTATATGCAGTTTAAACCTTAAAACAGAGATCTGTGATGATTACGAGAAAACGAAATGAAAGACGTAAAAACTGAATTACAGATTGAATGTTCATATTGCCTCGAAAAATGGTGTTTTGAAAGACGAAACACATTTTGAAATAATTCTGTATCGGTTGTATTAGTGTATTCGTTGTAATTTCACCTGATGTATGTTGTTTAAAGGCCATTTTTAAACTTTGTTTGAAGGATATTTTTACATGCTGTTTAAAACAGCGAAAAAAATTAATGACTGATGAATCAGTGTAAAATGTCACTGAATCAATTAGTGACGGAAATCTGGCATTTTTTTTCACTGATTGATAAAATAAATTCACTGAAGTGATTTTTGAATCAGTCAGGTATTTTTGACTGATTGAAACAGTGAAATTTTCACTGATTCAGAATTAGAGTGTATACATAAACAGTGCTCTAAGCTCAAATCCTATCCACGTTGTTTATGATAGTTGTATTGGCAGAAAAACAGTCAATATTTGGACATGGAGTAACTAATACTCACCTTGTGCGCGCTCTAACCGATTTCCCTTTAAGGTTGAAGTAAAGCAACTGCCTATGGAGCACTGCACCCGACTATACAACGTAAAGAACTCATGGAATATTGTTATAATGTTTACTATGATTGTGTGTGAGAAAATTGTAACAATAATGTAGGAAATATTTTTTAAAACTTTTTAATGTGAATCCATTTGTCACAGACATTTATGACTGAAACTGACATAAATAAATTTAATTATGAAATTGATATGATACATTATTACTAAGATTGTATTGCACATGATCACAGCAAATACTTTGAAGATCTTTTTTGAAGTTTTTCTTGTTAATTATGCTTTCCCAAGCATCCAGATAGGAAATGTGTTAAAATTTGTTAAGAAGACAATTTTTATCGATTTTTTTTAAATATTTAAAAAGCATATTTTAGTAAAATATTAAATTATATTGCAATATAAACATTCTTCTTTAATATACAGCATAAAACACACATTTCTGACTATTTTGATGGTTCTGTACTCTTTTTTATGATTTCTTCACATGATATAGTCGGGTGTAGCGCTCCATAGGCAGTTGCTTTACTTTAAACTTAACTTCTTCGACTTCCACTCATGTTCTCAATATTGACTCAAATGTGACTGAGATTTAGTCTACTTATACTGGGACGCGCAATGCAAAGTTTAGCGTATTTTCCGTTCGCCAAATAAATACGTAGTACTCTTTATGTTTCTGGTAGGAGTGGATCGTACTTACGTTGTGTGAATCATGCGAACATTGGCGCCTTGCCCTTCAGCGACATTCAGCGACATGCGTCTTTCACTCACACAAACACAGTAGGTTCAACCCCAGGCCTTAGAAATAGCCGCAGTTGAGGAATGGGACAATTTGCATTAGGAAATGTATGATGATCTTGTTCTTGGCATGTCTAGTCAGATACAATCATTCCTCAGGAATGGTGGACGTCCTACGCGTTATTGAAGTTTGACAATGCATCTGAGAAGGCCTTTTTTGTTGTTTTTGAAACTGATGATATTGCTTTGTTTAAGTTGTTTCTTTTTTTTCGTTTATGCCTTTTGTTTGTTTCATACTGGGATGATGTAAACGAATATTGTGATTTTTCCACTTTATGTACTGTTAGTAAAGACCTGCAAAATTCGCGCTATTATTCGGGGCATTTTTAACTTGAAACCCTTGCATATTTGCAATACGTTTGTCATCGGGCCATACTTACGTGACACACCCTGGGTAACTCTGCGCCAATAAAGGCACACTTCGCAATTGTGTGCCGCAATCACGTGTAGTTCAGTCAGAGAGGGAGTGTCTTCACCTATGTAGCAGCCAATTAAATGACACCGGCTCTAGTGCATACAGTACTGTGAAGTTCAGACTGATGACAAATAATAACGCGAATTTTGAATGTCCCTAGCTATTAGGAGTTCACATTGAAATATACACTAACTTTATTCAATATAACATCCTGGATTCTGATATATGCTGAACATTTTGTGAGTGAGCAGTGTAGATTGGAAACTAAGCATTTTCGCCCGGTTTGTACCAGGTTTTATCAGTTTTGTATGTAAAAAAAATGATGATTGCAATTTTCATAAAATGAATATAGTTGTGAAAAATCATTCGATTTGTAGCGTCCTAGAACGCAAGCATAAAAAATATATTTATTCATGTTCATCTCTCACTATAACGTGATAAATTATTAATTTTTATTACTGCTTATTCGAAAATTATTGTAGTAATCCTACTTATTTTACTGCACCTGGTAAGTGATTTCTTTTGTATTTGTTTTTCGCCACCCTTTAAATGTTTTTCGTGGCCGTGCCTAGTTATTTTATGGAGTTAATTAATGTTGCAGAAGTTAGGCTTTTTGGCCGATAGCATGCTGCTTTGAGGCGTTCATTACGACCTTGTGACCAAGGCTGCGATTTTCGTCTGAGTACGCCCAGGCAGTTACTCCATACCTGATGCCATTCTGTAACCTTTAACCACTTCCTGGACTTGCAAGGGGAAGATCCCGACCATGGATCATCTTCCAGGAAAGTCCAGCATTTTGTTTTTACAAGTTTTTGGCATGTGCATGTTCTGTCCTCGGGTGGCTTATCACAAAATTTATGTTATGAACTTTCAAATTTAAAAAAAAAATGGACTTTTATTTATACACGTGTCAGTCTATCATGAAGCAAAATTTAATTCAATTCAAAGTCAGTGTTTAACTTAATTTTGTGTGTCACGAAAAATGTGCAGAATCATCAAAATTAAATTTATTGGGTTTTAACAAACAAAGTGTTTGTTGTTTTACACGGAAGATGTGCAGAGTCATATATATGAAATTTGTTCTGTTAGAAAAAAGTTAAATTTAAATCTTAAAGATTGAAGTAAATGATAAAGTTTTTGTTATAATGGGATCCCATTAGCAAAGTTTAATTAATTTATTCACCTTTGATATTTTATCCCGGAAGAAAGAAATCAAGTATTTATTGTGTTCTTTGTTTATAAAAGATATATTTTTGTTAATGTTTGATGAGTCGGGAAAATATAGTTATGATCACTAGGGTCCATATTTTTTAATGCCTTAAATTTTCATATTTAATTATATTTTGTGGTATGAGCTATTTAATTTTAATTGTGATGCATACAATATTGTGTTAAGGGCGCTGGACTCAGAACATTAGTTCGGCCTCCTATTTGTTGTCATTTCTTCCCAAAGTAAGGTGACCATATTTTTCTGACCCAAATTTGGGACGTTCGTTTTGGCTCATAAATGGTCGGTAGTGGGAAGGGTAGAGTAGTTTAGGGAGTGCGTGTGTGTGTGTTTGGGGGGGGGGTGTGGACCGTTTACAGGGGGTGTATTGTTAAAAAAGTGAATACCATTGTTGTTTTTTACAAATTATTTATCGTATGGCGTATGATTGATTGATTAAAGACACTAAATAAAAACAATGGCATTCTTTGTTATTTTACTTTTATCAAAAAAATCGAGTTACAATAACTATTTTACCTCTTCATATTTTGCAAATGAATGAATTTTTTTCAACATGTCTCTTTCAGAAAATATAATTTTCTAAAAGTCTCAGACTTAACCTCAAGAAAAGCACGAGGCGCTAAAACATTTGTTACAATAGCTTCCCGCCTTAGTTCGGCAAGAGAACTATTGCTCCAGCGAAACTTGAATTAATTTGGAAGTACAATCCATTGACCTAAACGATTGGTCGTGCTGGACTGTATGATAAGCATATGCGCCTTCAACAGCAGCCAGCTGTAAATTTTTTTCGGTATCTTCTTTACTTTTAAAAAATGATGCCAATGACGAAATTGAAGCAGCGGAAACAACCGCTCTTTTGTGTTAATCGCTATTTATATGAAGTCTAATGTCCGATCGTCCTCCATGGCTACTATTGAAACTTGAAGCACATGTGTTACACCGAACGTCTGAATCAGTGGTAGTTTTGTTTTATAACAGGCTATTCTTTTTGGAGTTCAGTATTAAAAGAACACTTACGTTTTTTTTTTTTTTTTAAGCCATTCCCTTTCACAGAAACTCACATAAATGTATAGCAAAATTTACAACTAACACCGTTCACAGGAGGTTAATACAGTTTTACTCACTAGCACTGAATTTGAAACAACAGTCTGAGCAGCGTGTAAGCCAGGGTTGTACTGCTAAACTTCTAAATATAAAGTGAAATGACGGAGTAAGATAGTTTGATGAGTCACCGGTATTTTTGGTGACAGTAGGTCAATGGCCTGCTGCTCCCGCACCATCCCCCTCCCTGGTCTGACCCAAATCCACCCAAAACAGGCCACACCACGAGCCAACACTGTCAGGTTCCAACATTCCGGACAAACGGCCGTCCCGAATGACCCTCTGAAAAATTCGGGACACGACCTCGTAAACCGGGACTGTCCCGAAAAATCGCTAAAAAGTTGGTGGCAGTAGCTTCCTAAGTAGCAAAATATAGTTGGCCCATAAATGTAGATCTGATTGTGAACAAGCAGCCCACATGCGGCATCCACAGGCATTCGCGGAATGCACTCGCAGATGCATGTGGCACACCTGATGAATGATGACTGCGGAATGATGTATTTACGCGTGTACCACATACGGATATTTAAGTCAGCAGATGTCTGGCGAAACCAGAATTCCCCATAAGTTAACCACAAGCGGGCCACTTCCGGCTTTCCACTTCTGGCATGCCGTAAGTAAATTTCACGTCGTTAGCCAATTGTTCGTAAGCCACTTGTGGCCCAGCTATTGGCCACTTGTGGCCCACACATTGCAATGCATTTTCAAAACCAAAAAAAAAAAAAATTGTATCGAACACAAATAAAATTTATGTATTTACCATATTTATATGTAACACCTTCAGCTTTATTTCAGAATGAGTAAATTTCTTTGGATAAACATGGAATCGAACTCACAAACCTTTCAAGTAAATTTGTATACTAATTTCACATTCATAATGCCTTATTAGCTTTGCTATATAGACAATGTTAGTATCACGAGTCAATACTGGGATTTATGTTTTATGTTTAAAAGGCTAGTATTTTAGTTTCGGACTACTTTCAGGTAGAATTTAAAATGCAAAATAATGAATTTTTCTTGCGTTTTATGCTTTGCAGGTTTCTGGTTTAAAAAACTATTTTTTTTACTATTACTAGCACTGCCACATGATAATTTTACTTCATTTATATAAAATAAAAATATCAATTGAATACGCATATGCCATTTGCTACTGCACAGCAACATATAGTCGGTATGAAATAAATGAAACATAAGCTTGCTGATCATGTTTCCTCAGTAGTAAGGAACAGTTGGCATACCACAACAGTCGGTAAGTATGCTGCTATTGTCCCCAGCAGTGAACAACAGTTGGCATGCCGTAAATGCCCGATAAACAGCTGCTAATATTTTCCCAACAGTGAGTAACAGTTAGCAATTCCTTTAACATCTGCTTGTGGGGCGTCTGTTGCAATCTAACAATCGTCGTGAGAGCATTGGCACACAACACGAGTATTTGTAAAACAGGTACTGTCACCTTGGTTTATAACACTGATTTTTAACCATATAAGAAATGCTAACAGTCATAAATACGAACGTTGTCACCACAGGCAACAGTTGGCCAACTTTAACTGCTTGTTGTTTGCTACTCGGGGCTCACATGATGATACCCAACTATCAAAAAAGAATTATTCTACTACGCGAGGGCTTTATGTACAAACATGATCTTATATTGTGTAGTCTTTGGCAAACATCACCCACACATTCTCTACATACTCTAAGACGCCTGTGGGTGTTTCAGAGGCCTTTGCTTGTGCACAATATATGAAATCCCGTCAGTCATTTTGTGTTAAATGGCCCACAATTTCCCACATGATGATGCCCAACTATCAGAAATGAACCATTCTACTACGCGAGGGCTTTATGCACAAACATTACATTATAATCATACTCTTTGACATACATCAACCACACGTTATTTACATATTCTAAGATGCCTGTGGGTGTTTCACTGATGTTTGCTTGTGGGCCACATATGAAATTCTGCCAATAATTTTGTGATAAGTGGCCTGTAATTGGCCACATGATGATGCCCAACTATCAGAATTGAACCTGTCTACCACTTGATGGTTTTATATAGAGAAATTATATTATTTTCATACTCTTTGGCATACATCAGCAACATGTTTTCCACGTGTTCTAAGATGCCAACGGATGATTCACTGATGTTTGTTTGTGGGCCATACATTAAATTCTGTCAATCATTTTGTGTTTAATGACACACATCAAAAATATTTCCCAAGCAAATACAGTCACTATTGTTCACGTAGTCTTATTGTATACCACATAAGAAAACACTTACAGTCATGTGGGTGAACATGTACCACCTGTACCAACAATTGGCCATCTGTAATATGCTTGTTCATTAATACTTGGGTTGTGGTTGTGCACGAGTGTCCACCTTTGTGCATGCTTTCTGCATGTTTATCTGCCTTTTGTGCTGGTTTTGGGATTTGAATGTGCTGCCTGATACACGGGCACACACGCACACATAAAAGATTTTAAGGTAATGTTACTTTAATAGTATTTTGTGTGTTTGATGGTCATTTGTAATTTATTTCTGTGCTCCCCTGTGGTTTTGTGTCACTTGTATATTGTGTGTCACCATGGGTACTATTGTACCCGAGTGCTTGTTGAAAGATGAATTTTTATACGAATGTGCCGTTAGGTTTGTGCGACCCCCGGAAAAAACGACCATGGCATGAAGAAGCGCCCTGCGTGCAGCCCTTAATACTGGCATCCCCCTTAGACTTGAAATTATTTGTTCCATGAATGTCAAGGGTGAATACCGTGTGTGTGTTTAAAAAATTATCTCCCTTCAGGAGTTTTGGGATAGTTTAGAGGAGGATCCCAGTCCTGTAAAATACCTCTGATTTTAAAACAGACTTACCCATTTAAAAGGTAGAGCCCATAATTTGCTCACTATGTGTTCTGACCAACTCTCAGAAATGCAGGCTCAGTCACTAAAAAATGTTGTTGCCCAGGCACAAGCCTTGTTTGAGGCTGTGTGTAATTTAGATCCAAGTGATTCTCAAAAGACTCTCCCAAATGTTCAGCTTAGCTTGCCACTTGAACAGTTCGATACCCTTAGTCTCAATACTGCCCCTACCTCTATTTCAGTTTCCACACCTGCTCAATATATCCTAGTTAGTAACCCTTCCACTTCCCAAGCTGCCTCACATGTATTTTCCCCCTCCATTCCGGTTAACACCCACACCACATCTGCCCCACTCGTTAATTCGGTTTTTGCCACTACACCACTCATATCATCTGCAGTAGTACCAACCTGCCAATATTTTGTATCACCCCTCTTTGGTAAAATCACCCACTCTTTGGAGTGCATGTTGCATGATTTCCCGGCTACAGATGGTTTTCAAATACCAGAATTTTTTGGAATTTCTTAAACTATTGTGAAACTACAGCAAAGTAATACTGTACCTGAAGCATAACTGCTAGAAATTATCTACACTTTCGCACAGGGCCCCTTAAGTGAGAGAACCAGACATGCAATTTCACAACATTCCACTTTTGAACAATATCATGCTGACATCCTCCATTATTTGATACTATCCAGGCTGCTCACCCAGTTACATTTAAGCATGTTTAATATACTACAGGAACCCAATGAATCCTTGTCTTCATACGCCAGTAGCATCAAGGAGGCTGCTGTGATTTTGCGCTTGGATTTGTCTGAGAGTGACATAGCTAATTACGATTCTGGAAGGTTTAGAGCCTCAAGAGCATTCCTGTATGGTGATTTTGGGAAACCCAAACTCTTTTGATGAACTGGACCAAGTCTGTATACATTCTCAGAATATTAAGTATGCAGGTCAAAAATGTGAGAGTTTTTCTGGATAATGCAGGTACCCTAGGAAACCAGGGCCTGCCCCTGATAAAAAAACTTAAGACACGCCACCCAGATGTTAGTGTTGTGGATACTGAGAAGTCAAGTAGGGTATCAGAGGATAAAAATAATGTCACAAAAGTTTTAGGTAGTGATACACTAGCATGTTTTTACTGTAAAGAAACAGGTCATCTCATTGCTAAATGCCCTAAGCTTTTAGCAAAAAAGCAAGTCCTGTGGGGAGGAAAAGGGAGCATTCATTCTTGCCATGCTGGTAACTTTACCAATTCCCAACTCAATGCTCACCTAGTACAGTCAATTAATCTCGGTCATCATTTCCAATGTATTTTTGTCACTTATGACACTTGTGAAACTAAAAATCATGATAACACTTTTCAGGTTCATTTTCAAACAGTAGTTGGTGTTCAGAAAATTGCTACACCTCGTGTTGAAGCGAATTTGGGAACTTTGTCAGTTTATGCGCTGGTAGATTCAGGCGCTGCCCGCACAACTATTTCTGGTGAACTTTTTGACTAATTGAAGGAATTGAGGTTAGTGAAAACTGTTTAGCCTTGTGAAATTCAGAGCTACAATGATTCTAGTGAAGTATTACCGAATTTGTGTTGTGCAACATTTAAGTTGAAAATTTTACATGGATTTTACATGAATTTTCCATGGATGCACAAACAATTAGTTTGCAAATAAACTTGGTTTTTAACAAAAAATTCAAGTAGAGTCTGTCTCACTTCCTGACCTTAATTCTGCATTCATCTGGTTTGGTAAAGCCAAATTTTTCACCAAAACTGAGCTTAATGCGGCCTACTACCAAATTCCGTTATCAAAACAATCCAAACCAATTACAAGTTTTTGTGTACCCTGGAATCTTTATCAGTTAACCTGTGTACCTTTTGGTTTGGTCACTGGTGCCCAAGTGCTTATGGTTCTTTTCGGTAAACTTTTCAATGATGTAAAATTTATGTATGTATACAACTACTTGGATGATCTAGTGATATACTCTGAGTCGGTTGAACATCACTTACAATATCTTAAATAAGTTCTATCACGTCTACAAAAGGCAAGTTTAACAGTTAATATTAATAATGTAAAGTTTGCTGTTCAGGAGTTTTCCTTTCTGGGCCATAAAATTTCCTTCAAGGAGTTTCTATTGATTCTGAGTGGACGAGGTGTATCAGGAATTTTCCACCCCCTTGGGATGTTAAGGGCATTGCCCATTTTATTGGCATGGTGGAGTTTTTTGGAAAATGTATCCCTAATCTGGCTGAGAAGGCTATGCCACTTAACCTGTTATGTAAGACATCATTACCATTTGTATGAGGAGAGGAACAACAAAAAGCTTTTGATACCCTCAAAAATTTATATCACGGATGCTCCTGTTCTTCAGATGCCAGACATTTCGAAAGAGTTCAGTTTGCAGACGGACACTTCCAGTTTGACTGTGGGAGTTGTGATGTGTCTTTCGCATTCCATGTGTTTACACTGCAGGAGATAAAGTCATCCATTTATGAATTTGAATGTTAAGTGGTTGTCTTTTAAGTATTTAGAAAATGCAGAATTCCTCCTGGATACTGACAATCAAGCATTGTCATGGCTTTTGGCTCACCTGCGACAACTGGACAAAAGTGGCAGTTGGGTTCTTAGTATCTCATCTTTGAAACTTAGAGTACATCATATTATAGGATACCAAAGCAAAGTAGCTGATGCTGTCTACTTTATGTCTGATGACACAAAATTAGTGATGAAACCACAGTTCTCCAAATTGACTTGTTTTAGGAGATTTCCCTTTGGCTTTCACTGTCATTAAAGAGCATCAGGGAAAGTATGATGGTCCAAAAGAAATAATTACTAAATAGAAATCAGGCATTGAACAAAAACAATACTTTCTGTCTAAAGGTATTTTGTGTTGTAAATCCAATTATAACATAAAACACGTTCTGTTGCCTACTCATCTCAGACCCATGGTTTTTTATTATTTCAATTCATCACCCCTTGGGGCCCATTTAGGGGCATGTAAAACCATTCAGGCTACTCGAAAACATTTAATCTGGAAAAGCATGGAGACTGAAATTGCTGAACGTGTTAAATGTTGTAAATTGTGTGCATTGAGTAAGCCTGCTCAAAACACACACGTAGGCCTCCTCTCTTATGCTGTTGCTGAGAAACCTATGCAAAAAATTTCACTGATTTTGTTGGTCCATTTCTCAGAGGTATGTTTGCCAATAAAATGTTGTTAGTTCGTGTTGCCGCTTTACATTTGTATTGCTCATTCCTATGAGAAATACTGATGCTACATCAACTGTTCGTGCCTTACAGTCCCACGTGTATCAACATTTAGGTGTGCCCAGATCTATTGTATCAGGTAATTACTCCCAGTTCACTTCAAGAATTTTCTGTGAAATGTGTTTCTCTTATGGCATTCGCCATGCTACTTAGTCTCTGTACAACCCCCCACCTTCGCATGCAGAGCATTTCAACCGGAACCTTTGTTCGGTCCTTATAGCCTTTCATGCGAAAGAACATTGGAATTGGGACAAGAATCTCTCTTGGTTACAGATGGCTTTTAATTTTGCTAAGCATGAGTCACATATGACATTTCCTTTTAATATTGTCTTTACTTATTTGCCCAATAACCCTTTGTCCAATTTGTCGCAATTAAATTATTTGTTACCGGATGATCCCACGATATCTGTCAGGTCTAAGCATCACCTAAGAATCTCAAATGAGCACACTTTAAGAGCCATTTTAAGTATTAAAAAAAACGGATTTACAATCCATTTCGTGTTGGTGACATAGTTTTATAAAAAAAAAAACTCACCCTGTCAGCAGGGCAGTCGACAATAAAATGGCCAAACTTTCTTTCTGCTTGACTGGTCCCTACCAGATCCAAATCCAATGTTTTCTAACACTAGTCATTGCTAGTCTTGCTGACCCTACTTCTGGAAAATATGTGACATGAGTGAATGTCTCTCATTTAAAGAAGTTGCATTCTTCGACTTCTAAGTATGTTGTGTGGGTTTTCTACGTGTTTAGGAGCTGTAGAACCAAGCTGTAGGTTGTATTTTGTAAAATTTGGTTTGTTTAGCTGGCCAACCATAGTAATTCGGGGTTTTGCCCCCAGCCACTATTCTTCTTGGTCTTGACTTGGTTTTAATTGTTGACTGATAATACACTAATTCGAGTCTTTTTGAGGTCAATTCTGTTTGCGTGCAATATTAATTCAAAAATACTGGGTATAAAGTTAAGTTGGTCCTGAATACTAATGTACTAGGTACTAGGATCGGTTGGTGCTAAGTAAAATTTTTTATGCACGTATTAAATATAACTTGAGTTGCTTTCGTAAAATAATTTTCCAGCATTGGAATTCTAATGGAATTTGAACTTAATTTTCTGATGGGGGACAATCACAGTTTTCATTTGGGTTTTCTTTATTTAATGTGGACTTCTTTTCCAATTTTATCTTGGATTGTTTTTCGGTTGTGTGAGTAGCTTAGAATCAATTCCTTGGTGATATTTCTAGGGGATGACTTCTAAAGAAAAAACTTTTGTTTAGAATGACATTTCAATTATAGGTTATACTCCCTACAAGTGTACCATGTTGTTTGTTTAAGTGTTGTTTTCCCATTGAGGCACATGTTCCTTCCCTGTGCTGCAGTTCTGGCTGTGCGAGCACCATCTTTGCGTCGGTCACCATCACACCCTTTGAGTCAATTGTAGTTTTTGAATGTGAGGACGATATTCTTTTTCCTAACATTACATACTTGGTTGTGTTAAATTTTGATTTAGTTTCTTTGGAGTATGCATGTAGTGAACTTGAAGAAATGATTACTACCATTGTATCAGTGCGCCAAAAGGAAAAAATATTCATAGAGACAACTCCTCATTTGAGCGAAATTTTTATTTAACTGAAGTCCAGTAGAAAGACAGCTTCAGTGCCTTCAAGTCAGAAGGGCAACATTGATGTCGTTGCTGCCTTCCAGGGCAAAGCGAGCTCTGATTGGCCTTGGGGACAAAAATCTTGAAAACTGGTTTTGGCACATCAGACAATGATGATATCTCACTTTTGTAACAATGCTAGAATTCTCTGCAGTACAGTCAATGTGGCATTTCGACCAGTGTAGACAACCAAATTATTTTAATTAAGAATCTGAAGGATAGAGTAACTAACAATTCTGTGTACATCAAAAGAAATTCTGTGTACATCAAAAGAAGTCAACTGTATCTGGATCACAATAATACTTTGTATTGTAATATTTCTTTTTCCCCTTTATGAAATCCTTGATGGAATGATCATTCTAAGCTATCATATTGATTTAATTGAATATTACATTAAGTAAGCAAGGCCCTTGCCATTGCTAGACTATACATTTTTTACCTCTAACATGCCATTGAGACTAATGCGCATGGTAAATTTAGTACTACTTTGTTAAGTGCAGACTCTTTTTTTAACATTTTAAAGCATATCTAACAACTCATTATTCTGCCACTTTATATGATAGCTCCTGTTGTTCGTGAAAACTTGTACATGTTTTAAGTGTTAAGAAATGTACTTTCTCTTAACCAACAAGAACAGTTTGTTTGAGAAGTAACATATATTCCCAGTCCCTTTCTTGTGTATTAATTTAAATAACTATTTGTTACTTGATGTGCAAGAGTATTTAATTATCAGCTTGGACCACAGACATTTTGCAATAGTCAGCCATAAATCCCTCATTAATTGTAAAACCCAGTGGCATTATACTCTGTCCTGCAGTTTTTCCATTATTTGATGATCATGTAGACAATTGCGAATTTAACCTATTTACTGGAAAGACATGCTTTAAATTCTGTGATGGATCAGTGATCTATTTGAAACTACCATTTTTACATAAGACCAATTCTCACTGGCTATTAGCTTCAAATGCCACTATTGATGTTACCTTTTTGTGGTGATCCACCACTGAAAAGTTTTCGCCCTTCACTTTATCCTTATAAAGTTTTGGCAAAATTAATATTGCATCCCATTGTAACATAATGAGTCCCTTTCTCGAAATCTTTGGTCTGGTTAATTCAGCTCTTTATTATAACCTATCCTCGCAAATCCTCCATGTTCCTAAATTGATAGCTAAACTCTTCCATGTCACTGTTTTAACTTTTCCTAACCTACCATGATTGACTCCCTTGTCGAGGAATTGGACTCTCTTTTAGCCTCCCACCCTCAAGGTAAAGATTTTCATAATGTTCTGCATCTCCTACACCCTCGTCCTTCACCACCTCCAGTCAACCTAAATATCATCTCCATCATCGTGTCTTGTGTCGCAGTATTTTGATGTTTGATTATTATATTTTATTGGATGAGATCCAAATTTTGCATCAAAGCAAGTCTCTTGCCTTCTGCCCAACCTGTCGTGTCAAAAGGTTGTGTTATGATTCCTTTGCAACCATTTCTGCCTCCACTGGCTTAGTATGCTGCGTCCTAAACCAAGGGCGTGGCAAGGCAGGATTTGCATAAAAACTTAGCAAAACCATCAGAACACTAATAATGGCAAAAGCCATGCAAAAACAAATTTTCTGTACAGTGTAAGGTCAATTAATTGTTGAAATGATTAGCAATAGAAACAAAGAATTGTGGCCATGTTCTTTTATTTTAAATACTTTTTCACAATTTTTCTGTTCATTCACATTTCTTTCACAAATATTACACATTGAATAATTCTTTGGTTAGCTTTCTGACATGGCATCTAAATGGTAACATTGTTATTTCCATTCCCATATATGACAATTTCATACTTAAAAACATTTACATAAAACTCAGATTGCTAAAAATATAGAATAAAATGCAACCCAATTCAGGCACCAATACTTCGGCTGATATTCAGCTAATACTTATATAGATTATATTTATGCTCCGTACTGGCCATATTAATAAGTAAATACAAATTGCAAAAGGCCGTCACAAAATATATTGAGCAGATGACCCCAATTTACCCTAGTTACAATGACTACTGTATTTCAGACGCAACTGCATTTTCCATTTTCATTATCACATCATGTTTAATTCCTACACTAGGAAAACCCCCATTTTAGTAACATATTACTGGTCATCAAACAATAATTATGTTTAATTTACTCGCAATCCCAAGTGGATGGGAGCAAATGCTAAGCAATGCCAGCCTAACCCCAGCGAGTTAATTGGATGTTTGAACAAGCCCTAAACTTCGTAGTGTTTCTCCTAAAAAGTCCTAAAACGAGGAGTTTCGGATAGTTTCGGATCCTTATTAATTCCAGGTACTGAGACCATAATCAACGATTATTGGCAAGTGTTCACAAAACGTTACAAAACGTTTACCAAGATTTGCAATAGTTTACAAATGTTTGAAAAATGTATGCAAGTGGTCGCAAAAGCTTTCCCATGGTTTCTAGTGGTTACCACCACTTTACGTCTTGGTGACAACATAGCCACCAAAACTTAGTTACAAAAGTAACAGTATCGGGTTTTTGGCTAAAAGACCAACATTTCGCAAAATTGAGAAACTTTGAATTTTTTACAGCCATCATGGCCCCTGCCTAACGTCAGAGTGACGTAAGTGACCTGTTTGCTTTAGGAGACTACATCGGTGATTCAAATAATGCACTACTTATCTTATAGTAGAAGCTTGCCCCATCGTGGCCGCTGAACTAACCCCGAGAGTAGGGCGTGCCGGCATTAAATACACTGCTCCGCCTACTCGTGCTAACAATCAATTTAATTTTCCTCCTCAAAGGCCGTTTTTCTAAGAAATCGTGGGGTTTTCAATTACTCCTGGGAGGGTTCAAGCTATTCACAGCCAATGGCTGAAAACATTACCATTTATGTTGACCGATGCAGTGGACACCAATTTCCATTACGGGGTATAACACAATGAAATTCAAAACATCCAATCAGATTACAAATACACCCTTAACTTCTGTCCTCTTGACTTAGATGCCGGGAGTAACGTAGCAAAACGTCACGTTTTAGGTGGTGCGCGCACCTTCCCAAGCTGGTTACCAAGCTGCTCGTCGATTGTGCTGTGCTCCCACGACGAATCACAGAAACATCAGTCCGCTGCACACTTCTTTGCCAGGCCTTGGTGTTGCTGCACATGAAAAATTAGGCACGCACATTTACAGTTATTATTTCGGGTACCTCAGATATTTTTAAGGTATTTTGCAGTGACGTGAGGCTGGTAAGAACAGCACAGTTATATTTTATTAGTTTTTTATATCACGTCAGAAAGTTTTAAATCTTGAAACAACGTGTGTGAACGTTCGTGCATAACGGGTCATACGCTGCACAATTCAACAGGTTACCAGGCAGACACAGTAAGTACTTTTTGCACTACACTCTCACAACCCCCTAATTTTAAGAGTGTTTTTAAGTTGTTTTGCAAGTTGAAAATATTCACAGACATGCGGTGACGGGTCGCCCGTCACAATTGAAAGTTATTTTCAATTTTGTCTTCTTGTTTTATGCTAATGTGCAGTTATTTGTTTTGTTTGTGTGTGTCAGTGCCCCTGAATCCCATGGTCCCGTTTAAGGAAGGGAGTGTAGGCTGCTTTTATGGCACCTGCTTTTGTTATTTTTACTTGAAAATTGTATTCCCTTTATGGGAATATTTTAAGTTTTTTTTCTTTCTGTATGGCAAAAATCTTGTGTTCGTTTCCAGCACCCAACTTTTCACTCCTGCTTTATATAACGTAAGGTCAAATAATTTGTGAGTCACTATTACTGGTTGCGGTCGCTCTTACTATAAGTTAATTTATTTATATTTTTAGACAAATTAATAATATTCTGCAATGTTATTATTTTACACGTTTTAAAATTATGAGTGACCACTTAGTTTGATTTTGCTTAAACTACTAACTCAACAAAGCGAAAATCGTTAGTTAGTATTTTTTGTTTTACCAGTTCATTTGTCAAGTGTTAAAGTAAATGTTACAGTAATTGTAAAATTCTATTTAATGTCATATATTTATTTGTCATTTTAGTATTGAATTGTATTTTGTGTTTATTTGATATTCTGTCTAATAATAAATTTTTATAAAACATGTAAACATATATGTAAAATATCACTTAACTAATTTTGTTTAACTGTGATTTGGGAAGTGACATGACAACAGTGCGAATCTCTGTTTTTTTTTTTTTTTTCGAACACTCCCACTTCTGCCTTCTTGTTTATCTGTCACTATGGCGTGATCAATAATTATTTTGTATTACTGCTTGATCGAAAATTAATGCAGGAATTCTACTTATTTTACCGCACCTGGTAAGTAATTTTTTTTTGTATTTGTTTTTCGCTATCCTATAAAAGATTTTTGTGGCCATGCCTCGCTATATTTTAGAGTTAGTTAATGTTGCAGTGTTTCTACTTTTTGGCCGATAGCATGCTGCTTTGAGGCGTTCATTATGGCCTTGTAACCAAGACTGCGATTTTCGTATGAGTACGCCCAGGCAGTTACTCCATACCTGATGCCATTCTGTAACCTTTAACCACGTCCTGCATTGGCAAGGTGAAGAACCCGACGATGGGTCGTCTTCGAGGGGTCGCTGTGGCTGAGCGCTTAGCACACTCGCCTCCCACCAAGGCGAACCGGGTTCAATCCCCGGCCGGGTCACCGGACTTTCTCATGTGGGAATTGTGCCAGACGATGGCAATGGATCTCCCGTTTCCCCGCCCTGTCATTCCGGCCTCAATGACCCTCTTCGGCCCTCAAGACTTCGCCGTTAAGATCAGCCGAAAATCTCTTCATTCACTCACTCTTTCGCCCTCGAACATTATTTCAGGCTTCCATGAAGATGTAGTTTTCCCGTACGATCCAAACAGTCGCATTCACTCCTTCCACTCTCACACAAAGACTAAACAGTACACTAGAACATGTAACCATACTCTCACCCAAGTGACCTTCGAGCTCAGTCTTGATCCGTAGTAACATCCCAAAATGCTACCCCAATCTCTCCGAATCTTATGTCTTCAGACTCTACTCATGGGTCTTCCGACACACAAAATAAGCAATGTAGTAGGCGGCCAAGTACGAATATAAGTAAGCTTGACTCGGATGATGACGATAGTAATGATATCACTTTACATGAGTCAGATTCATCACTAGGATAACTTGAATCAAATGATGACAACGATGATGTAACTACACCTAAGCCCAGCAAACAGTTTATCGAAATTTTGAGAACACCTCAATCGTGACCACTGGTAAAGAGAAAATGTCGCATGAAGTCCGTTAATTACAAAGTTATCAATGTTAACTGAAATTTATTTCCCGAGCAAAAAAATTAAGAACAAAGATATTCGACTCCACAAACGAAAGTGGTCTTCTGTGGGAGAAGAGAAAGGGAGAAAAACATCGAGATCATCGACCAGGCCCTGTCACTTGAGAAATGAAAATAGGAACATTAACATGATACGATACAAGATTTTCTGTCGTTGGGTTCATAATGAATGTGTAGGTTTGGTTCCTGGTGAAGCTCCCAGATATTGTTAACTTTCAGGTGTATTTCTTGTGAATAGATCATCTGTTTGTGATATGGGATGAAAGAACTGCTGACTATAAATGTTTTTGCTGTTCTATGTTAGTAACCACTAAAGAGTTTTATTGTAAGGGTAATTATTTTTTGGGAACACAGTTATTTTTGTAAATCATTAGCTTCCAATCTAAGGTTGACTGTGACAAGTAAAGTACATTATATGTCATTTGAATTCATATTGTCTTTGTTTCTTTTCCATGTTATACTGTTGGTAATGTGCATCAACTCTATCACTTATAAAATGCAGTATAGTGTCTATATTTGGAGCACCTGCTCTTATTTAGGGCATTTTCTTAAGACTAAAACTTTTTAACATTCCATAAAACAATGATTTATTATTCAAACATTGTTTCCTCACACTATTAGTACTTTATTTTACGATATACTTATAATATTATAGAATTTTTTCTAAACCTTTATCAGTTTACAATGGCTGGGATTGCTTAAAGGTGCCTATATTTCGTCGACCTACCTTATATGTACTTGCGAAAGAGTAGAATGCACTGATGTTCTACTGCCTGGTCAGTGTAATTCTCTAGGAATCAGTATATAAATCATTTTTAATCAGTGAAGACCAGCATTTAAAATGATCTTTAGAATATCACTCATACAAAAGGAGCAGTTTCAACAGACCTGCATACAAACATTTTAGATTGGGATAAATGGTATTTATGCGTATTAAATAGAAGAATAATAAAACCCGTGACATAACCTTGTATATTAGGTATTGCGCCATCAACAATTTCTCTACAAATAGTTACTTTCTTTATGCTTCCTATGCTATACGGTATCAATCCGATGTGCCTTCATTTCGCACGGCGTGTCAATTTACCAATTTTTACCTGCGCATATGACTGAGTCTGTCACTCTAGCAATTATAGTTCTTTCTAACTTTCACTTCTGACCGGTATTGTGATCACAGCCCAGAAAACTGTGCTTAAATAACACAGTTTGCGTTCGTTTACTGGAATGCATTTTAAATTATATCCTGTTTGATTACTTTGATATCGGTAAGAACATTTGAATAATATGATTTGATATCTAACCATAGTGTGTCATGCTAGGGAATTTTTCTTGCACATTTTATTAAATAAAACGTACGTGGTTACTCAAATGAGGCCTAACATTTGATATATCATTTGGACTATCTTATGCAAGAATTGCGACCATTTAGTTAATTTATATCGATTTGAATTAAATTTAGTGAGATATGATTTAATATACGTTCACAATTTATTAGGTCTACCATAAAGTATTTTAAATTTTATGTGGGCATAAAATATGCCCATTTAATGGTTTTTTCCTAAAATTTTTAGTTACGTGGTTTGGATTGTAAATACTATAAAGTATTATGTTCAAAATAAAATGTAAGTTTAGTCACTCTATCTGAGCTTAAAATTTTGACACAACATTGTTTTCATCTACTATTATAATGGAAGTTCTTGCGTTTTTCCAGGAACCTTTCTTGCGAGTTGCCTATGTGTCAGGAAATCTGTATGATAGTGCATTTTGTAATTCCCTTTTATTAAACCATTATATAGTTCCTGTTATACGTTTTCTCCAGTTTGGACGTGTTTCTGAATAAGATGAGACAAAAAATTTGTGACATAGGAATGTAATTACATTAACATCAATTCATATCTCTGTAATTAAAAAAAAAAACATTCCTATGCAAATCTGTTTTATATCCCATTCATAGCTACACAGACTGAAACACAGTCGCACCACCTCTGTGACTGGTGCAGAGTTCGGTCTCCTCACATTGTTTTAATCATAAAGTAGTAATATATTTTAGTTAAATTAGAATGTTTGTAAGTTATTAGAAGTGGCATGTATTTTGGTCAAAATTCTATGTGCTATATAATATTATGCAGATTTTCCGCATCATTGTGCGTCAGTATTGGGGAAACCCAAAAAGTAAAGTTCATCTTTCAATATACAGCCATAGAAAAGTTCCTTAAATCTCTTTATGAAACATTCAAATTTGTAGTGAATTTTCCAATTTTGTATAGTAATGACGCTAGTTACTTCTATATTTGCTCTCTGATAATGGTGTATATATATATATATATATATATATATATATATATATATTATATATATATATATATATAAAAGCAATAGTGGACCAATTTTAACTCTTCATCGACACAGCTCTTTGAACGAAGTATTCCCAAGTAGCAAAATATAGTTGGCCCAAATGTGCAGATCTGATTTTGAACAAGCAGCTCAAATGCGGCATCCAGAGGCATTCAAGAAGCGGAATGCACCCGCAGATGCATGTGTCACACATGATGAATGATGACAGTGGCATTATGTGTTTATGCGTGGGCCACGTAAGGAAATTTAACTGTCAGCAGATGTCTGGCAAAACTAGATTTCTCTGTAAGTTAATCACAAGCGGCCCACTTCCGACTTTCTCCTTCTGGTCTGCCGTAAGTGAACCACATGTCTGTAGCCAACTGTTGGTAAGCTACTTGTGGCCCTGCTATTGACCACTTGTGGCCCACATAGACGCAGCTTGTCATGCATTTTTAAAACCAAAAAATTAATTGCGTTCAACCCAAATAAAATTGATGTATACCACGTTCATATGTTTTATCTTCAGCTTTAATTAGTTCACAATTAGCCAATATCTTTGGAGAAACCTGGAATCGAACTCGCTTATCTTTAGTCGACAGTCAAGTATGTATGCTATCAACTACTCTACTGTGTACTCATTTACGAGTTATTAATTTAATATGGATACTTATTTCACAATCATAATCCATTATAAGCTTTGCTAGTATCACGAGTCAATACTGGGATTTTTGTGTTTTTGTTTAAAGGACCAGTATTTTAGTTTCGGGTTACTTTCAGGTAGAGCCTAAAATGCAAAGTAATGATTTATTTTGGCATTTTATGCTTTGCAAGTTTCTTGTCTAAAAACTATTTTTTACTATTACGAGCAATGCCATGTCATAATTTTTACTTCATATGTATACATGAAATAAAAAATCAATTGAATACGCATTTGCTACTTCCTACTGCACAACAACATATATTCGGTATGAAATAAATGGAACATAAGCTTGCTGATCATGTTTCCTCAGTAATAAGGAACAGTTGGCACACCATAAAAGGTTATATGTAGTCATTGGCAAACATCACCCGCACATTTCCTACATGCTCTTAGATGCTTGTGGGTGTTTCACAGAAATTTGCTTGTGCGCCATATGTGAAATTCCGTCAGTCATTTTGTGTTAAATTGCCCACAATTTCCCACATGATGATGCCCAACTATCAGAAATGAACCATTCTACCACGCGAAGGCTTTATGCTCAAACATGATCTTATAATCATACTGTTTGGCATACATCAGTCACACGTTATTTACATACTCTTTGGCATACATCAGCCACATGTTTTCCACGAGTTCTAAGATGCCAGTGGGTGATTCACTGATGTTTGCTTGTTGGCCATACCTTAAATTCTGTCAATAATTTTGTGTTAAATGGCCCATATCAAAAATACTTCCCAATCAAATACAGTCACTATTGTTCATGTGGTCTTATTGTGTACCTCATAAGAAAACACTTACGGTCATGTGGGCGAACATATGCCACCTGTGCCAACAGTTGGCCAACTGTTATCTGCTTGTTGTTTGCTACTTGGGTTGGGGAGAAATTCGACACAAGGTCAGAACATGGTGACTGTTTGAAGAGCCGACGATGGCTTTGATCACTCTACTCTGTATTTCCTCTACGGTTTAATGTATATACTGGATGTTGGTTTGGGCAATTACTAAAAGTCGTACTATAAATTTACGCCCTGTTGAAAGGGTAATATTCAAATTTATGGGCCAGTGAAAAATGATCTTATGTAAAAATGGTAGTTTCAAATATATCACTGATTTATCACAGAATTCAAAGCATGTCATGCCAGTGAATAGGTTAATTTTTCAATTCCCTATACTGTAAAAAAATTTCTGGTAAACTTCCTAAACTGTAATGGAAGTTTCTATCCTATACAGTCTATGGTATTATTACTACGTATCAGGTTGAAAATATGGGAATGTTTAGTATCGCTACTATAAAAAGTTGGGAACTCTCCTACGCATTTGACTCCTTCCCGAGCAACTGTAGTAATGTTACCATGCATGTATGGGAAAATATTTTACTATTCCCGCTTTGTCTCTGTACGTATACACTGATATGGTAAATTTACAAATATTTTATTAGAGTATACATACGCGTCGAATAATGTAGTGCTGAAGCCACAATTATGACTTGTACTGTCTTGTGATTGATACTTTATATCAAAGTATCACTGTGTTTGCTGGCATTCGTAATTAGTATTCAGCGTGCCTCAACTAGCACAAAACTTAAATTGTCTCGTAAACGATTAATTTAAGGACCCATGATTACTTAACATTGTTTTCTTATCTTCATTTGTACGTCTTATCCTTAACATAAAATGCATACATTTGTAAAAAAAAACACTCATTTTAAAATTTGCAATATATGTGTTTCATTATCAGACAGCAAATATAGAAGTAAAGAGCGTCATTACTATACAAAACTGGAACCTTCACTACAAATTTGAGTGTCTTATAAAGAGATTTAGGGAACTTTTATATGGCTGTATTGAAAGATTATATGTGCTAAATAATATTAGCACATTTTCCGCATAATTGTGCGTGCGTACTGGGGAAACCCTAATATTAAAATTTTTAGGTAGGTCACTATGAAAAACACAAAATTAAAATGAATACTACCAAAATTTAAATGAATTCTCCCTTTCGACAAGTTAAATTTCTTTCAAAATTATGACGTTATTGTGTGCACTCAATATATGCTAGAAGATATCATGACTTTAAAAGTTATGTTTTAATTTTATACCTCAGTAACTTTTCAACCGAGTCTCAGGACCTTTGGTATCTGAAATGGCACGGAGCGCTGCAAATAAGAACATTTTATAGAACAGACGTTTATTTACAGAATGGCTGTCTTATTTTTTTTAGTGTTCTATCTATACCTCTAGATAAATTTTACACCGATTTAAACCAAAGCATATCTGCATAAGTAGCTACTGTGTAGGCCTACACTAATGTACACTAAATAAAGATATTCAATAGTCATTTCAGAATGTAGTGTCACCTAAATATAATGGTTATAGCCTACATCATGTGCCATCAACAGATTAAAAAATACCTTAGCCATATGCTGAATAAATTTAAAAAATGAGAGTTCGTTCCTTATGAATCATTGGTAATCTCATATAAATTACCTAAATTTATAATTTAATGTAGAAAAAGGCAACTTAAGTACTGGTATAACTTATAATTTAATTAATTTTCCCACCTTTGAATACAAAAAGTGACAGCCCATATTGCAGAAAGTTTACGTACGCGTCTTGTAACCCACGGAAGTACCTGCCTGCCCAACTTATTGTAACTGAGTCCAAGAACGTGCTAAAGTCGACATGTCTGTGAGTTAACCATACCCACCAGTGGCGTTTATTCCATAGACGCAAGGTAAGTAATGCTTACCCTATACATATCGGAAATGTTTGAACCTTTATAGTTTTTGCCTAAACTTTAAACACATTTCATTCTGAGTTTCTCGTTTCCGAATAGAGAAACAAAGGTTTTCGTAACTCCGGTACTGTACACACATAGTGCTGCTATCTAGTATTTATTTCCACAATCGGGAGCGAACTCGACCTCGCAAGCAACACGTGACTGCGTTCCTTCGACAGGGTAAGCAGAGGTTCTTTTTGCGTCCTCCAGTCCTACATATTTCCTTGCAAAGTGGATGAAAGTGTTCGGGAAAACGGGCGTTTTCTTATAATTTGTTATATTATCTCTAAATATTATTCAGTTTATTTATTATTAAATTCATTTCGTTTCCGTTTTTTATAATTAATGTTAGGTATTATAAAACAGTAAATACATGTGGAGGTTAAGCAGAGTTGGAAGTTGCGTTTGTTGGAGGAAATTGCTTACCCTGTAAAAGAACTCACTACACTCCACTGATACCCAAAATTATTATTACAAAGGGATGGACGTAGAAGCAAACCCTATCGGATATTGTTAATAGCATAGTGAAACAGCAACAAAACACCTAAAGCTTAATTCGGAAATTTAGTTATGACAAATGGTTTTCCCTTCTGTCTCACGTTCAGTTGACTTGAATATAAGCATATGTGTGGAGGAAGGCGGCGATGGACATGTGCCACCGTCGTTTGTCATCACTACACTGTAAAAAATTTTTCTACTAAACTTCCTAAACTGTAATGGAAGTTCTTAACGTATACACTGTATGGTGATAACACCACACCTCAAGTTGCAGATATAGGAATGTTTAGCAGCGCTACTATACAAAGTTGGGAACTTCCCTATCCATTTGACTGTTTCTTGAGCAAAATGTGGGAATTCTACAGTGAATGTGTATGGGGAAAACATTACCATCCCTGCTTTCTCACTAAGCACATACTCTGGTACGGTAAATTTCCTAATAATTTCTTAGAGTGTGGGACGCTACTCCCTAAGCGCGGGGTAAGTACAGGCCCTTGTGAGGTATATAATGTCTCGAGCCCAGGTTTGGGACAGCTATCCCATCTCACCTGGCTGTTGATCATAATGATATACTGCGGCAAGTCCAGCTGTCTGTTTTGTTTTAAGGCCCCTTGTGTAGCGCCAGGGAACCTGGTACCCATTAATGTTTCCTCTCCTTCCCTGCCTGCGGGGGGAAAGGAGAAGAATGGTTCTTAAAAACTCGGAATTTTGAAATGCAGGGTTTGGTGAGAACCACCACGAATCCCAGCGTGTTTCGTGACGGTTTTCGTTTTGTGCAAGCGGAATCTAAGCCGAAAGGTTATAAATGTCTGGAAGTAGGTCGAGGAGGCATGGAATGCGAAAAAGTTACGTTAATAATAATAATAAAATAAACTGATAGTTGCTTTTGTGTACAGATTAATATTTAAAATCAGGTTGGCAGCTCTTAATAGTAAATACATGGATTAAAGAAGTTGGGTGATTTAATTAATTAATAATAATAAAAGTTAACGAAGTTGATAATTGAAGTTAAAGTCGAGGTATTAATATTGATTGTGTAGTATGTTGTTTGAAGTTAACATTAATTAAGTCGGAACCAACAGTGAAAAATATTGGTAAATTAAATCATTAAATGTGATCTTCGTATGACTTTAATTGTATGTAGAGGTGTTAACAGTGCTGCTCGAGAGAAGTGCGGATGGCACGAAGGGTTGGTGAGGCGCCGGGAGCGATGTTCACACTGCGGGGTCTGTGCTTGGATGAGGCGAAAAGCAGTTTTTTGTCCTAACCTACCTTATTGCTAAGTATTAAGTGTACGTCCGAGGTAGGGATGGGAGCTAATGCGTTTCAGGGCTAGAACTAATAAGCGTAAAATGAAGGGAATTTATGCAAAGAAGGCGTGCATTGCGGCATAGAGGGATTGGGCAGTCATAGCCACCGTTTAGGTCCATGAGTATACCTATAGCTGGGGTTATAGCTGAGAAGAGGAAGGGGAAAACCCGGCTTAGACACAGAAAATCACCTCCGGACAGGAAATAAGTTCAAAACTTTTGTGTACATTACTGAAATGCTAACAAAGGGTGTGAATATTGATGATTTTCAATGTGAGGAAGTACCTGAAGAGAGGGGACGGGGCTTGTGGCCTCAGGCACCTTTGAAATTTTACTACCGCCATCAATATTTCTGCGCTGGCCAACCAGCACAAAGATATTGACAGCAGCAAATTGAATGCAGTCCTACCCTGCTCCCCCCCACCCCACCCCAAGGCTATACGTCGAGTGCATCGGAAAACTGGGTAACTAGGTCATGGCACCTACCCCATCTTCACTCTTCCGTGCTGACAGCAGGATCTTCATGACATGGATGAAGTTGGGGAGCAATTTCCAAGGGAGCCACCCCTCCCTATCCATAACCACTTTTGTCAGCCATTGTGTAAGACAGCGCACACCAATAAATAATGGTTTTATAATATCTCGGTAAACAATTAACAGATTTCTACCAAATTTAGCAGACAAGTAGTACTGTGGCATATGTTAAAAAATAAGTTTTAGTTATTTCAGGAACATGACATACAGACCATCTTTTGTGCCACATTTTGTAAGATAGCACAACATGAATAAATAAAATTTTAATTTATTATCTCGGGAAACAATAGACCTATTCTTACCAAATTTGGCAGACAAGTAGTACTGTGGTATAATTTGTAAAATTGTATGTTTTGAGTATCTCAGGAACTTATTTTCAAAATGGCACGCATGTAGCTATTTTAGCTTAGAACACTATAACTTCGAAACCACGTAATCAATTCCAACTTAACTTTGTATGGTGACAGTAGATATTACAACTATTAACTGTATCTGCATAAGCATATTTCCCGCCATTTTGTATGATAGTGGTACACGAATAAATATAATTTTTATATCTATGGAAACAATTGACAGATTCATACCAAATTTGACAAACAAATAGTACTGCAACAGATGGTGTACATTGGTATATTTTAAGGTCAAACTCTTATTTTCAAAATGGTAGTTTTATAACCATTTTAGTTTAATATGATTTATCATTGAATGCATGTAATCAATTTCAACTTAATTTTGTATGATAGCAGCATATATTACAACAATCATATCCATCTACATGGTGCATCATTTTTCAGCCATTTTGTATATGGAGATATGTGTGGGTGTGATGTTTTCTTGTCTTTTCTAGTAAAAGACACCATGGACTTTCACTATTTTGCCATTATTTCTATTTAAGAATAATTAACGAAAATTTCCGCACGACAAGACATAAACAAAATTTTCTAAAGCTTTATCAAACTATTAAACTTCTATTGCCTTTATTAATTTTTGACTAGTGATTGCCGGCAAGAAATAAGAAATTTTCTTTTCTGGGCGGTTACAAAAATTATTCTGGTAACAATGGTCCAGTAATCGATGTTTTATAACATGTGCAGAGCAATCCGATATGCCCTGTCGATGCCCGAAATAAAATACAAAATCAACGATGCAAGTTACTGCGAAAAATCTGTAAATCCAAGATGGCGGCGATTAATTCCTCTTAAGGTAGTAGGGAAGTGGTTTTCACAGGGTCACTGCACACGATTATACGCTATACGACCACATGCACAACTCACTACGTGGCAGTACATACACTAACTAAATTGTCAGAAAATTTACGGTTTACATTGCATGTGAAAGAACATACGTGTTTTGTAGCACTGTTGACAGTGCTACAAAACACATACGTCTAACGCCATGTGTCGTTAGAACTTACTTAATTAAAAGTTTAAAAAATTTAATAAGAGCCTGATAAAAATTGTAACGTATCTACAGTCTGTATGTTTCGCAAATAATATTTTCGGAAAGAAACTAAACTTTCTGCAAGCGAGACCATTGTAAAACTGATTGGGTTTTTAATAATTGATTTTATGCTCATCCGTTTCAGCCACGAACGTTACCCTTTTTAGCTTACTTTTTAGAAGGAAAGAAAGGCCTATGAGATCACTTTCCTGTTTGTGTGCCTCTGTGTGTGTATGTATGTGTATGTGTCGTGTGTGTCTGTGCTTGTGTGTGTCGCCATTTAAATTTTTGAAAGCGTCTACCGAATTTCAGCAAACTTGGTACACGCATTGTAATTAGCAAGGACATCTGATATTCGGAGTTTTAGACCACTTAGAGCACTTACTTTCAAAATGGCAGTAATTTTAAAATTTGGGGTTATGTGTCAAATTTCGGCAATCATTCTACCGATTGTTGGTGGTCTGTTATTTTGGGAAAAAACGCAAAAAGGAAGAAGTAAATATTTTTCATTATATCTCGAAAACTATTAAACCAATTCTCACCCAATTTGGCAGGTGGGTAATACTATGCTAGGCCAAGTAAACGTAAGCGAATGAACATGATTAGGTACTTACTTTCAAAATGGAGGCAATACACATCTTTAGGTTTATTTGGTACTGCCATACAATTTAAACAATTTGACCAAATTTTGTATACTGAAAGTATTTGTTATAAACATCATATATACCAATATATAATCATCTTTGCCTGCCATTATGAAAGATAGCGTCATACGAATAAATAAAATAATTATATCATAACTAGGTAAAAAAATTACCGATTCCTATGAAATTTGGCTAACCAATAGTACTGATGCAGATGATGTTAAGTAATAGGTTTTAAGTATGCCTGACATTTATTATTACAAATGGCAACCATATAGCCTTTCAATCTTAGAATGCAACATCCTCAAAAATACATAATCAATTCCAACACAAATGTTGTATTCTGGCAGTATGTTTTAGATATATTAACTGTATCTACATGAAGTATTTTTCTTCGCCATTTTGTAAGATAGCGCCATGCAAATAAATACTTTTTGTCATATACTGGGAAACAATTGACGAACTCCTATAAAATTTGACAAACATATATTAATGAGGCAGATGATGTTAAGAGGTATGTTTTAAGCATATCAGGCACTTGTTTTCAAAATGGCGATCATATAGCCATTTTAAGCTTAAAATTCTATGCCGTAGAAATCATGTAATCAATTCCAACTTAACTTTGTATCCCGGTAGAAGGTATTACAACTATCAACTGCTTCTACATGGAGAATACTTTGTCCTTCTTTTGTAAGATAGCGACACGCAAATAAATAAAGTTTTTACTACATATCTCGGGAAAAAATTAAAACAGACTTCTACAAAAATCGGCAAACAAATAATACTGTAGCAGGTGGTGCAAACTGGCATGTTTTAAGTAGGCTATGAACTTATTTTTTCCAAAATAGGGTATATACAAATATTTTAGCCCAGTATATTTTATCAATGGAACAAATTCCAACTTAAGTTTGTATATTGGCAGTGCCTATTACAACCATCACATTTGTCTGTGCAGAGCCTTATTTCTCTGTCATTTTATGATAGCCCCACCAATAGAAAATAAAGTTTTTATCTCATGTCTCGGGAAACAATCAATCCATTCTTTCAAAATTTGGTGAAGTTGTATGTACTGTGGTAGGCCATATTAATGTATGTATTTTTTTTTAAGTATAACGCACTTATTTTCATAATAACGGCTATAATATCATTTTAGTTTTGTGTGCTCTGCCTACGAAGTTGTGTGGTCTACTTTAACTTAACTTTGCATATTGGCAATTCATAATCATCGCATGTGCTACTTCATTACTTTTTTCTCCTCCATTTATGAAGATCGCCATATGAAAATTACGGAGGTTTTGTGCCATATTTCGAGGACCAATCAGCTGATTCCCACCAAATGTTACACTGGGATATTTAAACTTATTTTTTACCAAATTGTGCCCACTCTTAATGCTACAGAAGTCCACGTAAACTTTCATGATTTAAATGAGTCAGACAACTATGTTCAAAATGGCATCGTCGTAATAATTTAGGTAAGTTTACCACATATATTAAATAATGTAACCAAATTCACCTTTTTTTGTATGTAGCTTCGTATAAAGACTCCCTTTTTGTAAATTTTAGCATGATAGCATCAAATAAGAAAATTAATTATTTATGGCATTCTCAGGGACCAAACAATCGATTTTAATCAATTTTCACACAAGTAGCGCTACGGTAGGCCATGAAAACTTACAGTTACTTCTTTTTAAAATGACGGCCCTCTAATTATTTCAGGTTAGTAAATCCTATCATTATAAATAGTAGATTGATTAAATCCGAAGTTGACGCTCCGAATCCGACCTCCATAATGCAGTGCAATTCTCGCTAGGTTTTTGTATAATGTTTTCTTGCTTCAAGTCCCGGATAAGGCACGTGTGTATTTAAAATTGTTGCACTAATGTTGCATACGTTTATGGTTTTAATTTCTAATGTTATTGCTTTCAAAGAGAAGTCAAGT
This sequence comes from Dryococelus australis, assembly GCA_029891345.1. Taxonomy (NCBI): domain Eukaryota; kingdom Metazoa; phylum Arthropoda; class Insecta; order Phasmatodea; family Phasmatidae; genus Dryococelus; species Dryococelus australis. The sequence goes on from CM057009.1 coordinate 130,931,019, forward strand.
CTTACCTACCAACTCAACTTTTAAGAACTTATTTAAAAATTAATTGCATCCATGTTGAGGAACGTAGGCTTATGTTATTTCAGTAATTTCATGTTATAACTGAAATAAACGTTTATTAAATAAATTATTAGAATTATGTTTTTAACATTTCTACTTAAATTTTATTGTATAAAATAACAGTAAACATTATGGTTCCTTTACTCGACGATGCTTTTATTGCAATATTGGCGTACTGAAGCATCGAGAAAGAAATTCACTCAAATTTTTATCTAAAATAGAATTTCAATAATTTTCTTTTAAAAACATTGAAATAATAAAATTTTAACAAAATATTTTATAATGTGGCAAAACACACACGTTCTTCTTATTTGCAACATAAATCGAACTTTTCTGTCTATTTTGTTAGTGTGTCTACTCATTTCTAATAAGTTTTGAATGTTGCATTGTTATACGAATCTGTACATTGGTAGCAATTATAATGCATCCTTTAGAGGATTCATAACAGCTGAAAAAAATTGTTAAAAATATGAACTCTTGAAACATGCATTATGGCCTGCACAACACTTCATGCAGGAAACTTTCTTAATAGCCCGTCAATATAAAATATTTCTATTTACGTTTTTGATTAAAAGATTCCATCGAATTTTTTTTATCTGAATTACTTTGATTTGTAATCAAAAAACATTTATTTCGGGCATAATCAGTGATTTTTATAAGAAATATGGTATATTATTTCTTGAATTTTGTCCGTTAAGAGCATTTATGAAATTTTAATCAAAATCTTCCCCGCATTATTTCGCATTGTATTTACATTTCAGTTTAATCAAAATACTATTCACACGTTGGGCGCCGGTTGTTAAATTAAACAAATTAGTTTCCTTCTTAAATCCATAAAAATCAATTATTGAAAGTAAAAAAAACATCTTGGTGCAGTTATTTTCAATATTCCCAACATGTATATATATATATTTTTTTCTTACTTATTAATTAATTGCAACTTCTTTCATAAGTATCCAGTTCAAATTAATACATATTCCAGCACGTTTCATTAATATACATAATTATATTCTTCAGTAATTATTAATTTAATTACCATACGACTATCTTTGACTGTATGAGAAATTCTTCTAAATAAAACTTTTGTTCTAATTTTACATGTTCCTTAATTATGTTGTCTCATGTTCTCTGATTGGCTCTCGCCTGACCATAACACTTTTCTCAGCAAATCAGCAATGGCTAGACGAGAGACAAACCAGGATAGTTTTGTATTTAATAAACATTGAATTACGTATACTCTTTAGGAAGAAATTAAAAATAAAAAACAATAATACTGAATACTGTTTAGAAACAAATCACTGTCTACGTAAATAACTATTAAAATAAAACAAAGACTATACTGTTAATTCATATAATAAAGCGTAATTTGGAAATGATACTGAAAGAAGCGACAATATAAGCAAGTAGGGTACTTTTTAATTATACATAATACATATAATAAAAATATCTATTACTAAGTGTAAATATACCCCAAACTCTGCAGTGTTACATTGTCATTGCTGGATATTTTCAGAATAACAAATATCACAAGGGCAACGCACACCTCGCCGTAGTCCACGGCAAGTGCAAGCAGAAATTTCTTTTACCTGTGATGAGTAGAGACCTGCAAAAATTCGCGTTATTATTTGAGGAGTACGTTTGCCATTGGGCCATTCTTAACTTGACACGCCCCGGGTAACTCTGCGCTAATAAATGAACGGTTTACAATTGCGTAATCCAATCACGTGCAGTTCACTCAGAAAGTGAGTGACTTTACATCTAAGCAGCAACCAATGATGGAGATACGACGATGACTTGAGTATAGGTCTATATAGTACTGTACATTTTAGCTTGATGCCAAAAAATAACGCGAATTTACATGTCTCTAGTGATGAGTCGTCTAAACAACTGGAAAAGTTACAAAACTCCTTCACACACTTGACTACAGGCCAGTTAAAAATCACGTAGTAGTCTGGAAACCTGCTGCAATAAACAACCACGAGTTACTTGATTCGGTGTACCGTCAAATGGGAATCCTTTGACTATTTGGTTAACTTTGACAAAAAATTAAACACATGTGGCAGGATACTTTGGAATGTTTGTAGTGTGTTCGGATTTTTAATTTAATTTATTAAGTATATTTATATGAAAAACAGTAAATTATCACTGCTGACAAAGTAAATGTCTTAAATAAATTTTAACACATAATTGTTGTTATTTTGACGGTTATTGAAACTTTCTATTGTGGATACATTAAAGAAAAATAGTTGAATCTTTAGCGTTTTGATGAGTGGTCAAAGTTGCCCTACACTGGGGATAACATTGGCCACATAAAAAAATGTCCATCCAAAAGCCTATTAAAATAATGTAAACATAATAAGGTTAACGTTTAGATTAAGTGTCAGCCTCAAATGTGTAATACTTGATTTCACAATATTCCAATGCGAACTTATAATATTTTTAAATTAAAAACAAAATTAGTAAAAGTATCTCCTATTGACGGTATTATATTTTTTTCGCCTTTCCTTTCTGCCAAATTGAGAAAATGGTTTGATATTAACTGAGCTGAATAATCTGGTCCCACCACTGTAAACTATTTTTACAATTTGACAAATAATGGTAAACTAATAACAGCAGTAGCTAATTAAAATGCTTTCACGATAAAATTCATAGACAGTTTCCAGTTCTGACGCAACTTTTCGAGGTCTTGAACTAATAGCATGTCCTGTCTTTCTGTACTAAAAAACTAATACGCAGTACTTTAATATCTAACACGTTAAATTCATTCTTTTGCATCAGTTCTAAAGATATTTGCATTCGTTAAGCATGCATTTATGTATAGTGGTTAAGTTAAGAAAAAACCTTTCACCGCACTATTGAGGATAAAATGATAAATAATTAATCAGTCGACTGAATACCTTAATTTCTTGTTCTGTAATAGCCAACTGCTATTAAATTTGTTAGTAGAACGACTCAATAGTTAATGGAGACATGCAAACTTCGCGTTATTATTGGGCATCAGGCTAAACGTAACGGTGCTGTGTATTCTCGAACCGGCGTAGTTTCGCCATTGGCTGCTGCATGTATGTGAAGTCACACCCTTTCTGAGTGAACTGCGCATGATTGGAGTACACAATTGTACAGTGTTCATTTATTGGCGCAGTTACCCAGGGCGTGTCAGATAGACGTGACTTACAGGGTACTGAAATATAGCCTGGTGACAAAATATCAGGGAGAGTCCTAGGTTGTCTGTCGATGACTCTAGTACTGTGTGACTGTCCGCACTAACTAGAAGTTACAACAGTAAAATATTTGGTACTAACCAAGTTAATGGATTCTTTATCATATGAGGCCGTCTGATTGTTGTGAAACATTGCAATACCTGTGTGACAAATACAGAAAAAATTAGTCTAATACGATCTGATATAACTGAATGCTTAACACAGAACTTTAAAGAATTAATTATTTTGGTTGGACATGTTGGATCTACTAAAAATTTACAAATAATATATTCATTGCAACATTATTATTTAATCAGCAAACATTGTAAGAGTATTAAAATTATTAAAACTTAACTACACTAAACTTTAATGAAAAGTTTTTTGACTCCTTAAGAAAATGATGAAACGTAGGGGTTATTTATTAATAGACAGAGTAATACTCTCGTGAAACTTGCCTATAACTTGCTTGATTAGAATTATTTTCTAAATTTCCCAGACACGTTGTACATTCTATCAAAATTAGGAAATGTCACCTGATCGAAAATAATTTCTTGTTCGCTTTTATTGCTGGAGTCAAATGTGATTTATCTGTTGCTTCCTGGATGCCAAAATACATAACTGTCTGATGGCATATTCCTGACGTATTATATTTTTAAGATCACTGTCACTCATAATAGTATGTGCAATAAAATATTGATGGCGGATTAATTTAACGTTCTCATTGATTACAAAAAGGATATGAAATTTCATATAAATTAGTATATATAATACATATACATATTAATATCCACAGGAAAGTACTGTAATAATAATTTTAAAATTAATACTTATGCCATATATATGGTTATAAAATATGGATTACTTTGGTGTTATTTGTATAAAAAATTGGCGAGGATCAATTTAATCATATACCGTAATAGACATTGGTACATTTTTTTAAATGATTCGTAAAAACCACGTATTTTACGATGCACATTTAAAGTGTTCGAAAAATCTGATATAGCCCAATATAAGAAGATTTTTAGAGAGCATATTTCGTGGGGATGGTTTTCTTACAATGACGACTGCAGTGAGGAATGATTTTATTTCTCCATTATAAACTTTCAAGGAGTTACCGGTGTAATTCAATAACACGATCCTTCCCAAACCCTTGAAATGTTATGTTCTTATCATCTGAGCGTAAAAATAATTAATAATTACTAGACAGAGACGTAGCCACTGGAAGGTATAAGGGTGACATATCCCCTCCTATACTCTGGTTTTAGCTGTATCTGTTTATTGCTGCTCTCTTCTTCACATTTCGTGTAGTGAGCACGAACAGTATTTTACGCTTTATTTCTATCCACGAATATCATGACATGGTAAAGTGAATGGTATCAATTTCACATCACTTTATTCTTATGTTAAAACCATTTAGAATATAGCAATAATGGTCGTTTCTTCAATTATTTGCTATATATTGTTATTTTTAACTACGTTTCGAGCCACACATGTAGTTAAATTGAGTCAGTCACATAACTTAAATGTTCGGAATAAACTATTTTTACAGTTCATGAAGTTTTGTACACATTCTCAAATACATGGGTATCCTAAATTTTCGTGCACTCCGCCAGAAGAAGGTCTTACGCATCTACGCTACTGTTATTTCTTACGAATAAATTTTTGACGGATACGTAGTGCAATGAAAGCTATCTTCTGTGACAGAAAACATACAGGAGAACATTTCATTCGATGAATTGTAATAATCTGTATACTGAAATCCAATATATTAATAAAAATTAACTAAAAAGTCCTTAACCCACTATATCAAAATAACGAGTTCTTTTAATACAGGTATTAAGATACCTACGAGATTTTCATAATGGCAAGCACTTGCCGTGGACTACGGCGAGGTGTGCGTTGCCCTTGTGATATTCGTTATTCTGAAAATATCCAGCAATGACAATGTAACACTGCAGAGTTTGGGGTATATTTACACTTAGTAATAGATATTGTTATTATATTTATTATGTATAATTAAAAAGTACCCTACTTGCTTATATTGTCGCTTCTTTCAGTATCATTTCCAAATTACGCTTTATTATATGAATTAACAGTATAGTCTTTGTTTTATTTTAATAGTTATTTACGTACACAGTGATTTGTTTCATAATGGCATTATGAAAGCTACCGTGTAAGATAAAATGAAAAATATGGCAAAAATTGAAACTTCTTCAAGTTAAATTTGTTTGTAGTAACTCAGATTTTTTTTTTTTTTTTTTCAGTTTAGGTTGGAAGTAATTTTGCAGTGGTGAAGATTTTCTTACGATGACAAAATAAAAAAATTATCAGATGGTGGTGAGCAAAGTATGCCATAACCAATAGAGTGAAAATAACGAAAAACAGTGATGGCGGTCTCGACAGTAGGTCTCAAAGCGTGAAATGTGACTGAACGCGACGAAATTTATAAGATTGGGTATTTAACATGTGTTGTTTTTTTTTTTATAAAGATTCCCATACACACACAATTTCATACAAAACCGTAACAGCCTGGAAAAAAAATTACTGTTCTTCGAAACACGTTCCTTTCCAAACTCATCTGTATAAGCTCAAACACAGTCTGTAAATTAAGCCACTTGATACAGTGGAAGTAGGCGGATTTCTTCAGTAACTTAGTTTGCTATGTTTGTCGGCCATTTGTAACTGGTAAAAGTAGATTAGGTAACTGAATTTACGGAAGTGGCATTGCCACTTATTAAAACCACTGCATTTCTTGGTCCAATTTTTTAGTCACTCGAGGCAATGAAACATTGAAATTATGTTCTTGAGCGTAATGCATTAATTACCATATAAAAATTCTTGACTTATCCAACTGGAATTAATTATTGCTGGTTATTATAATTCTCAGTTAGTTCTTCCGTTATAATACAAGCATGTTCGGGACAAACAATTAATGTAGTTATTTTTTTCCCTGTGATCGGTATAGTGGGCTCATGTAACATCCATGTGTCTGAAGTGGTATGGACTTCCGCTGCACATTATCGCTCCAATCCACGCAATATCCTGCGAACAAAAAAGAAAGATGTGAGTTATGTATGTAGTAATATACTCTCTTAAAACATTTATATTGACATGATGGGGTTTTTGGACATTCGCCATTGCGATGCAGATGTCTGTCACGGAAAAAAAACACGATGGAGCACCAAAAAATTATTTAAAAAAGACAAGCAATCTATGGACAAGAAAATAAATATATGTATACAATACTGGAAAATTCCAAGAGCGAATAGAGTAAAAGAACAGAACAGTAACAGATTACGAAAAATATATGTATATATACATTACCAACACATAACACATAGAAACCAGCACAGGTAAGAAACCTGGTTACAATGTTAGGACAACACTGACAAAATAAATAAGAACAAAATAGGACAACACAACAAATAAACGCACAAAAACACAGCAGTTTAACCAGACAAGACAGAATACAAGCCAGGAATGCTGCAGTCGAGAATATATACGCACAAAGCCAGAAAATTCCACGAAGGAATCGATGCAAATAAAACAGGGCAGCAAGCTAAATGAGAAAATATAATGTAATATATATATATGTATACGAAAAAAACCATATACAACCAACAGACAACACAACAAAGACGACACAGGCTAGTTATCTAGTCTACTTTCAGAAATAAAACAAACACAACAAAGAAACTCGCACAAGAACAAACAGTAGTTTTCCTACGACTGACAGCTAACTTTGTCAGCAGGTCTCTTGCCTGTGTTGGTCTTTATTTGTTATCTGCTGGTCATGTGTGTTCATATATATATATATATATATATATATATATATATATATATATATATATATATATATATATATATATATATATATATATATGTAATTAGTTGCTGTTCTGTTTTTTTTTACTCTATCCCTCTTGGAATTTTCTAGTGTTGTATACATATATTTATTTTCTCGTCCATAGGTTGCTTGTCTTTTATAAGTAGCCCCTATTTTTTCGTGCTCAGTCCTGTTTTCGCCATGACAGACATCTGCATCGCAATGGCGAATGTCCAAAAATCGCCATCTTATCATTCACCCCCATTGCACTATTCATTGAAATATAACATTTATATTCACTGACATTCGGCGTAACAAGTTTGTGCGTAATTTTAGAAATTCTAGCTAAGAATTTCCGTGAAATAAGGCTGTAGTACATGTAAATAATTCTGCACCTATTTTGAATACACAAGTAAGTCATTATACAAAGGTTTTACAGAAGAAAAGTTTAAATGTGTGTCACTATCTTGTAAATCGCGATAGTATATTGCAAATTGTGATATGTATTATGCAATAATTAACTTGTAGAAGATGAAATCTGTGGAATACAATGTGTCTAAACATGATGATAACCATTTGCAAAGCACCTAGTTGTGTCATATTCAAATATTGACAGCTAGATCTCTAAACGAAATATTTTTTTGGGGCAACTAAATATATTTTTGGCATTATACAAACAAACATTTTACTGGCTGGAACAAACCGTTCTCTCAGTGCATGACAGACCAGAATCCTTCCACAAGAGGAAATCAACATGCGCAGCTTTACCATTGACAGAAAAATGCAGTTTACAGCATTTGACTACGTTTAAGTTGCTGAATATGACAGTGAAATAGTTTTTTTTTTTTTATTCTCTTAGTATTTGCCAGAATAAATTTCATTTCACAGCATTTTCTAACTGACTTCAAAAATAATACAATCAATTTCGCAAAAAAAAAAATGTTACGTGATAAAGACAAGTTAAGCTCAGTTTTGGATTAACAATCTAAGAAAAGATCTTATAACCCTTAATTTTGCAGGCCTTCTTAATTATTTTGTATGACTTGAGATATTTTTTATTTACTGGTTCCGAATTACCATAATGTTATTTTCTGAGACGGCAGCATTGATTTTCTTTATATGAGAAATGGTATTCCTGTAATATTGATATAGATTATTTTTGTGTGTATGTATACGGGTATCACTTAAAAAAAAAACATTACTTTTTAAGTAACGTAAACAGGACATGTAAATACTCTAAAAATGAAACACCGAAAGTGACGATCAAATACCAGCAACGAACATAGCTACACATTTCTCACAATATGTTGGGGAATGAGATATCGTGATTGTCAATTTAAAAATAGGATTTTGTCCATTTCATATAAGTGGGGTAAATTTTGACAGTTCAGAAAAGTAGCACGGCCAAAATGTATCCTTCCACCACAGCTGTTTTGTCACTGATGAAAATCACGTTTGTAGACAAATATTTAAGTCCAATGCACACTTGCATTTTACTCTTTCCTCGTGTGTCCTATCATGGCAGGCACTGAAAGACTGGCGTTAACTAACGTACGTCCAGTAATTAATGTACAATATTAGAGCTAGGTTGGCATTCCAAATTTTTTTTAAATTACAGAGTTTAATTACAGTATGGAAAAAAAGGGGGGTGGGGGTTAGTGGATTAGTTTAACGTATTTCGTAAAACGGCATTATTTTGATGTACTTACGAGAGCGTGGCACTTTTAGTTGCATATTTTCTCGATGGAGCAGTGGAAAATTTGGCTCCTATGGAAATAACATTTGAATTGTTTAACATAGAAAATTTTAAATTTAATGAAAAAAAACAAAACGCGATATATATGTGTGTGTATATATATATATATATATATATATATATATATATATATATATATATATATATATATATATATAATGTTACTGTTCGTATTCGCACAGATGCAGCAATGCACACACACACCCCACACACACGCGCGCGCATTGACCGAAGTTAACCTTACACTCGTTGAATTTACGATATAGACAAATAAACAAATATTATTCATTCATTAAAAATGTGTAGAAACTGCGGCTTTTTCAGATCACGTGCATTTAAAAAATTATATTACCGGTTTACAAATAAATTTGCGAAACACGCAAACTCACTGTTTGTAAAATTCGCAACCTCTTGAACTAGTGTTTTTCTATGGGAATCATTGCAAGTTTGCACTAAAATCACGTTTGTTCGTCAATAGAAATAAATAATTAATTTGCGGAATCATTCACTAAAATCAACACTGCGCACGTTTCCTGGAATCAACAAACTTAACTTATACGTAAATTATATTCGTGTCACTTCAATGCGGACGGCAGTAAGGAAAATGGCGGAACGAGAAATTTTACGTGCCGATTAATATTATATTTCACTCAAGAAAACGCACTTCAACGGTACCTATAAACAACTATGATTGAAAAAAGCAAATGAAATGATAATTAACTACCGATTAAGTATCCCGACAACACCAACAAGATATCCGTATAATAAACATGACGAGAAAAAAGCCAGCTCACAACGGCATTCACTGAGCTGGAAACTGGAAACATAAACATGGCTAGTCATTGTCTGGAAAAGATCACTGTCCGTACGTGTCGACATACTCAGTCATAATTGGTAAACATGTTTTTAAAGTCCAATCACTAATAGCTAGGGACATGCAAAATTCGCTTTATTATTTGGCATCAGGCTGAACTTCACAGTACTGTATGAACCAGAGCCGGCGTCGTTTCTTCATTGACTGCTGCATAGATGTGAAGACACTCCCTCTCTGACTGAACTACACGTGATTGTGGCACACGATTGTAAAGTGTTCCTTTACTGGTGCAGTCATCCAGGGTATGTCACATAAAGTATGCTCCAGAGACAAACGTACTGCAAAGGTACACGTGTTTCAAGTTTATCATGTCCCAAATAATAACGCGAATTTTGTAGGTCACTACTAATAGCCAAGAAAATTTAATACTGCGTTAAGAACGTAATTTAAACCATAAATGTTGTAGGCATGATTAACATTTTAAATTACAATTTTATTTCGAGCACTTTTTTCTTCTAAAGCCATCATCAAAATCGCCAACTTAACAACGCGGATCACGCAGCAGTTCATCAGCTGATACAATTCTTTACTAACGAGAGCAAGTATGGTTTTCATAGTGTGTAGGTTGGTCACATCGTCATTTTACCCCACTTATATGAAATGGGCAATATGAAGCAAAGAAAGGAAAGCTGTCAATGGGATGGCATAGATGAACATACTGACGCGGGGGCCGCGGTGGTGTAGTGGTTAGACTACTTAACTCCAACCTAGGTAAACCGGGGTCGATTCCCCAACGGGGTCGTTTCCAAATTTCCGCATTTGGGAATCGTGGTGGACGATGCCGCTGGTCGGCGGGTTTTCTCGGGGATGTCCCGTGTCCCCCGCCCTTGTATTCCGGCGCTGCTCCATACTCACCTCACGTCACTCTCATCGGCTCTCAAGACCTCGATGTTAAGAGCAATCTCCACGATTGCTATATACGGGGTCCGTCATCGGTGCGTTGCGAATGTTAGGGAAAGGGTAGAATACTGGGATAAACATATGGTTTAAGGTACCAAATTACTTAACTTGCAAATCATTTAACACTGAAAAAAATTCTGTTCCTTTAACTCATCTACTCTTGTAAAAAATATTTGCGTCCGTTCCCTTGAACCAAATAAATCATTACAAAATATTTGTTAATCCGAATACTATTGGTTCGTTCAATATTATCTACGTATAAGCACATGTAACTACTTACACGTACTTTCAACTAAACGTTTTAGTTTCAGTAAATGTGATACATATCAAGGTACATGCAAGTTTATATATTTTTTAAGTGAATAAGCATCTGGTTAGCTGGAATAGTCGCATATGTTAATTACAATTTTTGTGGCAGCAACAACAAACTCAGCCTTGTCCAGCATTAGCATTAATTGGATTTTCTGAACCGTAAAAAATAATGGGAAAATTACCTGACAAGAGTAAGGTAATATTCACAAACTTGTGGGGGAAACATAGTTTTCCTTACGGGTGAGGTAGAATTACCGCATTCTGGAGTGAAATTTACGTACATGGTAGTGGGAAATCCCATACATGGATGGGAATATTACCTTTCGACGTGTGGATCTACTCGTCAATTTGTAACTATTTGATAATTGTATTTTATATATTTTTACCTTAACATTAATTTCTAATGTTTAGTCATACAAGCTGTCCAACATGGCTCTTTATATGTAAGGTATAATTATATAATTGTCGCACTCTGGAGTAAAATTCACGTGCAGAGTAATCGGGTAATTTGTTTGCCTTCGTTCAAAAATACCGCTAGCGAGTTTGTTTTTAATATCTGTGACGACCAGGACAGAGGGAGTACTTGTTGGTAAAGGTTTTGATGCGTAATAAGGGTATAAACAATCCAAATGAAACAAGTTTAACAGGAAACAAAAATTAATGAAGCTGTGAAATTTGAAAATATTTATTTACGTACTGTCCTGTATTGGACGGTATGTATGAAGAAACATTCGTATTACGTTCGACAATAATTCCGCTGAGGTTTGCTAAGGCACGGAATTCTCGTGTATGAAACTCGGCTGGGCTTTAATATACTTTTTTATGTTGACCTAAAATGTTTAATGTACCTATAGCTTGTGCACGGTAAAATGAGCACTTTTGAAATCCGTGCTTAAGATCTACTTGTAAACCCATTGTGTATTCCTCCGCCCTATGTAAAATTAACATTGGCATGGACCTCAACACTGTACTCATGCGTCGGTCAAATGAAACTGTGAAATTATTAAGAAAATAAATACTTTACAAATCTGCTCATGTTTACATTTTGATGCATTAAAAAACAGAAAGCGAAAGAAATAATTCTAAGTTATCTCAAATGGTTACCTAACACTTTTTATTCGACGTTAAGATACAGAACTACTTTCTATCCATCGTTACCAACTTTACTGGGCGAATGCCACACAGTGCGCCCATTAAAATACACGAATACAGGATCAGTGACTTTTTTTCTGAGGTCTATTTCTAAAGTGCTTACTTTATCGTGAACAGCCTACGCGTAGAGCCATGCGAATCTTAAGTCGCACCAACCAGTGTGTTACAGGTTTGGGACAACCAAATCAGAACAAAAAAAAAAATGTTGGTATCAGATACTGAATATTTAATCTACTCTGTAAAACTTAATAATTTTTCGTTCTCAGGAATGCAGAGGTACCAACTGCCAGCTGGAGTCATCGGTGCAATGCGAAGCGAGACAGAAGAACACCAAAGTTTCGGGGTCGTTCCACTTACGTGGACGCAATTACCCGTTCCTCCGCTATGACGTGGGGTAAATGGATACGTAGCTGTATACCGACGGCGAGGTCGTTAGGCTCTAAATGCCGGTGAACCTTCTCTACCCCATCTGCTTGGCCCACCAGTTTTACACAGGTAACAGATGTAAGCCTCGGACGCAAACAATGAATTACTCCTTCTTCTTTCATTTTTTTTTACCCCCTTTTCCTTCCTTTCTGTCGTTGTGGAAAAATAAAAATCTCCCCGACACAATGAATATCAGACTTTTACCTCAAGCCTCCGCCAACTGTCGGTGTAATTTTCAGTCTGCGGTTTCTTTCACTTCAACTCCCCGGCCTTTACACGCATTAATTTCTATTTCCCGAATAAAAAAAATGTTTATAAAATACTGCCGCCGTGACATGTGTGTGTATCGGCAGCTGGGAAAGCGCGAAGCTGCGTGGACAAGTACAGCGAGGGCAATCGTCCCTTATTTTCCGCCCAATTTTCCTGACTTTTAACTCCACGCTGCGGGTTTTCCTTTGGCTGTGCGCGCGTTGCGGCCAAGTATTGCAGGAAGCATGATGCTCCCAATACTACTTCTGTAATACTGTAATACAGATCATTACAGCAAGAAAATAGTACAACTCTTTATACAGCCTGCACTATTTCATATTTCCATTTCAAAACGGCGTGTGCTAGAAGAAAAGCCAAAAAAATAAAAAAATAAATAAATAAAAATATAATCCATTTTTCGAAGTTACCATTTGGTTTTAAATCATTGCACTGTAAAAAATGTATATATATATTTATATATATACAAATTTATGGTCGGTTTACATTTGTTTATGTGTAATTTTGGAAAACAACTAGATTATGTGTAATTCAAAAAAAAAGTTTTTGCGATTACAAGAAGGCATAGAAAAATTTTGTTTAAAAAAACGCGAATGTGTATATTTTTATTTACTAGCACTTTTACATTACTTTACACATTCAAAAATAGGCGTAAATTACATCAATACAAAGTAATAAAACTCTTCATTTGGCATTTTATTACTGTACTACCATTGTAATAACATGCTGTTATCGTTATAATAGTACGTAATAGTACATGTTCCACAGTGATGTAAATTTATGTTAACAACTTGTGTGGAAATACTAGTGTTGCGAATATATAAAAAATGAATTTTCATTTTCAGTTCTTTGTAAATTTCAAATTGGTTTGCATTATTCGTAAGAAACATCAACAGTGTAAACATTTAACTCAAAACTCTCAGGTATATAGTAAAATCACAAAACTTCTGTATAAACAGAAGGATGAAAATCTCCATGGTTATAGGCTAATCACGGTAAAGTGAGCACTTTTTAAGGCCCTCGCAGTAAGCATAGTATTCAAAAAAAGTATATTTTATTGTGGCCTCGGACGTTGATGTTTGAGAGCAATAAAATGTATGCTCTGTGTTTATTAGTCACATGGTATTTTTTAATTAACAATTGGCGAAAGGATGCAACTAAGCTGAAAGAAAATTTTAAGCCTGGCCTTTAAAAGTGCTCACTTTACCGTGAACAGCCTATAACTAGGTGCAGTGATATTTCGCGAAAAAATTTTGAGACAAGATACAGTTCAAAGGAGTGTAGGACTTTTCGGCTATTTTGATTGGCTGAAACGTGTTCTGCCCCGTGTTAACTATTTGCGCACGAATCACGAAAGTTGAATATCAGGGTTACATAATTCTGAGTGATTCGGTCAAATGCGGACACGTTACCAGCAGCCAGTAGAAATACGAGAAAAGCTGAGGTATGTCTATATTATTGAAGTCTAATGTGTGCTCCGATTTTTACGCGAAAAATCACTGGCCGTACCTATAACTCTGACTAATGTATGTTGAATAAATATTTTCTTAAATAGTCGCTAGAAACTGCGGAACTGTATTTATTCAGTACAAAACGGTATTTTGTATGTACATATTCTTGTCAGAATTCGAGTTGAAATTAAAAATTTTGCAAAATCACAAGCATCAAGTCTGCGAAATTCTGCCCCAAATTCATTCAAAGTTTTATTATGCTAATATCTAAAAGACAACTTTAAAACAGCCCATTCATACAACTCAACATGCGGTGAAAATAATTTCAGAATTTTAATTGTAATTTAGAGGTTTTATTATTTATTTTTCAATTATATGTTGTTTTCTGCAATTTTAATAGTGACGGGGAAAATTTAAAACCCCAGCACAAATAATAATTTATAATAAATTAAGAACTTGTGAAAATATATACCAAAATTAATTATTGGTTTAATATGAAATTTTAATGCTTTCAGATTTTGGGATAGTTAAACCCTTACATACTCTTTTTTTTTTTGGACCAATGACTATAATTGCTTTCTCAATAATGCTGTGTGTGAAAATAAGATAAAATTATTGAAATACACCCTCCCGTAAAATTTTACGTTCATAAACTAAGGTGTCTGAGTAAGTAGCCTGAAGAAGCTTTTCTTTATTTATGGGCAGTCCAAAGTGATAAGTTTTGAACAGCGCTCTATATCACCTATTATTCAGCAAAAATAGACATGGCGGTTTAATAAAAACGTATTTTGCAAACGAGGAACGGTTTGTTTGAAACATTACCAGAGGATTGGAAACACATCCAAGTCTTGCATATTTTGCTTGGCTCTTATATTTTACACCGTTCAAAAATTATTATCCTAGGTAACGATCAGTGATCTAGCGGTTATGACGCATGGCTTTAACTCCGAGGGTCGCAGGTTCAAGTCCTAGCACAGTTTGGGCATCAGTCAAGCTATGAAACAATTGTATACGGGGGTCCAAACACATGTAACCTAATACGTAACAGAAAAAAATGAATTTCGCGTGGTATGTGTGTGCATTTTTTGTAGAAGCTAAAAATTTACACCTATTTATAATTTATTTTCACTCTGGTGTTACGTATTGTCTGACATAACAGCGTGTGTTAATACAAACATGGTGAATGTATTTTTTTCTTTAACTACATTGACTTGGCGGAAGCTCTGCTGCAACATACATTTTGTGTAAAACTATATATATTTTTTACAGTTTAGATTCATAAATACGTACGAGTTTTGTACGCATCCTGTGAAAAGAGCCAAGTATAATAATAAATGCATATATGTAAATATGAATATATAACCTTCATATATATGTATATACATATAAAATTTATACATATTTTTTGCAGTTACCGTTCATATTACACTTGTATACAAACGTGCATCCTTGATTGTGTTACCATGTGAAATATTTAAGTTAAATGTAACGACTGTGGTTATGGTTAAAAACATTAAAAAAGTGTCGATTCCACGCTGTGGATATATTTGACGAATGAACATCCTTAATTATAACTCCCAAATGTAACTGCAACTCTTTTATGTACGTGATATATAAGAAACAGTATTTTATGCGGCCAAGTTACTAGTATACATTCTACGATAAACCTCGAACTATTGGTTTCTTCATCATGAGGGCATTAGACACTAAAAAAAATGTCGTTATTTCATATTTGAAAAAAAAAAGTTCTACTTGTACACATTACTTGTAAGTTGACTTTCCCCGCACAAAAAAATAGCACTGTTTCAACATCATGCGGCATTTTAAAACTACAATAATTTCTGCGTTTTTGGGACGTTCAAATAAAACGAAACCAAATATTTACAGTAAATTTAACGAGGATGAATGGAAGGTCATGTTTTAGTTGGTTTTAAAGTGTGCTCTACAATATTCGTTTAAAAAAATCTAATATAGCTAAAAATAAAAAATAAATGCGAAAATATAATTATTTCGGACAAATCTTAGAATTTGCGAAAATATTCCATACCGTAATGATAAAGATTTCATGACGTATCTCATGCTATCTTATTTCAGTGTGAATTATCAAATTTTGTTAAGTCAGTTAAATGTTATTATTCATATGTCCCAAAACGATTTTCAAATAAAAATTATGAACTTTTCATGGAAAGTTAAAATTTGAAGTTACGTTTAAATCTGAAAGCATTTTTGGAAGAACCACTTTATAAAATACATTATTGTATTGATCCGATATTTGACAAATAGTCCTATGTATAGAGACCTGAAAAATTCGCTAGTTCAATGACCTGCAGGCTAGACTGTTCAGTCTTATGTACAAATATGCCGATATTAACTGCACATTGGTTGTCTGCTGTCACAGTGGAAGACGACGATTTTGCCAGCCTTCTACACGAGGTGCTAAACACCGTGTGAACCAATGGCTGAAGTTATATACACACACGTGTTTTGAATCCTAGCTTGTCCCAAATTGAATACGCGAAATCTTCATGTCTCTACCTATGTATTATGTATTGCGTCATTCAAGCGTATCTACTATCGGTGATATTTTCTTCTAGTGGTTACTGTATGATGTTCGCGTTTGTATACCACGTCGAGTGTGTAATTTCTAACCAAAGTGAATAAGCCTCTTTAGTTGTTAATGTTCAATACATTAGAGTAGAACATATTTGAAATTTCGGGCCGGGGGAGGGGGGATATTTCCTCTGCAGTTTTGTCTAATTCTAATGAACGCCAGCATATCAAGGCACGAAACTGTTTTTGGTGATGCAAGAAAGAAACAACAACGCCATTTACCGGAACAAAAATGTAATAGTGAAGACTTTTTTCCAATTCATAGAAGATGGAAACGGAACATTTCTTACTAAACAGTCTCAGTATCTTTCTGATTCTGAAATGGAATTAATACGCTAGTCCCCTATTACGAAAATTTTATTTATAACTCTTTTTCAGCCTGGGTTGAAGTATTTGTTCTCCGAGTAGAGGCAAAAAGGTTTCGTTAAAGTTTTAACGTTGAACAGAAAGTGAACGAATGTCGTGTATATATTTAGTGTGACCAAAAATTATACATTTATTTAGGCATAATAAAATATAGTTCTAAACTACAGTTTATATGTCACGAGCCGATAGTAAGTTTTCTCTCCTGGCTCACTTTTAAAATGTTCAGAAATGTAACAAAATATCAAAAAACTAAAATTCTGAGAAAGTGAAAATTAATATTAAGAGACTAGACTATGTCCCAAATCCTTAATGTATTAGACAAAACATCAAGAAAGATACCCAACATTTTTTGACAGTAAAAGTTTTTTAAAATTATAAAAATTGAACAAATAAAATTAAAAACAATAACTTAAATAATTTTAGCAATTTAATAAATGCATATAAAATTATCAAAAACATTTTACAAAGTGTTTTAAAATTAAAATTTTAAATGCACAAAACTATAGTAATATAATTAAGTAATAAAATAGCAATGGTTAAAAAATTTTATTTAGATTAAAACTTAAAATCGCGAACCGATTGAACTTTCATATTTTTTATTTATACATTGTGACAAATTGAATAAACTTTTTCATTCATAATTTTAAACCTTTATTTTAATAAGTTTAAAATTCCTATCAGGTAAAATAAGATTTAAACTATTGTCCAAAACACATGAATATTTTTACCATATGTTGTATCTATAATTTCAAAAATTATGCTTAGATTTTTATTTAATTTCAACTCATGAAGTTTTATAAAATCAATCAATTTATTAAATTATCACTTGTTCTCTTTGTTTACATAAAAATGATATATGTATCAATAAGTGTGAAACATCTAATTGAATAGAGACGATAATAATAATGGCATAATATTTATAAAAGTAATGAAATAATTCAAGAACAATATATGGAGATAGTGGAAAATGTATTTTTTTAAATATTGAGTATACATAAGAAACAAATTATATCAATATAATTAAAAGTAGACAATTTCACCAAAAAGGGTAAACATTGTGAAGAAACAAAAATATTAATTAATTTCATTCTCTTCTTAATATGAGATCTTAACATTTACATTTATATAAACGATGTGCTTATAAATATACAAAATTTTTATCAAAACATGAAAATCTAAACAACTTAAATAAAACAAATTTATTTCGACTATTTAACATGTATAGGTGAGGTAAAAGTGAACCGGAAAAAAAAAACGGTTAAACAATTTTTGTAAGATTTCGTTAAAAAATTCAGTGAAGAATATAATTTTCTGGAACTTTCGTAATAATAATCTCAACTGGATTTATTCAACTGTGGTATTTATAATGTAATAAAAATATACAAAAATAACATATTCTGTTTCTTACTACTGATTAATATCCATAGCGAGAAAATAAGATTAGACATTTAGATTGTTCCACTGACATTTTTTAAAAAGTTTCAAAGACAAAATATAAAAAAAATGTTATAAATTTTAATGAAGAATTAAAAAATATATATATATATAATGTTCCATTTTCCAAAATAAATAATGAAGAGTTTTATATAATTTATAAAAAGGAAAATTAAAATTAAAAAATGCAGTTTTTTAGTCAACAAAAGCATTCGTAGTTAAAAATCTAGAAATCACATAAATCCTGATGTGTATTTAGAATCAACGAAAAGTTGTTATTGAAAAAAATTAATATTAAAAATCAAATAATTGTATAACAATAAATCCAACATTAGAAGCCATATTTAAAAGTTATAAAAAGAGTATACAAGCAAAAGTTTTATACAACTTTAACCTCAACTGTTTATAAATTACTTATTTTAGATGAAGTGATTTTGTGGCCTGTTATAAGGTTAGATTGTTTCATGGTGAATTTTCGTAACTTTTAATTTCTCGCTTGGCGATGAAGCAGTAGCTGCGAGGCTAGTTGTCAGGGAGGAGCTGTCAGCGGGTTAACTGGGCTTGCATTTGTGCAAGGTGATATGACTTCCCGTGGGGAGAACGTACATCTCGTGTCGTACTTATATTTCCCGCAGGCAGCAGGCCAAGCCTGACGTGTGGTTCGGAGTGTTCCTACAGAAAGACCCTATCCAGGAACACTGCACGCAATTTTGCTGACCTCAGTCTGTCGTGTGACACGCGCCAGGCTCTCTGGTTCATGTGGTCAGAGTAGACTAGTTCATTTCG
Source organism: Dryococelus australis (assembly GCA_029891345.1). Taxonomy (NCBI): domain Eukaryota; kingdom Metazoa; phylum Arthropoda; class Insecta; order Phasmatodea; family Phasmatidae; genus Dryococelus; species Dryococelus australis. Next base: position 130,950,436 of record CM057009.1, read on the forward strand.
GACGGGCGCATGTGAAGGAATTGGTCACGAAATGCCGCTGTTAAATTCGGGTGCATTTTTTCTTAATTATAGTGTATCGCAACCAGCTGCAGTGTTTGTGCATTGTGTGAGGGCTTTATCGGCGAGGAATTTAGTGCAATGGCATCTGGAAGATGACCGACTGAGCCTCGGATACCTGGGAGCTATCTGAGGACTGATTGGAGTAGGTGGACACGGGTTCGTCGATAATACCTAAATACAAATAATTAGTGTACTTTTTTAAGTTGATTCTAAATAATTTCAGTCATCTAAGATTAATTAATTTAGTTTGTGTAGCAATCTGTGATGATTTAATAGTGTACTGGCTAGAGATTAGTCTAGGCTCCCAACGAAAGCTTCCCTCTTCTCACCAGAGTAATGATTTTATTATTCCCGGATTAAATTGATAGAGGATTTTAAGTGCTCCATGTTAACCATTCATTGATATTAAATAGTAAGGAATCCTACTATGAGGTAGTTTGTTGAATGAATTAATGTTATATTTTTTTCTATGAGCTATGGCGATAAATTATTTTACTAAATGGGACAACCGTATGGGTCATCGAACTACCCAATTTGCCTGGATCATCATATATGGAACTCCCAGAAAAATTGAAAATAAAAATGTTTGTATAGACATAAATACGAACGATCTAAATAGTTTTATTTATTTTAAAAAATAGTTTTGTATCCATCAACAGATATTTCCAAGATAGTGTCCAAATATAAAAAAAAAAAAGTGGTTTAGAAACATATAAAATGTTAGGAAATTTTGAAATGCCAATGAAAATCGATTATATATCTTAATGTGAAAAACAAATCAATTTTTCTGTAAATGTATATTCGTTTAATTTTCTCCTAAGTATGTCCATTAAAAATATCAAATATTAAAAAAAATTAAACAAATACATTTATTGCATTTCACAAAAGAAAATACGAGTCATAATTGTTTGATTAAAGAGTTATGAAAGCTAACAGCACGTAATGTAAGAATCATGAGAAGCAAAATCTTCCTTGTGGCAGGTGTTGAAGAGCATATAACATAGAAAACAATTAAATGAACATGAATAGTAATGTTTAGAAAATTAAGCTGTATGAATATAAATGACAAACTTAAAAAAATTTGATAATAGATTATTGAAAGTTCTTTTTAATAATTTACGCTGATTTTGAATGTTTATTTAAACATATGGATAATTGTCAACGAAATGAATGGAAAAATAATAATAAACCAGATAAAAATTAATATATAATTCTAATAAGTAAAAAAATTTATTTGTATAAATAATTTTAAAAAGGTACTAACTTTGTTGAAAATATAGTGGCTGTTCTTTTGAATAAAACTCAAATAAAATTTGATGAGCTATTGATATATTTAATTGACAATCTTATAAATTTGTAAACAATTAATATGGGATATTCCATTTTAAAATTATGAAAATATTGTATGTACAATTATCCGATCAAGAAACTGATTCTTAAATATGTAATATAAACTGAATATTTTAGTTTTGTTATGAAATAAATAATGAATTAGGTTGATACTTGACACTATCCAAAACATAATAAACATGTAATTTACAATAAATTAATTTAAAAAAGTGAGAGGAAAAAATTATGACGGAAATAATGGAAAACAATGGCTCAATTTATAGGATTAGGAACCAAAATATGAGATAGTAAAGTTTATAACAAAGACTTTAAAAAAAAGAAGTTAAAAAAACTTGTTAAAAATGAAACAATATTTGAAGATTATAAAAGTGTTTCTATGAAGAAACATAAATATTCAGGAAATCGAATTTATTAATATAATATGTTTATACAGTTAAAACAAATCGAAGAGTTTTAAGTTATGAAGATGATAAAATATTAAATTCAAATATAACGCTGAGACAATGCTATATGGATATATATAATATAATTTAATATTTACTCTGAATATTTATTCAATTTTTTAAATGATAATTTCTGAAACAATAGTATCAATTTTAAAAGTTCATATAAATGTATAGATTTTGTAAGGATTCAATATCATATTAACCTTGTGGAATAATATTTTTGATTACATTCATCAAAAACTATGTATATTATTTTTTTCTACTCTAGGTTAAATGTGTTGTATGAAATCTAATTAAAGTGTCTGAATATTCATTGCATAAACAGGGAATATTAATATTTCTTTAAGAGAGAAATTGTTCAAGTAACTTAAAAATGTTATAATTTTTAATCTAATGTATTTAAAGAGTATATATTAAATGGAAAATATTGATTGGAAAGTTAATGTATTACTTATCAAAGAAAATGTTGAATATAAAATAATTGAAATCTATTATCAGATAGTATAAGAACAATAATAATTGGTGTTGTAAATGTGGAAAAACTGATTTAATGGTTAAATCTATTTATAAACCTGGTTGATTAAATATTTCATAAATATGTGTGCGAAATGTTTAAATTAACCAAATATTAATTATAATAAATTTTTAAACTATCAAAAAAGTAAAAGATAAATAGTGTATATGTAATAATTTTGATGAAATCAGTTGTTTTTTTTGTGAAAATAGTTCTTTAATAAGATTTGATGATGGAATTTTTTAAAACCAAGATATAATTCGAAAATAGTTTATTACCTCAGACTTGTTCTTCAATTCCAAAACAATTAGTAAGAGGTAATACAAATTTATTATGGATTTTCATACAAGATGGCACTAATTTGAAATATATATAGAATGAATTCGTTGTTGGAAATATTAGTTATAATAATTTTAAAGGTAGTTTTTACAAGTTTTGGGATAAAGATTATGTTCATATTAGAAGAGACAGGAATAAAAAAATTATCAATTGAAAATTTAGAAACAAAATAACATATTTTCGGAAATATTAAAAATTAGAAAATATTTTATTTTAAATTAAAAATTTTAGTGACTTATTCAATTTAAATTAAATTGCACATTTGTGACGATTTCCCTGGTGAGTTAAAATTATTCTACTATAAAACGAATACATTCCCATTAATTAAAATGTTGAATCTCCCCAAATTATTAATGACATATTTTTAAAAATTAATAAAAGAATATCAAACGATATACTATTTTCTCGAACAATCTAGTCACCAAATTAACATTCTGAATCAGTACTATAACAATCCAACATTTCTGTTACATGTTCCATTTATGTAGCACAAATTTAATTATATATATATATATATATATATATATATATATATATATATATTCATGAAACTTATAATAAATCCATGAATTACAAAAATTATAGTCTTATCAATTTGAAATAAATTATCTTACCAATTGTTTTCATATTTTCGACTTTATAAAAATTTAAGATATTTAGATTTCATAACTTGAAATCCGTAAAATTTTCTTTAACTTTTTTACCACTCATATCTTTTAAGTTGTAATTTGTATAACATATTTCAAAACATTATCTATTTTCAGTAATAATGGTGGCCAATTAGGTTCATATTCTTTTTCATATATATATATATATATATATAATATATATATATATATATATATATATATATATATATATAAAATCCAATTTTATTAATTCTAACCTTAACAACAAAATTTATTTCGGTTTAGCAGAAATTGTAACGTCTTAATTTATTTATAATTGTTAATTAATTTTTTCAACCTCTATATCCAGTTATATGTTTTGTATTATTATATTCTATTGTAAAGTAACCTAATATATTAACTCATTTATATTTACCATTCTAAAGTAATTTTTTCACATATTATTTTTTAACAGATCTATAAAAAAATTTATAATACTGCTTTAAGTTTAGAAAAAGTACAATAATGTTTAATTTTAAAATTTTCCATTAATACTTTAAAAATTTTACTATAAAATCCGTTAAAAATATCTTTTCATCTATTATTTGGTTTCCTTTTCATTAATGTAATATCTAGTCAATTTACTATGTTTTCAGCTGTTCTGCCGTTAACTAGAATAAGAAAATCATATTTAGAAAAAATTTTCAATAATAGTTAAAGTATATCTATTTAGTTTATTTACTTTTGTAATATATTTGTAATTTCCAGACCATATTTGTACTAAATTATTTCTGGCAGCTTTATATAATTTATATAAATTTTGAGTGATTAAAAAATGTTGGATTTTTAGATACATGTATAGAACAAATACTTTATATATATATATATATATATATATATATATATATATATATATATATATATACGGTTTTATTTCTTAAATCTCTACTATCAACTAAAAATAAATTAACTTAAACCTATATACATATTTTAAAATATCGAGTGAATTTTTCAGTTAAATATTTTGTGTTCTACTCGACTGAAAATAATCTAAATTTATAGCATTGTTTGAATTGAATTGATTAATGAATTTTAATTTATATTAATATTTAATTTTAAATTTTAAAAATTATCAGTTACCATAAATATCCATATGCTTATTTCTTATGTTCTTGATGATTTAATATTTTTAAAGTTGATAATATTTTAGTTGCTTGTGCTTTCAAATTTTCAAACTGCAGTCGATCAACAACTTAGATTAAAATAATCATTTTGAATTGATGTGATTTTATTTTCTCATTAATTTTCTTTATTAGTTAAAGCAAGTATTTTAATATATAAATTATGGGAAGACGGTGAACTGACGTGACAAGCCTTCTCTAATACAATTTATTTTTGCGGCAGCGGTATGTTACTAATATATACTGTATATTAGTTACATATCGCTTTCTTTCAGACACCGTGGAAATAAATTCACTGTTTTAGTGCTTCTGTTGCACATTGGATCGAAAACTATATTTTACTTTACATGTGAGAATGTCGCGTAAAAGATTATGGTTCTTTCTATTTTAATCATAACTGATTAATTTAAATCATAAGCTGTCCTGCTATTACACTGCTTAGCAATTAATTCGTAGATGATTGATATCCTCAAAATATTTTGAGGTAAACAAATACACGTGTGAGAAATTATCTCATGGGCGTTGTATACAGATTATTTTAATATTTTGTGTAGTAAAAAATATCTTGTGGACGTACAATTAAAAAATCACAAATTGTTGTTTATAAAATTATAACTATTAGCAACAATCAATAAATTCAGTAAGGGTTTGCTTCATAGATTACGTGAAACATTCGAGTATTTCATGTTAAATTGAATATTTTTAGTGGTCGTTTAACATAATACACTCATGATTCCAAAAAATAATTATTACAATTTTAACAAATGCTGTCCGTCATTTAACGTGATTTTAAGATCTTAAATCTTACTTCATTCTAGTTTAACACAATGTACGAAATATTATAGCAAACATTTTAATAAAAAATCACATTCTTGAGAGTTAACATAATTTTTTTTTATCTCCGGCATTTTCTAAGTACCAAGATATTTAGATATAGTTTCCTTCAGTGTAGTTTGAGCTTTTATTTATCATGTAGACTTAATAAATTTTATTATTTAGTTCATTTTACACTCATTTCTGCTTTTGCTCATTACTTTCCTTCACTCTTCATTTATTCATATGACTTTCACTGCAGTCAAACATGTATGTATTCCATCGTCGCATTACGAAACTTCTATTATCTGCAACAGCCTGGATTTCGGCTTCTGGGATAATAACGTGAAGTTCGCGTGTTCTGTTAAGTGACATTTGTTGTGAATCGCCCACATTTGCTTATAAGACGTCTAATAATAGACATTTAAAATTCAAAACAAACATGTAATTCTGTATTCCTCAAGGCAGACGTACATCAACGTGCAAAATTCCGGGAGCGACCCCGCCGGGAATCGAACTAAATTCGCCGTATTCGGAGGCGAATTGTCGTAACAGCTGTTCACGATAAAGTGAGCACTTTTGAAATCAACTTCAGAAAAAAGTCACTGTCCATGCCTGCTATATTCTTCAGCGGGCTCACAGAGTGACATGCGCCCGGTAAAGTAGGTAACGATAGATGGAAAGTAGTTCCATATCTTAACGTCGGAAAAAAAACTGTTAGGTAACCATTTGTGACAATTTAAATTTATTTATTTAGCTTTCTGTGTTTTTAATGCATCAGTGTGAAAAAATTAGCAAGTTTTTAAAATATTTATTTTTTCTAATAATTTCACAGTTTCTCTTGATAGACGCATGAACAAAGCGATGAGGCCCATGGCAATGTTAATTTTACATAAGGCGGAATAATGCACAATGTGCATTCAAGTAGATCTTAAGCAGGGCTTTCATAATTGCTCATTTTAACGGGAACAGCCTATAGTGTTGGTATCTTGCAGAGCCAGATAAACGTCCTGGAAGTACTGGAAGGATAGATCAATAACGCGATTGGAAACCAGCGTCTGCAGACTGCAAGCTTAAATGCTTCTCGTTTGTTGAGTGCTTGCGTGACAGAACGCTGGGTGAAGCAGCCGAGACGGCAACGATTTCCAGAGGGACACAACTGGGTTCGGTTAAGGTTAATTTGATCTGTAATCGATCCCCTAAAGCCCTTTCAACCATTAAATAGGGTGCGTTCATAAACATTTATAAGTAATTTGTGCTTGCTCCCAGTGCGCTCCACCGTAGTGAGCACTCAGTGGACAAAGGCAAATGTCGTTTCATAAATAATCAATTTGAATCAGCGGCTACAATGTAAACAGTGGAGAAAATTTTCTCACCGTGCAGTGCATTAGAACGTGAGGTTTTTCGTGTGACATCGAAAAGACAATTGTTATTAATATTGGTTTTGTTGAGACCTATTTAAAGGGCCAGGAATAATTGATATTGAAAATGGCCTGGTCATTTAGTGTTAGAAATTTACTAACGGCAAAGTTGAAGTCATGGCACTTTTTACAGAAATTTTTACCGAAGTCACAATGATAATTCTTGAACGTTATATTTAAATATTACAGTGCAAAAAAATTTTTAACTTTTGAAGAACTTTTTGTTATGAATTTATTTTGCAGCGGCCTCCTTGTAAACAACATTTTTTTCTGCTGTAGCTGAAGTGTTTAGCCTTGTGTAGATCGCAAACTTGCTTAAGTAGCAAAAGAATATTACCCTTTTATTTCAAGATCTACAGAAGTTACATAGATTTGTTTTTCTTGCCATCATCGTTAACTTCGCTTATCATCAGTAGGCTTTAGAATGAATACTGAGAAATGGCAAAATAAATAAACCGGTTTGTTTTTATAAATATGTGTCTGCTCTTAAAATATGGTATAACTGAATACATTTTAGTGTCGTTATTTAAGTTATTTATATTATATGAAGATCACAACTTAACATGGAATGATTTTACTGTAAAGCTTATTTCGACAGTCATGTAATAATTGATTTCGACGCCAGTTCTTGGGCTCTAATCCCAGATAGTGTGCCGTTTTGTGTTTAATTTTAAGCTTACTTTTGGTATGTAAGCCACTGCAGATTTGACAGTGCCTACCAGCATAAAACTAGAGTTTTAGTAAGGACCTACAAGATTCACGTTAAACTGTCTGCAGCCACTTGGTTTTATACTAGCGGTGGGATCACAGATTAACTGGAACACAAACCACATTCACCCAATTTGAATGCACCCGTCTTAATCTCTCTTTTCATACACAGTCACTTTCAATGAACTTCCGACATCTGCCCACCCATTTCTCTATAAAGTCATCTCAAAAACTACTATGTCTCATATCTTCGCCAAAATCACCCTCCAGCAGCACGCATCGTAGAGAGAAAAGGAAAAATATTGTTGTGAAAAATTGCGTATAACGTGAAAAATAGAGGCATATGATTTGTTTAGCTACATCTGCACATTAATTCTATGGCAATCCGAATTTACTGAATCCCTACTACGAACACACATATTATTTGCGTATATCCCTACCACCGCACCATCCTGTTACCGATTTCCATTTCGACTTTTACATAAGATGAATAATTCTACATTTCCCCATGTGTTCCCAGATAATGATTATATTAACCCTATAGAAGTCTTCAATTAGCTCATGCCTACTTTAACTGTTCCTTCAGTACTGAGTTGAGTTGAGCTGAGAGATTTGGGCAGCTGTTAACAACGAGGTGTTGAGAGACGATGAGGGTGAAATGAGGTGAGCATGGAGCAGCGCCGGAATGCAAGGGGGGGGGGGAAACGGGAAATCCCCAAGAAAACCCGCCGACCAACAGCATCGTCCGGCACGATTCCCACTTGCGAAAATCCTGGAGTGACTCGGCCGGAGATTGAACCCGGTTCGCCTTGGTGGGAGGCGAGCAGTCTAACCAGTCATCCAACGTGGCACCCTTGTTCCTTCAGTACTCCTGGAATCTAGGTTCCAGACGAATTACCTCAAACCAACATACTGGTCGAAGGAAGCATTTAGTAACTGCATACAATTATTGTTCAAAAGAGTGCACTTATGCTTGCGAAGTTCGTAAAGACAATATACATCTCAAGGTCTTACTTGTTCCTCTCCGTATAAGAATAGTACGTTCCAGTTCACTTATTTGCTCTCTCGTGACTCATTTGCAAAATATATATTAATTGATAATGTTGTATAGATGATACAATAAAACTTATTTTGAGACCTGAAGCCTATTTTGTATCAAGTGATTTTGACTTACATCACTACGATCCCTCGTTAGAAGAGCTCCTCAAATTCGAAAGTGAAATGTTGGAATTAATTCATTCTCTTATATAATTTGATCATTTGTGGTCTTATTATTATTATTAATTAACCAGTCAATGTGGAGAAAACAATACCTCTGCCAGGGAGAATGTTGTAATTTATTTTTATGTATAAAATACTTTCTTTCGATATCGAAATATCGGTTTTTTAGACATAATCTTCACTTTTTATACGAAACATAGTTCGATGGTTCTTGTATTTGGTCCATAACGACGAACATTGTAACAAACTTAAGCAAAATCTTTCTCGCTTTATTTCCCATTGTCATTGCGGAAATTTTCCAGAAAAATGTTCGTTGCCAAGGCATTGCACACCTTATAGGAGAGTAATGGAAGTTGTTTAAAACGTGGGAGCAGCACGGTACAAATAAAATAAGCAATGTGGGAGAGAGAAATCTATAGTTACTGTAATGTCGCAGTGGTAGTGTTGAGGTGAGGAGAGGTTTGGTGGTTGGGGGTGCGGAAGGAGCGGTGGTGTGGAATGTGTGGTGAGTAGGGTGGAGGGATCATGTGGTGATGTAGGGTGGAGGGAGTGTGTAGTGATTAGGGTGGAGGGATCATGTGATGATTTAGGGTGGATGGAGTATGTGGTAATTAGGGTGGAGGGATCATGTGATGATGTAGGGTGGTGAGGGAATGTGGTGACGTAGGGTGGAGGGAGGGTGTGGTGATGTATAGTGGAGAGGGAATGAATGTGGTGATGTGGATAGGAAATGTGTTGATGTAGGTGGAGGGAGTATGTGGTGATGTAGGGTCGAGGGAGTATGTGGTGAAATAGGATGGAGGGAGAATGTGGTGATGTAGGGTTATGAGGGGATGGGGTGATGTAGGTGGAGGGAGTATGTGATTATGTAGGTTGGAGGGAGAATGTTGTGATATAGGATGGAGTGAGCATGGGGTGATGTAGGTGGGGAGGGAATGTGGTTTTGTAGGGTGGAGGGAGCATGTGTGATATTGAGTGGCGTGTGCATGTGTGATATAAAGCGGAGGGGGGATGTGCTGATTTAAGGTGGAGGGCACATGTGGTAATGTTGGGTGTGGGTATATGAGGTGGTGCTGTGTGTGAGAGAGAAAAGGGGGGGGGGGGGTTAATTTATGTTTACTTGCTATTGACTGCACAATGTGACTGACGTTTTAACAACCTTTACCGATCTTGAGCCATAACATGGATTCACTCAGCCACATTGTGAAGCTAGAAGTTTTTTTATAGGTTTTTGAAAATTGTTGGTATTTTGAAGGATAAAAGTTCATTTAAGGGTCAAAGCAGGCATTTTAAAAAGCATAACAGGTCATTTTAAGCAAAAAAAACAAGCATTTTAGAATTGTCGAGTGTGAAGAAATCCAAGAGGACTGGCAACTTCGCTCCAACGAACGCTTTCGAATCGAACTACTTTGACTCCGATCCCAAACCCTGTTATCCCAAAATATTTCAAATACTATTACTTATGAGATACGATGGACAGAGGTTTGTGTGGATTTATCAAAAAGTACTGCGGAGAAAATGTTAGAAAAGTCCGGTGAAATTACGGGAAACCATTGGCAAAAAAAAATGCAGAAATCACTTACATTTCCTCTCCTCAGCAACCAAATTTCTACGATTTTCTCTGAAGTTTCTGCGAATTTACGGACCTTTCCATAAGTATGCTAGGTTTTTTCGATGTGTTTGGCATTACGAAATTAATGTAATTTCGGCTGTGCTAGTGTTTAATTTATACATAAAATTAAATTAACATAATATTCCGGTTCGGTTATGGTGTTGTATTAAAACGCAAACCAACATTTCCCTAAGCAAACACATATTCTGTTAACTTGAGCATATATATATAAATATAAATATATATATATACATGTGTGTATATGTATATATATATATGTGTATATATATGTATATATATATATATATATATATATATATATATATATATATATATATATATATATATATATATATATATATATATATATATGTATATATATGTGTGTGTGTGTGTGTGTGTGTATATGTGTATATGTATATATATATATATATATATACACACACATAACTATAAAATAACCAACCCGATACCATTAAAAGTCAGGTAATGGGCATATAATTTCAGTTTCACGTGTTACTGTTGTGTGGTAGTGTTGCCAACTGTTACAAGCGGTTTGTGCTAACTTGGGATAATTGAAGTCAAATTGCCTCATGAATGATCTTTTTGCGTTACAGCGCTGAAGAACTCTTAGTGCAACATCAGCATTGTTTTCTCGATTCCGGGATTTGCAGGAAGGAAGCATATATTAAAGTTTGTGTTTTTCATTATTGTGGACCGCATTGACGTATATTAACTTCCAATTTCTTTAAAGGAAATTTACTTAATTTACGGAAATTCCTACGCAGAGTATGTGTAGTGATAAAACGTAGTGAAATTTAATTTTATAATAAGAACTTAGGAAGCCACGACCTAATATAAGAAACTGCTAGATGTTTCAAATGTACAAAATGTTATACTATAACTAAATATAAAATTAATATAACAACTATAATAACTACACTTAGACAGCTCCCGTACGATCCCTAATTTTAAATTATATGTCACGTAATTTCTTTAAGTTTTTCTTTGAGCTTCTATGCCCTATTTCAGGAACCAATCAACCGATTCCCGCTGAATTTTACACACACGTAGTGTACAGTGGTCTAATAAACTTACATGTTTTAAGTGTTTCGAGCATTTATTACAATTCCACTATCATATAAATAATTATGTCTTACTAGTATTGTATTCCTTTCTGGTTTCGTTTTAATTTGATATCGCTGTCAAAGATACGTAAACCCACCTACCATCTAACCTTGTAAGAACTTCATAATTATTTGCAGTGATGAAGAGCAAAGTAGGCTTATTAGTTATAAAGATAACTTCGTGTTTGAATTAATTTTTTTTTCCCAAATCACAAATACTACCTATCGAGTATAAGAAAAGATATTTATTTTTAAATGGCATCAAAAAGGCGAATTTTGGACATCTTACAACAGTGTTATATTTCTTGGGGGTTCCCGAAATACTTGGAAGATTCAAGAACAATCTTATTTGTACCAATAAAAATATGTGCTTGGCTGTATTAAGGATATGGCCGTTGGTTTTACGAGGATATGTGTGCGTTAGAGCTTAATACTTTATTTGGGAAATGGGAATTAAATAAAATAACGAAATGGATATTTGTCTTTTATAACTTAAATTGGTATATCTAGACGAGGTCTTTCGTTTGACAACAAAATAAGAGAGAGCTGGTACATACGGGTCACGAGATATGCAACCAGGAATTTTTCTCCCGCATCTCAAAATAGCTGCCGGTCACTGTGGGCCCTCCCCCGCCCGCGACGAAAACTCTAGGTCATGCTGGCAACGTAGTAATGTATCCAATCGAACGAGGCACCCGCGCAACACCACCCACACACCTGCACCCACCCATCTCGAAACATCCACCTGCACCCACCCACCAGCAACCACCCACAAGCACCCACCTGCACCAATCCACCAGCACCTACTCACATGCACCAACCCACCAGCATCCACCCACCAGAATCCACCCACCAGCATCCACCTTCCAGCACCCATCCAATCGCGATTTTTAATCACGAAGGTACAGCGCCAGAATGGATCTTCCTGCAAACGTAATGGTGCGAAAAATGTTCTGTTAAATCAAACAAAAGGATCTTGGGCACAACCAAAGTAATTGCTTGTATATGAGCAGTGAAGTATTTTGCGTCGAAACCAAAAATTATTTTTTTTTAATTTGGTTGGCGCAAAAAAAAAGTGCAACAAATATTTTTTTGGCTCTACGTTCATTAATCTGATCCCGTTAATATATAAAAATGTAAGACCGACCACGTTTCGAACCCAGATTGCTTGCGCCCCAGTACTACTATACCATTTCAACCTCAGCCAAATCTTCTACCGGTTAAATAGGGATGTTTTAAAGTATATGCATTTCGAATACCAGACAAAGTACAGATTATATATATATATATATATATATATATATATATATATATATATATATATATATATACACACACACACACACACATACACCTCTACGTTATAGTTTCCTGTTGAAGCAATTTTATTGCGGTGTTTTTACCATTATTAATAATCAATAAATTTAATAATGAACACTGTTATTATCCTCATTGTCACAAAAATACAAACAAACTCTCGATCTGTATTTTAGAACGAATGCAATCAAATGACTGGCCAAATAAACATAACAGTTGATTCAACTAAATGTTTTTTTGACAGTCAGTCAAATTTATTTTGGCCCAACACAGTTGTTTTGTTCATTCAAGCGTGCACTTTTTTTTTAAGATAAATATTATATAATTTTTTCGCTTATCAAATATGGTTTGCTCAATAAAATACTTTGTCTGAGGCAACAAAATATATTTGTTGCCTTAAGTAAACAAATATTTTGTTGGCTGGAACCAAACCTTTCTCTCAGTTTACGTCTCGTGGTACCCCATTTCCACGTCAAAAATAATGTATCCGGGAGTAAAAGGTTTCGTCTACCCATTCCGCCATGCCCTTAGAACAACGGAGGAAAATAATTCTGCTGGCTGTATCTGGACGTCGCACTGCTCTCGAGACCACATGGGCGCAACATTCGCAGTCCCCTCACAAATAAAAGCATCCAATCACCTTTCTCCGCCAACGACAGCGGAATTAGATGGCCGCACGAGGTGAACTGCTTGCCCCGCGCCAACTTCCGGAGGGCGTCCACAAAGGAAGACGTCTCCGCTAGCTCCGACCCAATTCCGCGTGAGCCGGGTTAGCGATCGATAACAAAAGCTTCTCATTCCGTTATTTACCATCCCTCCCTGATGGGGGGTGGCGGCGGTGGGGGGTTGGAGGGTGGAGGAGGCAGGGATCGAGCCACCCCCCACACACAAGACTTAATCACATTAGCTTGCGGCAGCGTGTCGTGACCACAATAGATGGCGCTGTCTGGAGGTGAAAAGGTCGCTGATGGCTCCGAGGGAAATACGAGTGCCTTTGCTGCTGCTCTCGGCCTAACTGGAAATTCACAACTGGCGATAACACGATATCGAACCCACAGACTAAGGCCGTGGTTACACGAGTGCTGTTAAACCCATTCAGCTGAATACATTCGGTAGCCATGTCTGAACAAGTTTACAAGCAGAACGTGTTTTCGCGGTCACACGCCCAAAGCAGAATGAAATCAATGCAAATTCTAACCTCAACAAACATGGAACTTAAAATGATTAATATTTAATTATAATAGCATCAACATTTATCACTGTTGATCTTTTTAATTTTTATGAAACCTACACTTTTCCTGTAAAATCATAATATGGGTGGAGATTAGTACATTCACCTTAAAATTAATTTAATTCAACAAGTGCAGGAAATCCCGCCAAATTGAGTAGTATTTATTACACTGTTTGTTTACTTCGAAGCAGCAATAAGAGCACAGCAGAGACGATAAGTAGTTTGAAACTAATTATGAAAACAGTTCACTTTGAATGAGAAACAACTGCGATCGGAACTCGTTCGAAGGTAATGTAACCTCTTCAAAGGCTGAACTTGTTTTAGTGAAGTAGTTCTGCCAGCAGCCCGTGTAATCGCTGCCTAAAGATCAGGTAGACCTCTTATTCGTCTTACGTGCATGTATCCAACACTGACCAACCTCAAACGTACACAAATGTCAAAGTCACTTGGTCAACACTAGTGAATGTGTTTATTTATATTTTAATTTTTAAATGACAAGGACTATTATATGAACGAAATACTTTATTACCGATTTGAATTCAATCGAACTGCATTACAAATCGGTTAGAGTAAATATGCATACATCTCAAAGAATTTGATTGCAAATCAATTTTATATCCTAAAAGACAAACCACGCTGTTTTCGCTAGACGTGCTGGCAGTAAAGCAGTTCAGTGATGGGACACGGAGATTGGTTGTGCGCAGTAAACGAGATCGGTCTACCTCATCTTTAGGCTGTTTGTGAATTATCAGTGTATACTTGTTAAGTATATACATTTGCATACTAGCAGTGATGTGTACTAGTCGTGTACTTGTTGAAACTATTCGGACACGTAATCGCCGCCTAACGTAATGTTAGACTGGTCGCGCATTCTGGCGGAAATATCATGCACTATTTGAAAACAAAAAACTTGAAGAATGGGGTTATAAATATGTACATTACGACATATTCTATTGTTTTCGATAAAGTAAACAAATAACCGCTAGGGCAAGCGCGGAAACATGGCTTCAAATGAACAAATAACATGAGCAATAGTGGATGCCTATAATTTACATGTCACTAATAATGAAGTTATGTTTCATTTGTTTGTTTGTAACTGCACATCACATAAAAACTCCAGCCACACACTGACATGAATGTGAAGCTGGATTATGGAACATTTGTCAAGTTTGTACTGCAGGTATGTTATGCACACACATATTATTACTTACGTACACTCAAACATTTTCTCCATTCAAGAAACGTACTTATGCTTTGCTCTCATGTTATAGAACAAATCCTGTAGCTAGTATATCTCAAATATAAGCAGTCCGTTGCTAATGAAATGAACACATTTGCAGTAACAATTTTAGGTGTAAACATTTCAATTATAGGATACTAGAAATAAATTTATTATTGTTTCATGTACACGACATAGAAAACATCAAGATTCCCACATTAAGGGGGCGTGGGACATAAATTAACACCAAGTACGTAAATTGATGTTTACTGGCTTTTGAAAGCCAGCATAGAAAAAAGTAAAAATAGCAATTCTAGATAATAAGTTTTGCCAACTTAACGACGAAGTATTTTGCAGTATTACTATATCAATTTAGAATAATATCTTGCGCCACGACAACATACAAAAATTGACGGCGTCATAAATATCTCGGCAGAATAACGTCACTCAGGTAAAATATTTGATCTCGTAGTTAGTAATAACTATTCTGTATGGTTGCCCTTTCTTTGTTTTCTCTATCAGCTTCCATAAAATTTGTAAAATACGATAAACCTCAATAGCATTAATTTATGTCCCGTGACCTCTTCAGTAATATTTATACCTAAAACTTGAGTACTATTACTTCACAAGCGTACTGCTACAGGTATTGTGTTTCTTTTCTGCAAACATAATTTTAGGTGCCAATTAAGTATGCCACAAATTAATATATGTACTAGTGGAATGTTTTGTAATGGCTTGTTACTGTATTCTAACATCTTATCTAAGAAATATAATTATATTGTATTACTATTCTGTCAGCATGACTGCGTTACTTATATGACTGTCAAGTTGCCAGTTCGGTATCACACAAATCAGCCCTAATCAAAGGGTGTTGCTACAGAAATGGGGCTGAGCCCTCAAAGGGTCACAATGATCTCGTTCCTTCAGAACCTAATACTTTAACTCCCAAAAAGTCACACAAAACCCTTCTGCGGTTTTCTGGACGCACATTTTAATATATATTTTACAGTTCTTGTTTTGGGTTAATGTGAAATAAAATCCTGGGTACTATTGTATGTGCACCAAATTCTCTAATTGTTCATATTCAGAATGTTCACTGCTACAATGAGAACAGAGAGAATATAAACACATATTTTCAGACGTTTGCTTTAACCCACAATGCCCCGTCTGAAGCATTTTACTACAACGTGTCATCAAGATGTCATGCTGTATAATGGCTTGAAGCAATAAATATGTTACTGTTTAACATTTCTCCAGTTTAACGTTCCACAGTTCATATACAAAATGGTAGATCACTTTTCACAATGTAGCTAATCTGTGGGAAAATATAATTGTGGATTACGATAATAATGATCCAATGTTGTTCCCACTTCAAGCAGGGTAAATAGATGTGATGAGGGGAAGGGGGATAGTGCCAAGTTGGGAGGGGGGTAGTGCTAAGTGGAACACGTTGCCCCGACAGGAGGGCCAAACGTGTCATTGTCAGCCAGCCTTTAGGATTAGTGTGCTGAGAGGAGAGAGGACTGGAACTATGACGGAATGCAAGGGTAAAGACAATGGGAGCATCCTGTGAAAACTCACACACGGCATTGCCATGTTTTGTGGATTAGGATGATGAAATAATATGAAGTAAAGAGTTACACCTACTTCACTGTGCATTTGTATGTATGTATGTACATGCAAGTATTGCAGGGTGTCCACTCTGCATTTCCGTTTTGGAATTCCCTTACTTTTCCTTGTTTACCAAGCAGAATCTTATCATTGTCCCTGATATATATTGTCTTTTCGGGAATACTGAAACACGATACTGTGTTGTGTAATCGTTGACAGAACAAACTGCTATCAGTGAAGTTACCTTAGATTACAGTGCAACAGACCACGCAAGCAGGACTGAGATTCAGCCCATCGATATTGCTTGCGACACACGCTACTAACTTCACATGAGTGCTAGTTACAATCACACCAATACATCACTTTGTATATATCTATATATTATATATATATGTGTGTGTGCGTGTGTGTAGGCAGATGCCGTGTGATGGCTGGGTTGGGCGTGCAAGATGTTTTGAGGGGTGGTGAGGAATAAGGTTGGTAAGTATTGTAGAGGTATTTGTTACCCGACTAGGCACATGATACCACATGTGACAGTGTCGAGGTTGTTCGAGAGCTGGAGACTCTTGACGTTCTCAGGAACAACGGGCTGATCTCCCCTCATATTTACTATCTGCAGTGTTTACTAAATGGTGGGCCTATTAAAGGCTGACCCACACACTTGATACTGAACTGCTAACTTATTGCATGGTTGAAAGAATTACACCCATAACACATTGTTCAAAGTTAAGGTGGCTTAGGCGGGCTTTGGAGGGTCCCGTTCCCTGATGTGCCCGAAGGTTTGGCGAAGGGAAAACACATGGAAAATAGGGTCTTACTGACTGATAACACACTGGAAAATTGTAATCTTACAATGTGTATGCTCATAATTACGCTATCGTGCATTCAGACAGCTAACATGTTTTGCAGAGTAGCAACTATTTACATTCTCCCTGACCCAACTGACAATTCCCCGAGATATCTCTGACTTTTCCCCGTCACATATAATACCCTGACTTTTCCCTGTTTTCTCTGGGGGTGAACATCCTGTATTGTTAAATTATAACGTAAAATAAATGCTCTATTAAACTCAATTTAACAAGAAATGCTTTTTTCTCTTCAATCTATTAACCCCCCCCCCCCCCTCTTTTTTCCATTATTTTCCACAACATACACAGCTTATTTGAACACTGCACTCACGAATGCTAGTAATTACCAATTACTTTATTTTTACTCTGCATACGGTTACCACAATTTTATTCCAACTTTTAGGACAAATGTGCCATCTGTTGTATGTATGTTTGTGTGTGTATATATATATGAAAACACATAGGGCTAAGAGACACTGCAAAGGATCACCTAAGGTGAAACTAAACAATAACCTGGCAGCATTAGGCTTTTGTTGGTCACACACAATACAGATGTTGTTTATTATAAATTTACAACACTATAGAAGGAATAGAGACATTCTTGCACCTCGGTATCCTGAGGTTACGTTTATCTGTTCATCTTCTGCTGATTTCACAAATATTCATACCATACCGATAGCCTTGCGATATTACTTTATCACGTCATTAGAAGATTGTAAACAAATTAATGCAGTTGTTATGGGAATTTTTTCATTTATTTATCGTATGAAAAGGGGCATTACACAGACACTGGCATCCTTTCCTCTTCCCCGGATACCTAACCAATCATGTGTTTGATACCGAAAGAGAGATAAATGCAATTTAATGAGGTTAGTACTAGATTAGAAATGCAGAATGCCATTTTAATATTACTTGTATGCAAACACGTCGGAAATATGCTCCAGAAGTCTATAAAACGCTTTGAATGTTATCCATATTTCTATGCACATTTATTAACCTGTAAATTATTTACACATCTTATTCACGGAAATATACACATTGATAACAAAAGAAAGATAACTACAATTCAATAGGGTTTGTAATAACTTGGAAATGCGGATTGAAATTGTAATATTATTTGAAAGCATAGACCTGGGAAATATGATGCAGACGTCTAAACATCACTCAGAATTCTATTAATAATTGGAAGCACATTTATTAAGCTAACAATTGTTTGCACATACAACTGACTGACATTTGGGAATACTACTTATTAACTTATAAAACTTGCGAGCTTTATAACCACAAAATGTACACGTTAATTTTCACACCTGAAATACAATATGGCGACTGTCGTAAGTACACAAGTATGCCCTACAAGTATACAATTTAAAATACTTACCAAGTATAGATACTGTGTGTACTATACTGGCAATTTGAACAGCGCTTGTATAAACATGGTGATGTCACATCCGGGGACAAGTACGCACAAGTATGCATTTTTTGAGAATTCTGAAACAGTCTTACTGTATGATCAAATGGAACACTGGCGTCTCAGACAGTGAAACACCAAGTCGTCGAATGCCGGTGATTAAATAAGGTTAAAGCTTGAAATACATTGCAGCATGTTTTAAAAATGCGTTTTTGACGAAACTATAAAATGTGTCCACAATATGTTTAACTAAGAGTAGAAAGGACATTCTAGAAGATGATGGAATTATACTATATTATCTTCACACTTTTTTCACGCTTCACCTTATTTTTGGGTAAACTCAACTTTCACTTCTATTTTATCAATAAATTGTAATAGTAGTAGGGGCGTGCCGGTTCTAGATACATAGGGGTGCCGCCTTTATTGACATCAAAGGGGGATAAATTGATATCAAAGAGTT
Organism: Dryococelus australis; assembly: GCA_029891345.1. Classification (NCBI taxonomy): domain Eukaryota; kingdom Metazoa; phylum Arthropoda; class Insecta; order Phasmatodea; family Phasmatidae; genus Dryococelus; species Dryococelus australis. Next base: position 130,969,933 of record CM057009.1, read on the forward strand.
AATTAAATTTATTGAAAGGGTTAATCAAAACCGTATTAAATTTAATGAAAGGGTTAATCAAAACCGTATTAAATTTAATGAAAGGGTTAATCAAAGCCGTATTAAATTCAATGAAAGGGTTAAATTCATTGAAAGGTTTAAATGTATTGAAAGGGTTAATTTTAAATCATATATTTTTTTCTTTCTTTCATTTTGGGAGGAGGAGCTATGGTAGATGTTGGTGGTGTGTTGCACTGTCTTATATAGGGGTAGAATTGCGTGCAAGAGTGGGCTAAGGCAATTTTTTCTAATTTTTTCTCATTTTGAGGTGTTTATAGGGATATTTGTGGTAGATAGATGATTTTTGAGAATATATTTAATACACAAGAGAAATTCAAAGTGTTCAAATGCTTTATAAGAGTGGTCTAAGTGTAAATGATATCTTTTTGGTGGGATATTGATCGTAGATAGGCGACTTTGAAAGATGCTATTTATGTGTTCAACAATCTGTTTTCCGAATACAATTAAACATTAGAGAATTTCAGATTCTTGTACATACGAATAAATTACATGCATTGAATCAGAAATTTCAAACAACTATGTGAATAATAAGTGCAATTATATGAGTCCCAAGCTTAGAAAAATTATTTACGTGAGAGAGAAATTCAACTACGTGAATAACATCTGTTGTCGACAAGTGCTAACCAATGACAATTACATGAGTGCGGGATTAAAGATATACAGCAAAATGTCCCTATTAATTAAGCTAACAAGATATATATGACACCGCTGACACATACCTTACACGTCCATCTGCCTGTGAGACTGGCAAGGATGAATTATAGAAATGTAATCCACATGTAAAAATAAATTATGTGACTTTCCTAAATTATTTAATTAATGAAGAATAACACAAGAGACAAGTTCATACTCACTAAACTAAATCCAGCTTATTAGTATGAATAAATAACAATTTTACATAATTCAGCCTTTGAATACAGTTTAAACCAGACAAAATCACGTACCTGAAATACTAAAATAAGTCCATTCGAAGTATGAATGAGTAGCACTTACATCCGATAGGCAACTGTGTGTCAATTACAGCAAATGTTTATGAAATTCACTGCAATTGTTAACAAAAGAGGTATTTTCGTCTACCAAACACAGAAAATGAAAATTTTATCCAAACACAGTATATAGATCCGAAAAAAATCAGTTTACCTGGGAAAATTTATATCTTCCCGACAAAATATTACGTAAATCGCGGCTTTCACTAGAGAAGAAGGTAGGTCAGATTCTTGTAAATTTACAGGAAAATATATTGGTATTGTTACATAAATTGACTTGAATTTTATTTTTAAATTAGCTTACATTTTTTATGTTTATCTTCTTCTCCAGACTGCATCGTGTTGTATCTTGAACAGGAATTCTTGTAATCTGTGTATATGTATAATTATTATTTTTTATTTATGCTGGTTTTTGTTTTGTGCAGTCGTAGATTGTAGGCTAGGAGGGACAGAAGTTGTTGTTACGTGCCTCTGTGTAGGTATTCGAGCCTCGCTTTCAATATGTCCTTTTAGATGTTACAAAAGTTGGCCAGTTGACCACCGTGTTCTGCTCCAACTTTCAAGTTGAGTAGCCGGAGTTGACCAAGGTCCTCTCAAGGCACTAACCTGCTTCCTCATTCCTTTGCAAAACCTTATTCATTCATTCAACTATGTTTGGTATTCTCCATACAATGTTTATAATTTACCCCTAGCCTTCAAAGTTTATGCAAGTATTTTAAGTTTTTCCTTCTTTGTGAAAGGAAGCAATAGTTAATAAATTTAAAAACAAGTAATCAGCTTACCATTACTGATAGAAACAAACAGCTTCATTTTCTCATTTTACATAAGATATTACTGAAAAAAAGTTAATGGCATAAGGTATTAAAATAATATAGACACATACTATTCATTTTTTTTTTTTTCATTTTATTATAAAATATTCTTTTTTCAAAAATTCTTCTTAAACCTATGTATTTACAATATCACACACAAAAGATTGAATTAACAACAAAAATTCATTATTCAGAGTAAAAGTCATCAAACAATCCCTTTTTACACATACTAAAACACATTTTCTCATTTATATACATAAAAGCTACAACAACTAATTACAACAAGCATTGAGTTTACACATTCTTCTCTTTTTCAAAGAAAACATTATTTTCCTTTAAATCAAGTTAATATTTACACATACTGAAACACAATTTAAGAGAATGTATGTACAACAAACAATATTCTAACTTATAAACCATTTTTTTTACTAAAACAAGTAAGTTATTTAAAAAAAAACACTATATTTCATCAATATCATTTTAACAACATTCAACTTACAAAATAAAAGAGATTTCATCAATAATATTTCATCAACAACATTTTACAAACATTACATCTGGAACTTAACACTAAAAATACAATTACTATTGCTGCATTACTGTTACTATTACTATCACAAATTTGTTTTGTGTATATTACAAGATTAAAAAAATATTTGCACAAATTAAAACACAACTGAAGAGATCTATGTACAACAAACAATTTTCTTTACTTTATTTATTCAATAGCAACTGTTGTTTGTCTCTTTCCTACCTATATACATTTATTATCTACATTTAATGACACACTGGTGGAGTGTTCGTAAAGACGCACAGTGGGGCGTTCTTTTGTCATATCTGGGTATTGATTTTGCCAAACACACAGACATGCCAAGAGACTGAGGCAAAACACTCACACTCATGCAGTTTCCACTGGGTATTTTATTTCCTACTTCTTTGACAAGGGAAATTGGATCAAAGACACTTGTATCAAGAGAGTTGTTATTGAATTTATGTAATCCCTTACAGGTGGGCAAACAGGGAGCAACAGCATTGATGATAATTCAACAGGTGAAAAATAGTTGGTGTAGTCACCTATGATGATGATTATGGCCAGCTGCAATGATGATGATTGTAGCCAACTATGATGACTGTGGAACATGAGGTGCATGTGATGTTGGCAGGTCTATACATTTTATTGTGGCATTGAAACTGTTATAGGGTGGAAAATAAAAAAAAATTATTCAGGTATTCGATAGTGCCCCGAAGGTAAGGTTGATATACCATCTGCCTCAATGTACTGCTTATCATTAATACCTGACAACACAACCTTTGTTATGTGTTTGGTATAGACTTGATGACCATGCCAACAGAACTGATATTGAGACCCCATTACCCTCGTGCAATTTTCGAGGCAATCTCGATAATCCTCATACCTGAGTGATTGCAACACATTGGGTTTTACACACTTAGCCTTACGAATACATTGCTCATTCGCAACAACACATGCATAAAGCTTAGTACATAAACACACAAAGTGTGTGATTATGCACCCAGCACATTGATCTTTCATCACCCCGGTACGACCTTTGTTCCTGTGAGGGAATTCTTGCAGACTATAGAGCACATAGTTGGATGTATCAAACCATGCCTTTAAATCTGGGGTAATTACCTCATATACATCACATGGAATGGAGTATACCAAGGAATTGGTGTCATAATACAGGAGGTGCAAAATTGTGGAAGAAATTTTGTACACATGTACTGATAGTGAAATTCATAGAGTGTTAATATCAAAAGGTCGAGAATGGCAACGCCAGTGTACAAAGGTTTTTTTGTATGCAACAGAACTCTTTGACATTTCGATGAGGACTAAGTTTTCATCGATGATCTGCCATGTCTGGGATGTCGGACATCCTATCAGATCTGCAGCCGCATAGATCATGACATACCTCAAAACGTCTTTGATGTACCTTTCCCGGTGGACATTCTGCAATGTTTTTCCATAAACTGAATTATTCATCAACTTGTAAAACGATTTTTCGAATGTGTTCGCAGCCTGGGCACATTTCTCAATCTTAAAGTCGATGTTCGGAGCCACCCATGCCTTCTGCTCAAAGTTGAACAGAGTCAAGTTTGGCCCCGCACATCAAGTACAGCCTCAGTGTTTCCCAGTGTATAACATTTTTTTTCTGTGGCACGAGTGTTAAAAGCAGTTTTTCATGCGAACCATTCGGCGGAATTGCATTTATGTATAAGCGCACTTTAAAAAATATTTTTTTTAAATCTTTCATTGTCAGAATATTTATGAAATCATTTAGATCATAAAAATTCAAATTTTTACTGCATCAAAAAACTTTTGAATAGATTTACATCACCAAAAAACTTCTAAGGAGTGATACACCATAAAAACTTTTAAGTAGTTTTGCACTGCCAAGAACTTTTAAGTAATTTTTACACCATAAAAAATGTTTTGGATTTTATGCATTTTTCTAAAATAACTTTAATAACGAAATATTATCAAGGGGAATTACTCTGTTACACTCAAGACATTTACAAGTCTTGTTTAAAATTCAAACATATTTTATGCTATAAACTAAACATGCAGTACTTAAAGCAAATTGGACATTTAATACATTTACAAATTTACAATCAGGCATTTCAGAAGAAAAATTCACACTCAAATTTACTCATCAACTTTGAGAAGGAAATGTCTTAAAATAACTCAATTAACAAAACCACCCCATCACATACACTTCAAAAACATTTAATTTGTTAGAAATACTCAAGGCTCATATTCATCATACATCCTTCTCCAGTCAACTCATACTAAACAAGCATGGAAGCTGAGGTTATGCACCTCCTGAATACATGAGGTGTATCCAGATTAGTTCCTCCCTTGTTTTATCTGTTCCATAGTTCATGCCTCATACACACAACATCGCTCCCTTAAACATTTCTTATAACTATGTAAAACTAACAATAATTTACATGAATTTCCCCTGCTCTCACACAATCACATTTATACAACTATATAACCAAAATTTTTATCAGAGTACTTGGCCATGCATTCTCGGTGCATTTTCACATAGTTTTATTGTTATTTAAACAGTGGAGAGAGACTGTAGGTTTATGTTATTGATACGAGCTCTATTCCATATAGTGCAAAGGATGCAGCTACTGGCGGTCCACCTCTCCTCTCAGCTCTTCTAAATAAACTCAAAACTATGTGAAAAATTTACATCTGGAATTAAAATTTACATGACTTTACCCCTGCACTCACACAATTACAGTCATACCCATTCATAAGCATAACCCATCCTTATCATGCACCCTTAAGCATCCTTAAAATACTTAACAAATATTCTTATGTATGAAATGATTTATAAAGAAAAATCATTGTATGATGATTTTAAAGGAAAATCATTAGGGTGTGACAATTTTTTTATTGATTTGTAACAATTTTAAAAAAAATCATTCAGTCATAATGATATTTAACGACATTCATTTTAATTTTTCACAACTTTAAAGACTAATAGTTCAATTTGATAAAAATCTCTTTCAATTGTTAAAGATTTGTTAAAAGTTTACAAAAATCATACAATTTACTCAAAGTTTAAAGAAACTGCGAATTTTTTTTTAACAAAGTATCAAAAACCCTAATTTTTAATATTCACTCACTTAAACACTTGTACCGAATATGTTGGTTGATGAAATAGACCCGAACCCAGGTCATGTTGTATGAGCGCTACCCCGCTGTGAGGCAAGTGCTGGGGCAGCCAGGTGCTCGCAATCCCCCTCAGTAGATCCATTGGACCAACAGCTTATCAAGCGGCCGTGCGAGGAGGGGTGCTTTCACCATTGCGGCAGGATCGCTGGGTGGGCGATCGCAGTAACTGGAGAATGCCACGGAAGCCTTCTCTGGAAGGCTTTCACCGTCGCGACAGAAACGATAGTCGGTCGGGTCCCCTCGGTCGCACAGCCCTGTTGCGGAATAGGTATGCAGGTAGAGGTAAACTGCTAGCGGGCAGTCGGTGCCCTTGACCTAGGCACTGCGGACCATTTCACTGACTGTCTGCGCACTGGAGGGGAGGTGTTACCTCCATGGAGTCACACAAGCAGGAGAGCGCCAGTGGTTGGGAGGTGCTATTTATACACTCTCCAGCCTCCCATCTTGCATAAATTAAAATAAATGCTACTTGCCTGAAATGGATATTAAATAGACGATTAATATGTTTTAAGTCATTTTAATACATTTTTGTACAATTTTAACACATTTAAAAGTATTTTACGTGATTTTTTTTATAATTTAGGATGGATATTCCATATTTTAGGCTTTATATCCTAATTTAACATGCATTTGTCTGGTTTTGCTATCATTTATTTGTAATTTTAATTGATTAGCCCTTTTAGTTAATATGGCTAACGAATTACAAATTAGCTATTATCATATAAGACCTAGCCTGGACTCGAACTGAGAATCTAAATATGCACCCAACACTGAAGTGAGAATCTAGACTACATTCGTACATGATATAACCGGGACACGTACCCATCTTATATTAAACATGTCTTAGCCAGGAGTCGAACCAGTAAACTCTATGCCTTACATGGGTTTCGAACCCAGAGCGTCCTTGCATAATCTAGTAACTCTATGAAGGCAGGCGATGTTTAAAAATGTATTTTATGTATTTATTATTTTTTCCAGCAGTCATGTTTTTCTCATATTCAAATATATCTTTATTTGATTAGTATTTTTTTTTGGCTAAGTAATAGTCTGTTTGTAATCTGAATATTTTCTTTACAAGACTCTTTTTTGCTAATGCGACATACCTTTAATAGAAAATTTAAGAATATATATATGTTAAAGACAAATTAAGTACTTTTCCCTGTGAGGAGAAAATATTTTTGTTACTAAAACAAGTTCACTTTTATTAAGAAATAGGGTAAATAAATTTTCAGAAATTGATTCATTTTACATTATATTTAATTATAAAATATATACAAACACAGAATGATCCAAAATTCATGTACATTTTATTACTGAAGCAGCATACTATGTTTAAAAACATATTTAAGCAAGTAAATAAATTTATGCTCCAAACACACAAACTAATTACACATACTTGTTTCAAAACTATCGATTACAAGATGTCCCAAAACACTACCAAGAAGAACTTGCTCCAAACAATAGCATGTTAAACAAACAAAAGTGGATTCCCAATATTTTTACAACGTTTCTAACACTAGCAAATACAACAAGTTACACAAATTATTTAAAAAAAAACAGGTAGATCCAAAACTTTATGTATAACAATTTCATCTTGCTCCAAAACAGCTACAGGATAACACAAAACATTTAAACACAAACAAATACAACATTTTTCTTTAAAAACAAATATTTTTATAAACTGTTAGTAACTTCTGTGAATAAACTTTTCATGGTTTTTCTTAAAATTGGATCCAGATCCGCTTATTGACCTCTACCTTCAAGGAGTGAACCTTTCTTATGCCCTGATTTTAATCTGTCTGTACACTAACGTCTTTACAAGTATGAGCATGTAAAACAATGCTTTCGACTAAATTAGTATAGTATTCAACATAATGAGAGTATACATCTTCAATACTAGATGGAAGAGGTGTGTTTGCAGTCATATGAAACACTGGACATTTCTTATTGTCACCACACTGTATAAGCTCATGGCTCTTTTCATCTCCTAGAGGAAAGTAAGTTACTTTAAAATGAAAAATATTGTCACAGGTTTCCTTAAATTCTCGCATAATACCCTAGCACCATAAGGTGTAAGTTATATTGGACTTTCCATGTTTGACACAGACATAATGATTAGTAGAATGAAAATATGTCATGTTGCTACTATGAAATCCAACACTCAACTGAGAATTTTTAACTAGGAACAATGCATGTATATTAATTCTTTAAATTTGCAAGTTGAAACATGTTTTAGGGTAAAATTTTATTTTTGATAATTGAATTGCTTGATGTACATAACATTTTGATTAATCAAACACAGTATGAGATGTGTAACCATACTTGTCTTTACTAAAATGATATAAAGTATGGAGATTATTATCACAATCTTCGAACTACTGATAAGGCAAAACGGTGCCTGTATTATTAACAAGATGTTTCAAACATTTTTCTTAATAACAATATGAAGTTACAATGTGTTCCCCCTTAAGTTTACGCTTATGATGTACTACATGAGGTCTGTACTGTTTTACAAGGCATTCAGAACTGTTACAGGTAGTTAATATAGCATCATAAATATGTGTTTACTACGTGCTACAAAAGCTTGAGAGAAATACATACATTTGAAATCAATGTCTGTCACAAATTTCCTTTACATCAAAATTTGAATAAAACAAGATGTAAGTTACATAATGCAAACCTTTAGTAAAAAAGTCTACTTGTTTTTCATTTGACACAATGGGAACATTGGGATCATTATTCTGAATTAGACGCTTCACACACATATAAATTACTCATCGACAGAAAAAACTAATCCTCCTTGTTCGAAAATAAATTGGTGGATGTCCCCGTTGCAGGTCTCCTTCCAACGAATGGTGATTCCCTGGTGAGGTCTGGTGTGCTGGTAATCAATTACTCCGTAGCCCAGTTCCTCTTCTATTTCCTCAATAAGACTGGCAATCATCAAATCTTCTAAGGTTGAAAGCAAGTCACTGTTGGGGCGAAGATATCTCACTGCACAATCATTGCATGCTATTCCTTCACCAAAGCGAATTCCGAGACTGTTGTCGAAAATGTAACATCAATGTTCTATATTGTTGCAGGCATGAACTTGTAGAAGACCGTCATATGGTATAAAGAACACTCTTCTGTATCCAATTTGTAAGAACTCATATACATCTATAGGATGAAGTTCCTAGCCATGACTGACGTTTTTATACCCAGCACACTCTTTTATATAGTCTGCCAGATGTTCTTACTTTGAAAAACGTTGCATTCCCACATGCTGCAGGGAGAAGTTAATTCTTGGTAACCTATATGCATATAATGTTATTTGTTATTGCAATGTTCGTTCAAACTTTAGTAAGAGAACAGCAACTTCACTCCTTTTGCATACTGTATTTGATATTTTTGTAGGACTTGCATTTAGTGAAGTGTCCACTGTGAGCTTCAAATTCCAGTTTACCTTTGTTAAAAGGTAGCTTACTGTCAGTGTGTAAATTATATAAAGTACAATCATTTCGGCCATAACATGCATCGAACACTTTAAATGTTTATGTTGGACTCATTAACAAGAAACGCCAAATGTTCATCTCTGTTGCACATCTGTATCTGTAATGAACTATCATCATCTCCAATTAGAAACTGCACTCACCTGAAACCTGGAGTAACACTGGCATACTGAAGTGATGAGTCGAACCTCTCCATCGTAACTGAAGCTCTGCTCTACGATTCCCTCTCTTTATATATAAATATGGTCTTGCTTTGAAAAACATTGCATTCCCACATGCCACAGGGAGAAGTTAATTTTTGGTAACCTATGTCCGTATAATGTTGCTTGTTGTTGCATTTTTCTGTCCAAGCAGCACATTCAGAGTAGTACTCCCTTCGCAACTCATATTTAATTTTACTAAATGGTGGATATTTAGTGATTTCTTCACCTTCCAAGCCCAATACTAATTCAGTTAAAGTAATAGGAAAATCAGTGCCAGGTCTTAAATTGTATACTACATACTTGTATACGATGCAATCTCCAACCTCTTTGTACATACATTCAGGATTGATTATAAAAAAACTCTAATGTTCATGTCTGTTGCACATCTGTATGTGTAGTGGAATATCTTCATCTTCAATTCGAAACCAAACTCCCGTGAATCCTGGAGTAACACTAGCATACGGAAGTGATGAGTTAACACTCTCCATCTTAATTTAATCTCTGCTCTATGTTTAACTCTCTTTATATATAGACATACATTCTTCCAGTTAGAATTGTTTCTTCAACAACAACCTTTTTTATATCAAATTTACACACACAAACAATACTGTTCCATACGTCACAGTCCCACATTACACGTGGTGCTCTAAAAAATCTGCTTCCGCCTTTTATTTGTGTGATGTGTTCCTTATTATTACATGTCCATAAGGTTGTGGTGGTGTCGTAAAATTCTGTAATCAATTTATATTTGATTTAAATGAAAACCTGGTTCTTTGGTTATTTCTGTACTGCGATTTTCAAAATGTAGGTCCCAAGAAGAACAAGGCAGTTCGCTGTTGGGTATCATGTTAAAACAGGACTGTCTCCTCCTTCATCACACAGCACTCATTCTGTATATAGGCTTTCTCCAAAACTTTTTACAAAATGTTCAATTCTGTTACACATATGTGTTTTAAAGTATATGTTGACTAGAGACTGGAACAATACTTTCTTGGTATGTTTTCAAAACCCTGAGCATAGAACATCATATTTTACATAATTTCTTTTCATATGCTATTTACAAAAAAAATGTCTTTCTCATATAAAATTTATAAGATGACAGTTCGCCTCGGAATCTACTTCATCGACTCTGGAATCGTCCATTACTAGACCCGGAATAATTCTAGCTTCAAGCATCTGTTCCAACCTGCGCCACATACAATTCCTCTGCATATTCTGTAAGTTCTTATCATAAGCAAAGGCAGGCATGCCGTAAGGACAATCTTCACAAGGTAAATCGGCTTTTAAATGTTCAGGCAGGAACATATATATTTATTTTATTTTGTGACCTGCAAAACCAATTATGAAATCTTTCAGCAGCACTTGCAGTTGGGAACACTTTTTTTAGGTTTTAGCCATCTCACAGACTAAAATAGCACTGAATGTTTCAATGCATTCAGAGTAGCAATTGTCACAGCAGTGACCTTGATGTATTGAACCTGATGTATTGTGCCTTGTAGATACTGCATTGATGATGTTCTAGATGAAGTAGTAGTTTATATATGGCATTGTAGTGGACACCTGGAGCTGAAGTAGTCATGATGGACGTCTGGAGCTGTAGTAGGCGTCTGGAGCTATAGCAGACACTGTAGTGAGCATATGTTGTTGTAGTTGGCACCTGCGTCATTCACATTATCAATGCTTACACTTGATGGCAATGCTTCTCTGATGTCTGTATTAGACACCTGACATAGTTATCTACGCTAATTCAATGCACATGAAGTGACCTTGGCAGATGTCGAGTTAAGAGTGAAATAAAATTAATTTATTCCTCCTTATATACTGTAAGGATTCAAAATGGCTGCCATTTTCCAGTAAATTTACAACAACTGGGGCTTTTCAGCAAAAAAAAAAGTATGAATAATGTTGAAATTGCTATTTTCAAACTTCGAAAAACATGATTTCCGCCTGTTTTCACAGTGTTTCGTTAAAATTACGTCGGTAGTGATAAAATATGAAAAAAATTCAAATATATACATTTTATGTTACATGTAATAAACCTTGCTGTTGGAAAGTTTTTGGTTAGACATAAAAAGCGAGGGAACACATTGGTTCGCACGCTCGCCTCCCCAAGCATGTCACAACATAAAAACAAATTATTTCTCAATGTGTGGATTTTGTGTTAGATGTTGCTGTTGATACAAGGGTTTTACATGAGATGGCCCTGGTTTCCCTAGTCTCATGCGCGTGAGACTCTGTGCTTCATGCTTCACCTTCATCGGCTCTCAAGAGATCGATATTAAGAGCAGTCTAAATCTCTCTCTATATTTTTTCTCTCCTATACGTCGATTGATAGTCGAAACATTTCTTAACTAGTGAATCAAATACATGTTGTTTGAAAACTTGTAAAAAATAGTTATGTTTTAATGAGTAAGTAAAATAAGTCTTGTGTGATTTTACAAATTGCAGTTTGCTTGATTCAAATATGCATTTATTGTTGTTGGAATGTTAAATCTAAAGCTTATATTGGGAACTTGATTTCAGGGACTTGTAATTTTTTTTTCACTGTTCATATACTCAACCTGTTGCATAAGGTTGCAGGGACTGCGAGTTGGACCAAATCTCTTGGGGTATGCGTTCACAGGGTCGGCGACGTGAAGCAGAGGAGTGACTACTAGAAAAAACGTGTTCTTAATACTGTAGTGAGGTACTACAGGGATGCCAACTCATGAAAAAATGTGAAAACGCATTCCCATGGCTGAAGCTGGGATACATAAAATGGTTTTTGAGAACTCCAGGCTCAATCGAAAGCGGAGGTCTTCAGAAAAAGTACCTTCGAGTGTGGGGGTGGTAGGGTCACGTCCCTCTGGACACATCTTGGAGGGGAGGGGTGGTTTGCATTGTGGAGTCGGAGCAGCATTGAAGACGAGGGTTGGAGGTGCAAGGGTATTTGGACAGGGTAACGTACCTCAGGACTCTGGCCAGTTCTGAGGGGTGTAGTATAGGGTGGTAGGGGGTGCCTATGAGCAAGTAGGACCCGATTGGAGCACATATATATAGTTGATGCCATCTTGAACCACTTTCGAAGATTGAGAATTGAGGACAGTGAGGTGACTGACCTCCAGGACCTTTCAGAGGACGGATATAAGGGGCGGCTGGACAAGGTCACATACCTCTGGACTCGGGCCAGTTATGAGGGGTAGGGTGGGAGGGGGTGGCTGCTCCCGATGTGCACTCAAGTAGGCAGTTATCACCATCTTGAAAAATTACCAAAACCATATGACGATCGCAGCCAGTCTGGGGTCACACTATGACAAGGGGCGGGGAGGGGTTTTGCAGGGAGTGTAGTGACCTAAGCTACCCCAGTCGGTGCCATCTTTAGTCGCTCCTGGATGCTTGGGGGAGATGGACATACTACATGTCAACTTCTTCATGAACACCCCTCCTCTACACTTGGCAGCCGACAAGCTTATGAAAACAGGTTACCACGCTGGCGACCTTCTCACCTTCATTCATCTATATAGTTATATCCAAGATTTACGTAGTATTTTATCAGGAAATACAATTTTTTTTTGTTAACTTATTTTTTTTGGATCGATATACTGTGTTTGCAATGAGATTTTCAATTACTTTGTTCGGTAGACGAAAATACTGTTTGCATAAACAAGTGCAGTGAATTGCATAAACATTTACAGTAATTGAAACACAGTTGCCTATCGGACGTACGTGCTACACATTCATACTTCGAACGGACTTATTTTAATATTTCCGGTACGTGATTGTGTCTGGTTTAAATCATATTCACAGGCTGAATCGTGTAAAATTGTTATTTATTTAAACTGATTAGCTGGATTTCGTTCAGTGAGTATGCACTTGTCTCTCGTGTTATTCTTCATTAATTAAATAATTTAGGATAGTCACATAATTTCTTTTTACATGTGGATTACATATTTAAAATTCCTCCTTGCCAGACTCACAGGCAGATGGTCGTTTAAGGTATGTGTCAGGGGCGACATATATATCTTGTTTGCTTAATTTATAGGGACATTTTGCTGTAGTTCTTTAATCCCGCACTCATATAATTGTCATTGGTTAGCACTTGTCGACAACAGATGTTATTCACGTAGTTAAATTTCTCTCTCACGTAAATTATTTTTCTAAGCTTGGGATTCATGTAATTGAATTTATTATTCACATAGTTGTTTGAGATTTCAGATTAGATGCATGTGATTTTTTCATATGTACAACACTCTGAAATTCTCTAATGTGTAATTACATTCGGAAAACATATTGTTTAACATGTAGCATATTTCAAAGTCGCCTATCTATGAGCAATATCCCACCAAAAAACATAACATTTACACTTAGGCAACTCTTAGAATACATTTAGACATGCTGAATTTCTCTCTTATGTTAAATGTATTCGTAAAAATCATCTATCTGTCACCAACATCCCTACAAACCAATCAAAATTAGAAAAATTGGAAGAAAATTGCCTTAGCCCAATCGTGGAATCAAATCTACCCCTATATAAGGCATTGCAAACTACCACTCTGATCAGTCGCCTCTAGTTACACCGCACAATCAACAACATACAGAGGTCCTCCCCCCAAAAATAAATAAAGAAAAAAATTAGATCCAATTAAAAACTAACCCGTTCAATACATTAAACACTTTCAATCAATTTAACCCTTTCAATCAATTCAATTAATCCTTCCATATCAATTTACTCCTTTGATATCAATAAAGGTGGCATTCCTTTGTATCTAGAACCGGCACGCCCCTACTACTTGTAAGATTAGATTAATAAATAATATGAATAAAATAAGGAGAAAATAGGTTTGTTGGTAATAACTGGTGATAAATAGTTCATAAGCAAAATATTATTACAGTTCATTCACGACTGGAACAGACTTTCTTGGAGCTCTGTTAATATCTACTTGTAGACCTGTTTCCTATCCTTCCGCCAAATGTAAACAAACATTACGATGTGACTGCCATGCAGCATCTGCCGAAATCAATTTTTACACATCACTGTGTGTTTGTGTGTACATGTGTTTGTATACTTTCGCTACACCCAAATAAACATTGAAATGTGATTTCTTCAAAATTTACCTGTAAAATGCGTCGTTTGCTGTTTGCAGCTGTTCAAAGAATTCTGTCATATTCTAAAAAGCATTCAGTACGAATATTCAAAATTAAGGCCTATAACATTATTTAAGGTAAATTTTATAACTTTTTAAAAATGCCTGAATTGACGATAGTTCTTACTGTTATTTCACATTGTTAACACATTTGTTTTCCACGACATAGCCCTTTACACGTAATGCACGTTAATATTTTGCCGCGTCTGTGTTTAACACTCTTACAACTGCGAGGTAAAGAACAGTAGTATTTAACCTCTTGTTATTGATATCTGTTGGGTTATTTCTTTAAAAGGACAGGCTCAGTTGGAATAAATATTAAAACGAAGGAACAACCAGTCCAACGAAAAAGACACATTAAATTAAAGCACGCAACTCGTGTCGCATATATTTTGTCATACAACCTTCAAAGATAGCAGTGAACATGCAATCAAATAAGCCTACCGTAACTTTTATGCCGCTCATATTTGTATGTATTGTTACTTACTGTTTATTATATTTATTAAAATTTATCAGGCTGGCCTTAGTCTTTTGATAGGATTGTGGCAAATCACTTTACGGTAATGTGTTTCAAATACCCAGGGCAAAGGTATAACGTTGTGATAAATAAACAGATGTGGATGTAAATAATTAACTTCATCATAAAAACAGTTCATAGTTAAAACGTATAAATTGTGCACATCAAATATTTGAAATCAAGCACACACATAGGGCAAATGTAACGACCACGACGCAGCTACATCACACCATGTCACACACAGCAGTTAACGAAACACACCTAACAGTATATTTATTACTACCATGGAAACACATATTTTCACATCGTAACTTGCCTGGGTAGGTCTACAAACGTGATGTGGTAATTTTAAGTACTTTTCGGAGTAAGTTTAATTATATATATAACAATAAGTATTCTAACATTAAAATCTCTTTTCAGTTGTAAATTACAAATTCAAAAATCATTATTTTACTGCATAAGTATGAAATATGCTAACATTTTAAACATGTATAATTTGCCTGTTACTTAACGATGCGAAACTTCCCGATGGGGAGAGAAAAAGTGAGAGAGAACGACAAGCTTCGTCCTGCCGACAGTTGCTTCCTTAGTCGACAAAACTAACACAGTGTTACTAGGGCCTACGCACGATATTTTGCGCTGTTATTTTTTAATATAACAATTAAATATGTTTCCATCGGGGCTACTTAAATATTTCAATAGGCAACATTCAATTTACATATAGCATACCAAAAAACTAGGTTAAAAAAATATTTATCTGCGAACTATTTCTTACTAGCCATTGCCAACACATCTCTACTGTCTCTGTTGTTAATTCATATTTAGTACGAAATAAATATTATAAGTTATAAAATATATTGTGGTAAAATTTAATTTATTCAATAATACAGTACTATAAAGTTAATCACAGTGTTATATATTTGTGGAATACAGCTTATTGAAAAAACAGGTTGACATGTTACGCTTAAGGTGATTTTTCAAAGGTTCGTTTTCAAAAGTATGTTCCAGTCGTGAATGGGCTGTACATCCTGAGTGCGCACGAATGCGGTGTGCTGTACCTAACATCATAATATTCTATACTCAGTTACGCTTTGTTTATGTGAAGTGGATGAATATATTGGAAGCAGAACAATAGCAGAGCTTCAGAAATGATTCAAGTAATCGTGAATGGACTATATCAAGACGACATGCACAATTGAAGTTATTACTTTCGTGCCCTCCAATATAGCTGAAAATGGCTTTTCCATACTGCTTTATCTCAAAATATGCAAACCGGATGCTTAAGGACGTAAGATAGAGGCATTCATTGAACTTTGTTTGCAGAGTCTCGTACCTTAAAATTACAGGTTAGTAGTAGGGCATTGTTTGTTCTGGCGCGGCTCTGAATTCCTGCATTTGGCTTGGTGGCTGCTGCCGCCAACTTGGATACCGCCATTTTCGATTTTCCTCTCAAAATCGCTAGTTTCTACCCAAAAACAAATTCTTTTTGCCCAGAAATCACTTCAGAAATAAATTAATTTACCAAAATTCACCTTTTCCCTTAAAAATTCCCCTTTTTCCCACCTACAAAAACGAACGCCCTGATAATTGCCTTTCAACGGGCTTTGGCGCCATCTTTAATTTCCCATTTTTCTCTCAAAATCGCTTGTTGTACCCCCAAAAAATTTCATAAATCAATTATGTTAGCCTAAATTTACCTTATTTATCTTAAAATGTCCCTGTTTTCCCTTTTAATTAAAATAATCCAAAAATTTACAAAAAAATTTGTAAAAAATTTATTTAAAAAAATTTACATTTCCGAATGTCAACCACCCCCCTCACCCCCCACTCCCCGCAATGTTTCAAATTAGTTAATTAGTCGGCAGGCCTCCACTCCCTCATCTACACTCATTCTATCTCATGCAGGCCTTGAGACATCACATGCATGGAGAGGCAGCAGCAGGCTGACCATGTCAAAGCATAAATATCTGTGCTTGCATGGGAAGAACAATGTTAGCAGGCATGCACCTGCGCGGTGTCAGGTAACTGCATGCATACGTGCTTTAAAGTCTTTTTCTCACATGTACACCTGCATGATGTCAGGTAACTGGAGTCTACACGCCTATGTGCTTCCAGGTCGTTTTCACGCCTGCTTGGTGTCAGATAGTTTAAGTCGCGAAAGTCTCCCATGGTGGGTCCTACTTTGCAGGTACTATTTTCCTTGTATAGCGACTTGAATATTTCATGTATGTAGGGAGTTTGTTACTCACACTGAATTTAGAAAAATGTTATACCTTATGTTGATTGTACAATATTTCCTACTCCTATCTAAGGCAGGCTCTGCCCCCTGCATTTCTTTATGGTAAACATATTACATTTTATAGGCGAAGGTTTGTCAATTTAAAAATCTCTATTTATTATTCGATTCTAAAATTTATTTCAATTTTCATATTTTTTAAGTTGTACTGAAATTGTTCGTAGAGTACATCAGAAATATGCAAAAGTCTATCATTAACTTACTACGTTTTCGGTTTCCTCTCTTAAAGTCCGATTATTATGCAATGTCGGTATCCGTTAGTTATTCATTATCTCGAATGTTTTCGGGGAATAAAAGTATGGTACTCGGCTGTTTTTTAAATGTATGTTTACTTGACTAAATATAAGCGCCCTCATCAGGGGAAGTAGGCAGGATACAACAACTGCGATAAATTAAAGCCTTTTAAATAGAAGTATATATATATTTACATACGTCAGACTACAAACATAAAAATCTAATCAAGTAGTCTCTTTACAGCAGCATGCTTACAGCTCGCAGCTTAAGACAGTCTATGCTAGCAAGGGTCCAGCCAGAACCCTTGGCCACATATTCTTCTTCATGCCAAAGTTTCACGACTGGCACTATCAAACTAAGCTTCCTTACTGGAGTTCCTGGCTTTATATATATATTCTTTTTTTTCTATATATATTCCCGCACACAGGTACCATACCAGCCACTGTAAACAACGCGCTACGAAATATACTCGTCGTTCTTACCTGCTACTATAACTCGAGCATACCTAAACCATTCGGTCCACAGTGACCTTGCCAAAAATTTACTTACTGCTCATACATTCTGCTCTCTAATGGTCGACACCAGTCAAATATATATACTAGTCACTATATCACCCTACCAACCAACCATCCATTATAACCCAAGTCATAACAGAACACCCAACATCCCATCTCCTATAACCAAAGAAATATTCAGTTCAAACCCACCATCCAATACACCAAGCACACTGTCCATCCTAACACAAGTGTACCAAGCAGCTATACAGCTGAGGTCATCCCATAAGCTAACAACCATTCTATTCGTTCGCTCTACCATCCAACACCACTTATTCCTATCAACCATACCACCCACTATAACTCTAACATACATCAACTATTCGTCCACACAGCCATACAAAACATACCAACCATACCATCCATGTTAACTCAAGTGTACCAAGCAAATTTTTATAGTCCACACCAACCCGCAACACAAACAAACTAACATAACTTAACCTACTGAAGGACAGAAAAAATCAGAAATAACATAACATAACCTAACCTACCTTAACCTACCAAAGGCAAGAAAAAATTATAAATAACCTAACATAACCTAACGTACCACAGTCCAGATAAAAATTTTACTTACCTTAAGCACACATTATGGCCTACATGACTAGCATTATTTCACCCACTTAAGAAAATATGACATGTCCAAACGTCAGTAACGCACTTCAAACAGACTGCATCCAATCAGAACTTCCGGTAACATTCACCTTACACTTACAAATGAACAGTCGGATCAAGTAGAATTATATTTAAATTCTTATAAAGGTGAACATTTTAATTAATATTCTCGCTTTAAAAAGTATATATCTAGGTCCCTCGGTACATTTAATCGCTTCCTGGGTAAACTGTATTTGCACTTTGCACTAAAAGTGTCCAGAACTACAGCAGGCACCCACCACACTGCGCCATTGATCTATACATATCTTGGACTTCGAACTGAAACATGCAGCACCACGACAGGCCACCACCATACTTCCCAATGCAGATCTTGGTATGTTCTTTGAATGTCTCGCCTTGTATATGCCTTGTAATGCTAGTCATGTAGGCCATAATGTGTGCTTAGGATAAGTATAAATTTTGATCTGGACAGTAGTAAGTTCGGATGAGGTTATTTCTGATAATTTTCTGACCTTTGGTTCGTTAAGGCAGGTTAGGTTAAGTTAGGTTATTTCTGATTTTTTTTCTGTCCTTTGGTAGGTTTAGTTATGCTAGTTTTACAGGTGGTAAGAGTGTTTGTGTTGCATATTCTTCGTCTCGACTACAAACATTTGTTTGACACACTTGGGTTAACATGGATGGTATGGAGTGTATGTTTTCTTTGTACAGTCTGTGTGGACGAATGGTTGACGTAAGCTAGAGTTATAGTGGATAGTATGGTTGATAGGTATAAGAGGTGTTGGTTGGTAGGTATAAGTGGTGTTGGTTGGTAGAACATGTAGAATGGGTGTTACATTATTATGGGCTAGCCTCAGCTTTATAGTTGCTTGGTACACTTAAGTTGTGTTGGATATTGTGCTTGGTAGATTGGGTGGTCCGGATGAATTTAATTTTTCTTTGGTTATAGGAGTTGGGGTGTTGGGTCGTCTGGTATGAATTGGGTTATAAATGTTGGTATGGTGGTATAGTGACTAGTATATATTTAACTGGTATCGACCATTAGAGAGCAGACAGTATGAGCAGTAAGTAAATTTTTGTTAATGTCAATGTGGACTGAATGGTTGTGGTATGCTTGAGTTATGGTAAGTGGTATGAACGATGAATACATTTCGTCTGGTATTGGTTACAGTAGCTGGTATGGTACCTGTGTGCGGATAAATACTATATATATATATATATATATATATATATATATATATATATATATATATATATATATAAGCCATCGGGGGTTCCAGATAGGAACCTTAGTTTGACAGTGGCAGTCATGAAACTTTGTCTCGAAGAAGAATATTATATATAGGTAAGGGTTCTGGTTGGATGCTTGCTAGCATAGACTGTCTTGAGCTGCATATAAGCAGATTATATAAATTATGTGAAACGCGAGCATGTGTTAAGACACTACTTGAATTGTGTGGAAATATTTAAGAATTCTGTTCTATGTTTGTAGTCTGAAGTATGTAAATATGAATATATATATAATTTCAATTAAAAAGGCTTTAATTTCTCGCTGTTCTAGTATCCTGCCTACTTCCCCTGATAGAGAAAATATAATTGTGCTTAATTTTAGTCACGTAAACCTACATTTAAAATAAACAGAGTACCATAGTTTTGTTCCTACAAAAACCTTAGAGATAATGAGTAATGAATAAGTAAGTTAATCATATACCTTTGCATAGTTACGCTGTACAACTTAAAAAAAAAAAAATTTAAATAGATTTAAATATCGAATAATAAATGCAATCATTTATGTTGTAAATCCTACACCTATAAAAAGTAATATGGTTATCAGAAACAAATGCAGGGGGCAGAGCCTGCCTTACACAGGGGTAGGAAATGTTCTACATTAATCATATGGTATAAACTTTTTCTAAGTTCAGTGAGAGTAACAAACTCCCTACATAGATGAAATATTCTAAGTCCCTACACAAGGGAAATAATACCTCTAGAGTAGGACCCACCATAGGAGACTTCCCGACAAAGGCTATCTGACACCAAGCGGGCGTGAAAACGATCTGGAAGCACTTACATGTGCAGACTCCAGTTACCTGACACCATGCAGGTGTAGATGTGAGAAAACGACTTTGAAGCACGTATGCATGCAGTTACCTGACAATGTGTCGGTTCAGACCTGATAAAACCCGCTCTTCCCATGCAAGCACATATATGATTTGTACTTTGACAAGGGCAGCTTCCCTGCCTGTCCATGGATGTGATGTCTGAATTCCTAGATGCGATGGAATGAGTATAGGCGAATTAGTGAAGGCCTGACGACTAATTAACCAATGCGAACATAGGTGTTAGAGCTGACAACTGAAAATTAAGTTTTTTAAAATTAATATGTTATCAATTTTTAAAAAATTTAAAAAATATTTAAGAAAAGAAGGTAAATTTTGGGTAAAATAATTGATTTCCGAGGGGTTTTTGAGATAAAACAGGCGATTTTGAGAGAAAAACTGAGAATTCAAGATGGCGGCCAGTGCCCTCTGGAAGGCAATTTTGAGGGGGTTTGTTTCTGCAGCTGGGAAAAACAGGAAATTTTTTAGACAAGAAAAGTGAATTTTGGGTAAAATAATTAACTTTATGAAGTGATTTTTGTGTAAAACAAGTGATTTTTGGGTAAAAACAAGACATTTTGAGAGAAAAACTTCAAAATGGCGGAATACGAGATGGCGGACAGAGACTCTGAGCAACATCCTGAAATCCTACGCAGAACCAACTCTGTCTTACTACTCAGGTTCACCACAATAATTCCTGAAGTACTAAGATCACGACGAAACAACAGCTTCCTAGTTGAGTGGCGTGCGGGTAGAGGTAATATTGCAATACATACGCCGGTCGGCATAGGCCGTAGCACTTCATCGATTTTTGCCACGCCCACGCAAACATATCCCTCACTAGATGATCGCCTTAGTTTGGTGCATACGAAAGGCCTAATTGTAGTGGAGTGGATGAATTTGGATGGCTCTTAACATCCATTTGGCTCTTAACATCCGATGAGGGTGAAGCGAAGTGAGAATGAAGCAGCGCCGGAATACAAGGGCGGGGGAAACAAGGGAGATCCCCGAAAAAACCCGCCGACCAGCGGCATCGTCCGGCACGATTACCACATGCGCAAAACTTTGGGAGTGACCCGGCCGTGACTCGAATATGTTATTATTGCTCGGCTGTCCCTCTGTGGATGACGAGAGAGCTGAGGACTTTATAGAGTCGGTACTGGAAGCAATGTTTATATTAGTGTGATTCGCTGGAATTAAGTGGAGTTGCCATTAGATCAAGTAATTTCGGCTTCCAAAATTTCCAGCAAGCTACCAGTGATTTCCAGCAGATCTACTTTTACTCTGGTTAGTATAATTATCAGTCGTATTGATTGTAACAGATTTTAAACCTACTTATAAACAAATCGCCAATATCGTCTCCAGAGTGTAGTTCTTAATCCCCACCATTGTAATGCAATTTTTACATTAGTCTCAATTAGAGTTAGAGCCGTTAATCGTTGTTCTTATACTATTTACAGTCACTTATTTTCCAATCATTCATTTCGCATACAGAGCCAAATACCCATTGTCACACATTTAGAAGATAGAAATGTACGTTATTCAAGAAATTTGTCAATTTTTCAAGCATTCCAGCCAGTCGACACCTGTATAGTCCATTCAAAGTTACTTACAACTTTTCTGAAGCCCTGATAAAGATCTACTTCCAAGATATTCCTCCAGATCAATGCAAACAAAGCTTAACCGAGTCTAGAATATTACGCCAAAGGGACAACGCACCTAATTCGTGCGCACTCACTTTAATAATACTTTGCATAAGAACTGTTTCTTACTAGGCATTACCAACACACCTATTTCAGCGCCGTAGCCAGTCGTATTTCAACTCGCCATGTAGTCACAAGTACCCGACATTAATGGCCGTATAAGACTGCCGACACAGAGGCACGCAGTGGCTTATATAGACGAAGTGACCTGGCCCAGAAGCTTATTCGCACATCGAGTCACACCGGCGGTTCCGTGCGTTGGTTTCAGGTCGTTCATACTTCTAGAGACAGGAGAGATGTATGTCTTGTTATTGAGAACTGGGACACCCGAGAGAACAGCCAACAAAATATGTGTTTGTATAAGGTGTTAGTTGCCACAACAAAATATTTTGTGGAGTAGGCAAAGCTTGAAAAGCACCCGAATATAGAATATATCCAAACTTGGAGGATGTGTAGAACATGTACCAGCAATAAGTGATTACGATTGCAAAGAGATGTTGTACAAGTAAGCCCAGCAGCGCCCTCTCTTGTGTGACCGGAAAGGTCAGTGTTACATAAAGCACAGTCAATAAAGAGCCGTCAAACGAAGTGAAAGCAGGTGCCAGAATGCCTCGTTGACGTCAAAAGGCGCCTTATCTGCATGAGAGTGAGTTCGAACGGGGCAGAATAAATGGTCTCTAGGAAATGGATTTGTCATACCGTGACATTTTGGCTCGTACAGGACATGCTGCTACGATAGTTATGTGTGTGTGGAACCAGTGGATATAAGAGCGCCATACACAGCGACTAGCGGGTACTGGACCACGCAATATGACCAAAGCATAGGATGACTGACATCTTGTCCGCATAGCCATAATCGACCGTACAGCCTCGTCCGCAGTGTTGGCTCGACAATGGAGCACTGCACCGGATGTGGACCTGTCTGCGTCGACGGTTCGACGCCCTCTGCTGCTGGCTGGACTGGTGGCACGCCTGCCATTGCGTCGGTTTCCTTTGTCCAGAAATCACAAACACTTCAGACTACAATGGGCACGTGAACGCCGTCGCTGGCGTGCTGAGTGGCTAAATGCAGTGATTTTGGAAGTCTCGCTTCAACCTGTCCTACAGTGATGGCCACATACATGTTGGACGCTACTGTGGTGACCGCAATTCTGGCAGCCTGCATATTGGAGCAGCATAGCGGACAAACTTCAAGTATCAATGCTTGGGGCGCCATTGGATACAACATGCAATCTCGACTCATACGTATTGAGGGCAATCTGAAGAGCAACCGCTACTTCAAGAAGGTTTCAGAGCCCGAGATACTGCCCCTCCTTCAGGCGACTCCACAGTCCATATTTCAGCAGGAAAATGCCCGGCCACATGAGGCGAGGAATGTGCAAGCCTTCTTCAATGAAGGACGGGCACCACTGCTTCCCTGGCCTGCACGTTCGTCTGACATGTCACCCATCGAACATGTCTGGGATATGGTTGTTCGACGACTTGTTCGTCACGGACCTCCAGCAACCAATGTGGAATCGCTTCGTGGAATCGCATACAAACCGCGTGGATGGAGATTCCCCAGGAACATATCCAGGTCATCTTTGATTCCATGCCACTACATTTAGGGGCTCTGATTGCAGCACGTGAGGACTTCACAACATACTGAATACTCAAGAACAGATATCATACACATACAGTTCTGTAATCCTAATCAATATTGTAATGTTATGTCCCTAGTCTGTAGTATAAAGGTGTTTTCAATCACATGTATCGTCTCGGTGTTTCTTTTTTTACAAACGGTAATATATTAGTTTGGCCACTCTTTTGATTTTCTTCGTTCGAAAATACATCTCGAGAGTTTGTTTGCAATTTTTGGCGCAATTAGGATAGTAACAATGTTTGTTAGTGAATTTATTGATGCATAAAATTTTTATAAATATTCACATAAAACAAGTTTAACAGAAAACTTAAAAATTAATTTGTAAAACTTGAAATATTTATTTGCACACGTTGTTCAGTATTGGATATGTATTTGCCGAAAAATATTTCAAGTTTCTTAGTAGTCACTAAAGTTGCTTGGGTTGCTAAGGCGTAGATGTGAAACTCAAATAATCAGAATTTGTAATATTAATCGAAACAGTTTAATTTATGTAGTCATAAATATATTTTAGTTGCATCGACCAACACTTTGTATAGGGCAACCAGGTAACAAAATAATTTGGCTTCAACAACAAAATATTTTATTACCTCTATACAAACAAATGATTTGTTTGTGTCAGAAAAACTATGTTGATTGATCAAACCACTTTTGTCAATGCAGTGTGGTCGCCCTCCATTCCCTCTCCTCCAACTACTGACGATGTCATCGGTGAGAGACAACCAATAGGCTTGGCCAAGTATAGCGGAGGGGACGGAGAATTGGGAAGGTGGATGGAAACGGGAGAGATTAGAGAAAACCCGCCTGCCAACGGCATCGTTCTCCATGATTCCCACGCGTGAGTGAGAACCCGGGGGTGGCGCCGCCGAGAATCGAACCCGGCTCGCCTTGGTTAGAGGCGAGAGCTTTTGCTGCTATACCACAGCATCCCCAGGGATGTGAGAGGCGCGTAGGCTAGGTAGCAGTCCATAACATTACTGTTCGGAAAATTAGTGCCCAAACTCCAGACATTGTTTCTTTGCACGAATATTAACTATAAAAAACCCTAATAATTTATTTCTATATATGCGGTGTTATTATGCATGTCGGACACTTTACATAGGTCGTAAGCGTGCGACACTAAATGATCACATACGCAGCGTGGCGCAATACTGCCTATGCAACTTACCCTACACGCATGATAGCGCCACCTTGTTTTCTAGGCGTTGTATGCCGCAACTTTGAACACAATTATGTTATATAAAAGTACGTTTCCGGATATAAGTGCACTGGTATTGTGTTATAATTGGTCCAAAGAAACTATATCTGGATTTTAGGCACTGTGTTTCTGTGATTTTAACACCCAAATAAACACAAATAAAAACTTAAAAGGTAATGGTGCTGTAGATGAACTTTTCAAGAAGTACATGCGGAAATCTGTAGGATTCTGCTTCGCCAGCCAATTTAATAATTATAAGTTTTGAGCTATACCTTCTCCAGTCCGCAGACTAGTTGACTGTGTTCCCTGGGCAATGTATTTTTGCAAGCATCGGTTCTATTTCAAAGTTGGGCAGAGAACTTCACTTCCCCGCTCCATAATCATTCGACATGTTTCAATGAATTCTAGGTAGTTCAAGGAAAATCTTGATTTTCAGTATGTACCTGAGCTGCAGGTATCTGGGTGGAATTGACATATTGCTGATATGTGCTTAATTGAGAATTTGTGGTATAGATCTCTGAAAGAAACGAGTGGTTTTAAAAGTCGATAAATTCTGGCCTCCCTTCACATAGATTTCTCAGTGATGAAATGTGCCTGGTTCCCCTTTTGAAGATGTCATTGTCAAGTTGGAACATATGGAAAGCACTTACCTCAAGGATCGCTGTGGTATAGGCTCAAGAAACTGAACAACCGGGACCAGCAACATTTAAGGGGAAGGTACCCGCGCCATTTTGGATACAAGTATATTCCCCATAATTTAATTTTCATACTCAACATATAAAAATCAAGTTTGCCAAGGCATAGGGAACATCAAAACAGTCATTTCAAATTCCAACTTATTTTTCTCGATTGATTCGTTTCATATCTGGAAGCGTACTCGAAGGTTTCCTAATTGTTCAATAATTACTGTTTCACCTGGGAAAATATTTGTATTAAACCGTAGAAACGTCGAATATTCTGTTAAGTAGTGTTCTGTATTATCCCGAGCTTTGATATTTAATGTCCGGTCATAAAGTTTGATTTCGAAGATTTGAAGGAAAAAAACGCCACTTAAGAGATAATGCCCATGAGGACCAGTTGTCACAGAGTCACGTCAACGATTTCGGAGGACTACCATCTAAGTTCAAGGACAAAGAGCAGTGACATTACTCCCCACATGGCCGTGCCGTTGCCGGGAAACCACTTATGACATGCACGAATGCCCGATGTCATTCGGAGTCACGTAGCCAACACTGTCATTGGGCTGTGAAACGACGGAAGGAAACCTCAGCGCGATGAATCATACGGTTTATGATCTGGCCACTCCATCGTGCTGGCAGACATTTTTCAGGGTTCTCCGTAACAATACGGACACTTTCCTTTTCGAAAACAGACTTTCTGTACATTTCACAGAACTTTGCGTGGATTCACGGAACCACTCCGTAAATTTTCTAATTAAAAGCTGTTCTCGATAATGTGAGCACTTTTGAAATCAACAGTAGAAAAAAGTTACTGCTCCTACCTGCATATATTTAAACGCGCGCATTGAGTGCCATGCACCCAGTAAAGTTGGTAACGATGGAGAGAAAGTAGTTCCATGGATTAACGTCGAATTAAAAGCGTTAGGTAAACATTTGTAATAACTTAAATGGTTTCTTTCAATGTCTGTTTTTTTTTATGCATCTAAGTGTAACAATGAGCAAATTTGTAAAATACTTACTTTTCTAATAATTACACAGTTTCACTTGACCGACGCAATAATTAAGTAATGAGGTCCATGGCAGTGTTAATTTTACATAAGGCGGAAGAATACACAACGTGCATACAAGTAGATACTAAGCAACTGCTCAGTTGACCGTGCACAGCCTTTAGTTATCTGTACTTCTCGTTTTGAATGTTTGGCTATACTGAGCATATGGCTTACAGTAGCAAAGAAAGCTTCGTGCAAACTCTGTGCGGTTCATTCCGGAAAACACGAAGCTAAAACTATTGAGACTTCGCGTGTTTTGTATTTATGGAGCTCAGCTCCGTTTTTTCGTCATTACGGACTGTATTTGCGTGTATTTAGTGTACACAGGAAAAAAAGTATAATGCTGCTGGAAAAAAAATACTTGAAAGGCATTTCTTTAAACGTTCACGTTCTGGTAAAATTAATAATGTTGTGACAAAAATAATAATGTTGACCATTTACAAGAACTTATATTACTCTAAGGCAAATATAGTGTTGGAGAGTTAATGTTGATAAAGCCTTATAGTAATGTCGCCGGAAGCGAATGTTGTGTCACGCTAATAATAAAGGAAGAACAAAATATGTTGTGTTCCTGCGACATCAAATAAGTGTCCAACCAACACAAGGTTACACTGACATGCCGATGTAAAATGACGGGTGGCAGTGAACAGTGATAACCTCGTAAAATAAAACTGCATTATAATTTTCACGCGCAGTTTGAGAATTTAACAGAACTTAGACCAACTCTGAAGCCTTGCAAAGCAGTTTACGTTTGCCAATTATGCATATATTAATGGAGCATAAATAATTGTTATGTAACGAAAGAGAACTGTAGTTCGTCGTTATTGGGTTTTGAATACCCACAATATGAGACTTATTTAGATCTGTTAAAATAGCGCAGTTGGTAAGACGTTGGGTTTCATAGAGGGAAGAAAGTGAAGAATTAATGGCGCGGGATCGATTTCCCTCCCAGCCGTAGTACTCTTTCGTTGGTAATATTTCAGTTTCGTGACACAATAATAGCACTTATTTATTTTACACCGGAAGTTTTTTTCAAAGTAAATAAAACACAAGAAGATTTTTACACATGGTTAACATCAGTTCAGCACAAAATTTGCTTTGTCGCAACATAAACACCGTTTTAATGTTGACCGAACAGTAAGGATGTGATGTTGCTACAATAATACTTAATGTTACATAAACATTAATAGCTTAACATAATACTACATCAACAGCAACATTAGTTACTGACGCTCATAGATAGCAAAAAATTTGCTGTTAAAGTAATATTATTACTATTGTCACAACATGAAACATTTTCTGTGTACATATCCGTTAAATATCCGTAAATGTACAGACATTTTTATCAATTTCTGACGGACGTGGCGTGCACTGGCTTATGCTTGGCCGGAAGTAATTAATTACCCGAGAGTGTTGTGGCGACAGTGGACTATGGTAGGGGAAGTGTAAGAGAGTGAGGGTTTTTAACTCTATTTTGGCTCTGAACGTTAGTTTTAATCGATGGACGGATGAAACTCTGGCAAGTGAAGACATTTTGGCCAGTTAAGTACTTCTCACACTGTAACAACAGATGTGGAAAACAAAAACGTTTCCTAAATAATCAAGTTAATCAAGGTCAAATGCGTAGTACTTTGAATGTAGTCAGGCGGTACTACGTTACTGACCCGTTTTAAGTTCCGAATTGGACCTGACAGAACTCTTTGGCTTTGAGCTTGAGTGTTATTTATTTGCACATTAGACCCACACGGCCAGCACAAAGTTTATTGTTTAGCATACTATACAGAATGGCAAATATTTTCTCCAGATGTATGACATAACTATGTTGTAAGCAAACACAGAAAGGTTTGAGCTAGTGTAAGAGCGAACGGAGATCTGACATGGCTGAAGCCTTACGAACCAACAATAATGAATATAATGTTACTTTTGTCACAAAGTCTAAAAGACAACCAAGAGCCATTTACCTGCTCTTATTTGAAACAAAATAGCACTTACAAAGTTTTTTTTTACAAAGTGATTTTAAAAAGTGTCAAGATAATAATTTAAATAGTCCTGTCATATCAAAAATACCACTGTTGTTTAGGAATTTGGTGCATATTGTCTTCGTTACTTAATTTACGGCACCACTTACTATGTGTTAAACTTACATGCTTACATACACAGTGTGGAAATCACGTTATGGAGTCATAGAAACGTAAGGTGAATAAAAAGCAACGGAGCAAATCTTATCATTACAAAATCGAAAAAAATTCATGCTATTAGTATGATTTAGTAGGTTCGGGGACACAGGATCGAGGAGTCGGCTCCAGCTCCGACCGCCGCCATCTTCGAGTAAGTCATTTCCGGCCACCATCTCGGATTACGTAATCTCCAACCGCTATCATGGATTGTCATTTCCGACCGCCATCTTGGATTTTATTTCTTCATGCTCTATTATTACACCTCGACATACACCATCTTTGATTACATTTCTTCATGCTCTATAATTCAACATTGGCATACGCCATATTGTATTACATTTTTATTAGTCACCATCATGTCACATCATGCTCTATCATTCCACCTCAGAGTCCATCATCTTGGATTACATTTATTCATGCTCTATCATTTCACCAACTTGTTCATCCATATTCCTTTATGCTCTATCATTCCTCCTCATCGACCACAATTTGACATCTGTCAACTTTTCCCACCACCAGGAACGCTGTAGGTATAGTTTAGCGGTTGGGCGCCAGGCGAGCTGCATATGCAGTTCCAGCACACTCATCAACAGTAGGCAGCCAACCGCAGGTTATAATATATGCTACAAGGAGCGCTAGTGTCACTGCAGCCATTGTGTATAGTTATCGAGTTGGTCGCTAGGAGCGTGCATATTTTAGTACTCAAAATATTATCGGGAAGAGGTCGGGAACAAACTGCTGAACGTTGGGACGCGAGATTGACGCCTTAGACCACTCGGCTACCAAGACATGTACTATGACGAAGGTTTAAATATGCTATATACAAAAATACTACTTTAATTTATTGAGTGTTCTAGACAAACCTTCTTGGGTTTCAATTTGTCATTTGTGTACATTTGCTGACAGGAGGCAGCACTTCCTGCAGGTTAGATATTTTCCAATCATGTCAGTACTGGAAAATTTTCACTCATATGAGACTTAGCATATTTTTCACCACATGCAGGACTTGCAATAGTTCCCATCTACCCACATTTCATAGGTCTATAGGTTCCTTAACTCTAAACTCAACCTAACCTAACCTTAACTCAACCTCAACTATAATAACCACAACTAAATTTACCTGACCCCAACCTAGCCTTACTTCACATAATCCCCACTTCACATAACATAACTTCTATCTTAACACTACAAATTAAAAAACCAAAAATTATAACGAACTTAGACTTTCTTGCTCTCAAGTATGTGTGTATATGATTATGTGTTTGTGTATGAGGGCTGGTGCATCTGATGCTATTTAAGAGAAAGTTTATAACAGGTTTCTCATGAAATTAAATATTATAAGCAATTTAAGTAACATTTATTTTGACAAAAATTTTTTACAAACATTTTAGTTTCGCTTGACAGCAGTACATGTCCATGGAGACCATGGTGGATGTTGAAGAAGGCTGGTTCTGAGCTTCGATATATATATCTGCACAGGCGTCTCAGCTCATGCAGCGCTGCCGCGATATTGCAATTATTCATCCATTCTGCTTCAAGGTTATAACCTACTACACCCTCTTCTTCAATTTCTTCGACCTCCTCATCCTCCTCTACCAACACAGCATCATCGGAGGACGATGCCATAGTGAGTTCCTCGCATGACACAGGAGTTAGCTCACGTGGTGCTGAATAAAACAGTGGTTGCCACGAGTCATCTTCACCACCTCGTTGCAGCATTTGATGCTAAATCGACGCCCACTGCAACTCTTCGTCTTCGGACGCGACCGAGGACGTATACTGCGCAGTCTCATGCTGCAGTGGAGGCTGCACTCATTCGATGTTCCTGCCCATCTCTGGTCGGTGCCACCACGATGCAGGTTGCAGCATAACATCTGCTAGGATGCTGTCCAGACGATCATTCAGCTCAGCATCATTAGTGCTATTCCACATCTCCATTGTGATGAATAGCTCATGCATCTTACATGCTTCATATTTATAGGCAAACTTGCAGCATTAAACATACATAATAGATAATAGTTTTGAGACAAAAGCCCTTGCTTCGAAAACGCTCATTCTAGTAGACGAAAACTGTGACTAATATTCTTAACTTCCACAATAACAAACATCTGTGTACTGCGAATTCTGTCTGCTGAAAGGAGGCTAAGCGATAGTTGTTTTTCAGAAGTCGTTCAGAAACAATGCTCTTAAACAGACCTGGAGTCGGGGAAGGGGGATAATGCTGTCCACCTGCGCAGTGGTAGATATAAGATTAGAGGTACACAAATTTCTTACATCATGCCACTCCCAACATACTACGCTGTGCGAAAGGAGACGTTTGGTTTGTAAAATTCTACAAGAAGAATATTTCAGAAGCAACTTTTAACAGAAACAAACAAATGTTATAATTTCATGAAAGTTCTGTCTCGGAGAAAAATAAATAACTTTGTGTGTATAACATGTCACACGACTACCACAGGCATTTTACCCTGAGTAAACGAAAAATGTAACATAGTTCTTATCCAGATGTGTAGGAATGAAACTAAAAGAAAACAGCATTAACTTTGGTCTGTGAATAAATATCCTTAAATTTTACACCTCGATTTAAATATTTATAACCACGTAACATTGAGGTCGGTGGGACTGCTTGAAGAGCGGACTGTTCGAGGTCACATTCGAGGTCACAACTCCTGGAAACTCCAGCGATAAAGGCACTGCTCTGTCCCGAACTCACTGCTCTATATACCTTCCCCACTAGTCACCACTTCACTTATCTATAAATAAACCCACCTACTTACTGCCCTATTCACTTACCTAACCACCGCTTTACCCACCCACCCATCGATCCACCTATCTACAAGGAACTCTAACCACCTACTCATCTACCTACAGCTCGGCCCACCTACCTACTGCTCGACCCGTCTATCTACTGCTCAAGCCACCGACCCACTTCACAACCCAAAAGTCTACCCACATAATTACCCAAAAGTCTACCCACCTCACTGTCCACCAACCCATTTCTCTACCCACCTGCCCAACACCCTACTTACCTACCTGCATACCCACTGCTCTATCTATTGCACTACTTACCACTCAACCCAACTACTACATTACACTCCTACCCACCACTCTACTAACCTTATGTACATTACAATATATATATATATATATATATATATATATATATATATATATATATATATCTACATATCACTCCACCTGCACACCTACTTATTTCTCCATTCACCCATTTACCTGCACACTCACTTACTGCTCTACCTACATACTCAACTAGTCACCACTTCACTTATCTACAAAAATCTACCCACCTACGTACTGCTTTATGAACTTACCTACCCACCACCCTACCCACCCACCCATTACACCACCCATCTACATAGAACTCTAACCACCTACTCACCTACCTACTGCTTGGCCAACCTACTTACTACTCGACCTGTCTACCTACTGCTCGACCCATATACCTACTGCTCTAGTCACCGGCCCACTTCACAACCCAAAATTCTACACACCTCACTGTCCACCAACACACTGCTCTACTCACTGCACTACTTACTACTCTAACCACCTACCCACCACACTACTAACATATTTACATATCAACTAATATATACACCCACTCTGCTACCCAGCACTCTATGCACTTACACACACCCACCTACCTACATCTCTACCCATCTACACAACCACCCACCTACCCACTACTCTAATGTGTATACCGAAGACCCGAACAAACTTGTAGACAGGCTCAGAATTTTAATCGCTAAGCAATTAGGTGGAAATTACTCGATCATGAAAGAGGTGGTTTCGATAGTTACAGAACTTAAGAATCGGGGTTATATCAGCTGATAAGATGAACTGTTTTCTTCTGAAAATGTAATGACAAAATAATTATAAATAATAATAAAATAGTAAGTTTTCCTTTGCTTTTGTCCATTGTATCCTTTTAACCCTCACAACTTTAAAGTGGTTCTCAGCAACAACAATAGGAGCCAATGCCGCCGCCTCCTCCTCCCCCTCCCTTTTCTTCACCTCCCCAAGTGTCAGGGGTCAGGGGTCAAGGTTCATTTGGAGGTTATTTTGGGGTCAGGGAATGACTTTCGAATGTGATGTTTCAATACCGGTATGTGATTGGAGAGCTGCAATAATGACAGACATGCTCGAGTTAGGATTTTTGGTATTCCTTGAGTCAATTTTTGTGATTTTTCTTGTTTTTGTAGTATTGGAAGGTGGGTGGGTAAAAGTAGATGTTGATCTTTAGGGTACTGGGATGAATGTGATGTTAATGTGTTATGTTCTTAGATTTTTTAGATTTTTTGAAAACATTTTTTGTTAATTTTTTTTGTATTTTATTTTGTTTCGTATGTCTGAGGTATGGTGATCAGCATTTTTATTTTTATGGATGGGTGGTATTATATTTGGCTGGTATGTGACGTTAGTGATGACATGACGGATGTGCTGGAGTTACGAATTTTGGTATCTTTTTTCCCAATATTTTGCGAGTTTCCTTGGTTTTGTAGTATTGGAAGGTGGCTAGGTAAGGGTAGGTGTTGATTGAAGGGTAATGGGGGACAAATTCCTTATTGTCGACATGCAACTCCCTAGGTACACTTTTGAAACAAGTCTAGTCCTCCCCTACTCATCGCCATCATCTCCTTTGCAACTTGGTCAGCCGTACTCGCATCTATGTTAGAGAGATATAACCTCTCGACAGATTTTGATATAGATTTGAAGCCAGTTTCTTTTTTTAACTTTTCTATATAACGATCTGGGTATATTCATTGGTTGACTGGTTTGTCAGTGTCTCTTGCTTATATGGCCTATCAGTATGGTAGTAGCGATTCCTGAAATGTGTGAATGGGAACATTGTAGTAGTTCGGATTGACTGCAGGGGAATTTTTTTTGATGGTATAGCATTCTCTCAGAGTGTGACATGCCTGTATGGCTATTAAACCAGGGAGAAGAAGGTATGACGACAGGTGAGATGGTTAGTATAAAAGATCGAAATTTATGGCTTGAATATTTTGTTGGTTTGTCTGATGATATTAATTGTATGTTTGAGGTATTGAGATGGGTAGAGGAGTAGGTAGAAAGGTGAGGAGGTGGTTAGAGTGGTAGTTAGAGCAGTGGGTACGAGGTTAGGTTGGTAAAGCAGTGGATATGTAGGTTAGTATATAGAGTGGTGGGTATGTGGGTAGAGCATTGGTTGGAGTGGTGAGTAGGTGGTTAGAGAAGTAGGTAGGTTGGTGTGTTGGTCTAGCAAAAGGTAGGTGGGTAGGTAGATGGGTTTGTTAGTGTTGAGGATAGGTGGGTAGAGCAGTAAGTGGTTAGATCGGCAGGTGGATAGAATGGCAGGTATATCGGATAGGTAAGAAGAGTTGTATTGGGGTAGAATAGTGGGTGGGTAGTCAGGTAGAGCAGTTGGTAGGTAAATAGGTAGAGCAGTTTGTTGGTGGGTAGGTGTGTAAAGCAGTTGGCATGTAGGTAGTGTGCGGAGCGGTGTGTGAATGTGCGGGATGCCATGTGAAGCATGTGGAGATGAGTGCTGAGGGTTCGTAGATAAGTGAGGAGAGCACGGAGAGTTGTGCGGCTGGCATGGAGAGTTGTACAGAGGGTGCAGTGTCAATTGCAGTGTGGTGTCAATTGTGGTGTGGTGTCATTTGTGGTGTGGCATCAATTGTGGTGTGGTGTCATTTGTGGTGTGTCATCAATTGTAGTGCGGTGCTTGTGGTGCTAAGTGTGGGGGTGTAGAGATGAGTGTGGAGTCAGCAATGAGAAGTCAGCAGTGAGGAGTAAGTAGAGCTGTTGAAATGTTGATAGGTAAAATGATGGGCAGTTGGTTAGGTGGGTAGAGCAGTAATTATGTTTGTAGGTTAGTAGAACTTTAGGAATGCGGGTAGAATGGTAGAGAGAAAATTGAATAGGTAGGTAGGTAGAGTGGTAGGTAGGTGTGTGGGTGTGTAGATTGGTAGAGCTGTAGGCAGGTGGGTGTGTATAGGTGCATAGACTGGTGGGTAGGGTTGTTGGTGGGGATATATATATTAGTTGTTATGTAAGTAGATAAGTAGAGGGGTGGGTAGGTAGATTGGTAGGTGAGTAGATTGGTAAGTAGTGCAGTGGGTTGAGCAGTGAGTATGTAGGTCGGTAAGTAGAGTGGTGGGTAGGTGGGTAGAGAAATCGGTTGTGGGCAGTGATGTGGGTAGACTTTTGGGTTATGAAGTGGGCTGGTGGCTATAGCAGTAAGTAGATGGGTCGAGCAGTAGGTAGGTGGGTTGAACAATAGGTAGGCGAGTAGGTGGTTAGAGTTCTAAGTAAATGGGCGGAACAATGGGTGGGTGAGTAGAGTGATGGGTAGATAAGTGCATATAGCAGTAAGTAGGTGAATAAATTTTTAGATAAGTGAAGTGGTGAATAGTTAGGTATGTAGGTAGAGCAGTGAATGAGTGGGCAGGTATGTGGGTGAATGGAGCAATAGGTAGGTGGGTGGGTCGAGTAATAGTTAGGTGGTTAGGTAAGTAAAATGCTGGGTAGGTAAATAGAGTGGTAGGTAGGTGGATAAAGCAGTGAGTAGATGGGTGGAGTGGCGAGTAGATGGGCAAAGTGATGGGTAGATGGGTAGAGTGGTGGGTAGATGGGTAGAGTGATGGGTAGATTGGTAGAGTGGTGGTTAGATGGGTAAAGGGGTGGGTAGGTGGGTAGTGCAGTGGGTAGGTGTGTAGAGCTTTGGGTGAGACAGTAGGTAGAGCATTTGGTAGGGAGGTTGGTTGGTAGATAGGTATGTGGGTAGAGCAATGGGTTGGTGGGTAGAGAAGTGGGTAGCATTTTTGGTAGTATGGTGTGTGTAGCAGTAGGCAGGTGAGTAGGTGGTTAGAGTGGAAGGTAGATCAGTGGGTAGGAGGGTAGGAATGTTGGGGTGTGTTAGGTAAATGGGTATGACTGTAAGTAAGTAGATCAGTTTGTGGGCTAATTATAGAGGAGGGTGAGTTTATAGTGGGGTAGGTGGTTAGGTGGGTAGAGCAATCTGTTGATGCGGAGGTGGGTAGAGCTGTGGCTATGTAGGTAAGTATGTAGAGTGGTGGGTATGTGGGTATATCATTGGTTGAAGTGGTGAGTAGTTGGGGTAGGTAGAATTGTAGGCAATTGTTTATATGGGTAGAGCAGTAGGTATGTGTGTAAGTTAGTAGAGCTTTAGGCATGTGGGTAGTATGGTAGAGTGAAATGTGGATGGGTAGGTGGGTAGAGTGATACATAGGTGGGTGTGTATATGAGTAGAGCTGTAGGTAGGTGAGTGTGTGTAGGTGCATAGAGTGGTGGGGAAGTGCAGTGTGTGGATACATTACTTGTTATGTATGTAGGTTAGTAGAGTGGTTGGTAGGTGAGTAGAATGGTAAGTGGGTAGAGTGGTGAGTAGTGCAGTGGGTATATTAGTGGCTTGGTGGACAGTGAGATGGGTAGAATTCTGGGTTATGAAGTAGGCCAGTAGCTACAGCAGTAGGCAGATGGGTCGGGCATTAGGTAGTTGGGCCGAGCAGTAGGTAGTTTGGCCAAGCAATAGGTAGTTAAGTGGGTGGATACAGTTCTAGGTAGATGGATGGAGTAATGAGTTGGTGGGTAGAGTGGTCGGTAGGTTAGTTCATAGAGCAGTAAGCAGGTTGGTAAAAATTTTAGATAAGTGGTGTGGTGACTAGTTGGGTATGTAGGTTGAGCAGTAAGTGAGTGGGCAGGTAAGTGGGAGAATGGAGCAGAAGTTAGGTGGACAGGTGGAGTGATAGGTAGGTGGTTAGGTTGGTAGAATATTGGGTAGGTAATTAGTGAAGGTAAGTGGATATATTTGTGGTTATGTAAGTATGTTAGTAGAGTGGTGGGTAGGTGGGTAAAGTAGTAGGTGGGTAAAGTGGTAAGTAGTACAGTGGATAGAGCAGTGGTTATTTAGGTAGGTAAGAAGAGCATTGGGTAGGTGGGTAGTGTAATGAGTTGGTGGACAGTGAGGTGGGCAGACTTTTCAGTAATTATGTGGGTAGACTTTTGAGTTGTGAAGTGGGGCAGTGGCTAGAGCAGTAGGTAGATGAGTAGGTGGTTAAGAGTTCCATTTATATGTGTTGAGCGATGGGTGGGTGGGTAGAGTGGTGGGTTGGTAAGTGTATACAGCAGCAAGCAGGTGGGTAGATTTTAAGATAAGTGAAGTGGTAACTAGTTGGGTAGGTAGATAGAGCAGTGAGTTCGCGACAGAGCAGTGCCTTTATCGCTGGAGTTTCCAGGAGTTGTGACCTCGAACAGTCCGCTCTTCAAGCAGTCCCACCGACCTCAATGTTACGTGCTTATAAATATTTAAATCGAGGTGTAAAATTTAAGGATATTTATTCACAGACCAAAGTTAATGCTGTTTTCTTTTAGTTTCATTCCTACACATCTGGATAAGAACTATGTTACATTTTTCGTTTACTCAGGGTAAAATGCCTGTGGTAGTCGTGTGACATGTTATACACACAAAGTTATTTATTTTTCTCCGAGACAGAACTTTCATGAAATTATAACATTTGTTTGTTTCTGTTAAAAGTTGCTTCTGAAATATTCTTCTTGTAGAATTTTGCAAACCAAACGTCTCCTTTCGCACAGCGTAGTATGTTGGGAGTTGCATGATGTAAGAAATTTATATACCTCTAATCTTATATCTACCACTGTGCAGGTAGACACCATTATCCCCCCTCCCCGACTCCAGGTCTGTTTAAGAGCATTGTTTTTGAACGACTTCCGAAAAACAACTATCGCTTAGCCTCCTTTCGGCAGACAGAATTCGCAGTACACAGATGTTTGTTATTGTGGAAGTTAAGAATATTAGTCACAGTTTTCGTCTACTAGAATGAGCGTTTTCGAAGCAAGGGCTTTTGTCTCAAAACTATTATCTATTATGTATGTTTAATGCTGCAAGTTTGCCTATAAATATGAGGCATGTAAGATGCATGAGCTATTCATCACAATGGAGATGTGGAATAGCACTAATGATGCTGAGCTGAATGATCGTCTGGACAGCATCCTAGCAGATGTTATGCTGCAACCTGCATCGTGGTGGCACCAACCAGAGATGGGCAGGAACATCGAATGATTGCAGTCTCCACTGCAGCATGAGACTGCGCAGGATACGTCCTCGGTCACGTCCGAGGACGACGAGTGGCGGTGGGCGGAGGAAGACGTTCGCGAGGCGTCGATTTTGCATCCAATGCTGCAACGAGGTGTTGAAGATGACTCGTGGCAGCCGCTGTTGTATTAAATACCACATGAGCTCATTCCTGTGCCGTGGGTGGAGCTCTTGCTAGCATTGTCCTCCGATGATGCTGTATTAGTAGAGGAAGATGAGGAGGTCGAAGAAATTGAAGGAGAGGGTGAAGTAGATTGTAACATCGGAGCAGAATGAATGTGTAACTGCAACATCGCAGCTGCGCTGCATGAGCTGAGATGCCTGCACAGAGATATATCGAAGCTCAGAACTAGCCTTCATTAATTTCTACCATGCCATCCATGAACTATGTGCTGCTGTCTAGCGAAACAAATAATTTTATAAAAATATTTTGTCAAAATAAATGTTTTTTTTAATTAATTTATGATCTTTAATTTCACGAAAAACATGTCATAAACTTTCTCTTACATAGCATCAGATGCACCAGTCCTCATACACAAACACATACACATATACACACATGCTTGAAAGCAAGAAATTCTAAGTTTGGAATTGCTTTTGGTTATTTTAAGTGTTGTGGTTAGATGGAAGTTAGGTTATGTTAAGTACGGTAGGGGTTATGTGATGTAAGGTTATGTTGGGATCAGGTTAGGTTATTTGAAGTTAGTTTAATTGAGGGTGAGTTGATGTTAGTTTTAGGTTGAGGTTTGGGTTATGGCAGTAATATACCTATGAAGAGTGGGTAGATGGGAACTATCACATGTCCTGCATGTGGTGAAAAATATAATTTACAAGTCCTGACATGAATGGAAAAAATTTAAATTGCAATAAGTGCTGCCTCCTGTCATGAAATGTACAAAAATTAACAAACGAAAATCCAAGATGGTTGCTTAGAGCACCTCGTAAATTAAAGTATTATTTTTTATATAGCATATATAAACCTTCGTCATACTACATGTCTTGGTAGCCGAGTGGTCTAAGGTGTTGTTCTGACGACCCAAACTTCGTAAGTTCGAACCCGCCCTCTTCCTGATAATATTTTGAGTACTAAAAAATGCATCGCTCCTAGTGCCCAACTGGAGAACTAAATAAGATGACTGCAGTGACACTAACGTTCCTTGTAGCATATGGCAGAACCTATGGTTGGTAGCAGTGCTGGAACTGCATATACAGCCCGCCTGGAAGCTAACCCCTAAACTATACCTACCGTGCTCCTGGTGGTGGGCAAAGTTGACATATGTCAAAATTGTAGCCTACAGAAAGGATTGAGAGAGTATGAATAAATATGGATAAACAAGTTGGTGGAATGATAGAGCATGAAGAAATGTAAACCAAAATAGTGGACGCCGAGGTGGAATGATAGAGCATGATGTGGAATGATGGTGACTTATTAAAATACAATCCAAGATGGTGGATGCCAAGGTGGAATGATAGAGCATGAATAAATTGAATCCAATATGGTGGCTGTCGAGGTGAAATGGTAGAGCATGAAGAAATGAAATCCAATATAGTGTAAGGAAATGACGTAAGCCAAAATGGCGGCGATCGGAGCCAGAGCCGGCTCCTGTGTCCCCGAACCTACTAAACCATACTACTCATGTTGACTACAATTATGGTTCAGTGTTGAAGTTGTTTCAATATTTGCGTAATATACATTTATGAAATTGGGTCTCAAAACTGAACTTAGTTGCTTAAACTTTCGCGACATAGTTGAATATATATAAAACAGTGTTTTTACATATCTGTAAAAAGTATACGTGTATGAATATATTATATAATTATGTATAATTTATGGAAAAATAAGAATTTGTGGTTTGAAAGATTGTTACTTGGTTATCTTTTACAGATCCGGCAGCTCTGATGGCTGCGTTTACGAATACTCAATAGGAAATAGAGGTAACTCGTTCGTTCGAAGAAAGTGTCAGCCATTTTTAGATGTGAGTTTAGTTTCGCTTAGAATGTAAGCTGTTCCTCAGACTGCCAGCATAAAAACGGGGTTGTAGTAAGCAATAATTAAATTAAGAGTATTAATTTTAGTTAACATGAATGCGCTCTTAATGTTTTCAAACAGGTCTGCTTATCGAAAATGATGAGGATAAAATACCCGGGGAATTCCACCATGCTACAGCAACGACCGCCATGTTTCACACATGCTCAAATTCGTGTTTGATCTCGCCGGTGATCGAACTTGGTCCGCCGTGAGGGTGGTCGATGGAGGTAATTGAGATGTTGAAGAAACGCCACTCCGAGTATGTGAGTAAGAATCCAAATGTTTCGATTTGTATCGATTTTTTCTGTGCAGAAGGTTCCTCGAAGGAAATATCAAGCGTACACGCCTCACACCTAGGTGAACCGCGTTCGATTCCCGACGGGGTCGATCACGAATTTTCGCATGCGGGAATCGTGCCGTATGTTGCCACTTGTCGGAGTGTCTTCTCGGGGAACTCCTGTTTTCCCCGCTCCTGATTTCCGGCGCTGCTCCATTTTCACCTCACTTTGCTCTCATCGGCAATCATGACCATGACGTTAAGAGGAGTATGTAGCTGCACGTCCAAGTCCAAGAAGTGAAGGAGCGATACGGGCGAAACTAACACGCACTTTTAGTGCCTCATCGCTCCTACGCGCAAGGCGTCAGTGTTTCCGTTGTCACGCTGTACTGTGCAAATAAGATCTGTAACAGTGGGGTTTTATTACACGCGATGAAAGAACACAGATTAAACTACACCCGTATTTTTCTACTTTTCTCTTGCCGCTTAAGGAAACTGCAGAGGCAAGCTTTAAAAATGCGATATTTGACCATTTCCACGAATATTTTTCTCCAAGAATACACTTAATATGTCGGAAGTAAAAAAAAAAAAGTCAATCATAGAGAATTGTTTTCTATCTTTTCTGACAAAAAGTCTTATTTGCAGGACATTTATTTACCGAGACACACGTTTAGGCGCAA
The DNA here is from genome assembly GCA_029891345.1 of Dryococelus australis. Taxonomy (NCBI): domain Eukaryota; kingdom Metazoa; phylum Arthropoda; class Insecta; order Phasmatodea; family Phasmatidae; genus Dryococelus; species Dryococelus australis. The sequence continues at coordinate 131,011,194 of CM057009.1, forward strand.
ACAACGATTTCGCAGAAAACATTTCAGTACACAGGACCCTTAAGAGCCGTCCATATTTCCACTCTCCACGTAGACACGTCAATTTCGCACTCTTCTTCCCAAAATTATTCCGGTTCTTCGAGGCGAGGGGGAGGGAGGGAAGGATGGAGTAAAAAGATGAGTAATATCTTCATGATCGTGCAGCGTCATCCTGACAAATTGCGAGTGATGTATACGTTTAATTTTTGTGGTGGACTGAGAAGTGAAATTATGATCCTGAGCCCAAGACTCTGTCATTTGCCGCCACGAGCATGACAAAGATAATTGTTGTTCGCAGTTTCCGGTCGAAGTTTCCCGTGGAGGACGCCGGTGGCAAATGGCAAATGTGTGTGTTTATCCCGGCCGGAGAAGGCCAATTGTTGACGTCGAGCACGCAACTCTATTGTCGCAAGCGTGCGACTTATTGAAAGAAGGCCGCGAGCAACTTCTTTTATGCAGCATCGGGCCGACACACGTTAACAATAGACATTCATCTAAATGGAGCCGAAATTGGTAACCGTCATAATTCAGATAATTCTCCGAATCCACAGAAGTATATTTTTTTTTTTTTTTTTTATAAAATTTCGCGTTTGCCCATTGCAAAGTGAGCAGTCGCTTAATCACAACAAAAGTACTACCATTGCACTAAAAATTATCATCTTGAAATCCAAGTTAGGTTCACAGCTCAGAATCATTCGAAAATAAATCTTTCCACACTTGGATTTTCCATTTAGACGTGGTTTCTAATTCGTAAGTATTTTATAAAAGCTCATAGATCGAATTCAAATAATAAAAAAATTCTTATTTAAAATGATTTTTTAATCGCGTGCGTAAAATATAAACATACCTTAATCAATGTGCGAAACCATCAACACGCATTATTAACTAATGAAAATCTTTCATTCTTTAATTTCGCTATTGAAAATTGTATATCTTAAATGGTTCTTTATTTCAAGTAAGTTAATCAAAAGTTACGTTCCTTTGACATATTTTCAGGAAAGCTTCATTAAAATAATCAATTATCTCGGTGATTGTTTCCTCTTAAAAATTAGAGTTTTTTGTACAGAATGATTCTAAAGTAGCTTTAAAACTTTGAGTGTTGATAATAATATATTGGAAGGACTTACAATGTTGAATATAACGTACAAATGAGGCCACACACTAAGTTTTATGCACACATATCATTAATGGTTCAATTCGACTTCAATTCGTTATACGGCAGATGTCCCATCTGAAGTGAGTTCCCTCCAACACGCGATGTAGCATCGCCAGTGTCTCGTCAGCAACTGCGACAGAAATTCGATTTCGAATGAGTGAAGATATTTGGGCGACTCTTAACGTCGACGTCTCGATAGCCGATAAAGGTGAAGTGAGGTGAGCATGGAGCAGCGCTGGAATGAAAGGACGGGGGGAACTGGAGATACCCCTAGAAAACCCGCCGACCAGTGGCATCGTCTGGCACGATTCCCACTTGTGAAAATCCGGCGTGAACTGGTCGGGGATTGAACCCGGTTCGCTTAGGTAGGAGGCGAACATTCTAACCGCTCAGCCACCGGGGAAACGATCTGGCCATTCTACCGGTGCGGCTCTGCCAATCCACTGAAATGGGAAACGGTTGTCGATAAACTTGCGCACATTTCACAGATAATTTGGGGGGGGGGGGGGAGTTTGCAGCGTCTTTCTGGAAGTGAATGTGTCCTTCTTGGTCAACTTCGTCAAATTGAGGAATGAGTAGGGACTTGCGAAATTCGCGTTCTTTTCTGGCAGCACTCTAAAATTCACCGTCATTTGCGTATTCGTGTCATTGCCATTAGTTTCTTGGCTTCTACAGCATGATGCATGAGTAGAGACCTGCCAAATCCAAGTTATTATTTGGGGAAAAGTTCAACTTGAATCACATGTACCTTTGCAATACTTTTGTCATTGCACCGTACTTTAGGTGACACGCCCTGAGCGACTCTGCACCGATAAAGGAACATTTCAAAATTGTGTGTCCCAATCACGTGTAGTTCAGTCAGAGAGGGAGTGTCTTCACATTTATGCAGCTGCAAATGTAGAAACGACTCCGGCTCTAGTGCATACAGTACTGTGTAGTTCAGCCTGATACCAAATAATAACACGAATTTGGCATGTCTCTACGCATGAGAAAACATTTTTCCTTTTGAATTGGTTGGACGTTATTCGGCCGGCCTCTCCTTTCTGGTTTCCTATTGGTTCAAAGGCGACAAGGGTGTAGCCAGGCAAACTATGGTCCAATGACAAACGCAGTACAAAAGAAGTAAAAGTGTTTGAAATCTAGTCTGTCTTGAAATAATAACTAGAGTCCTTAAGAATTGGCGGATTCATTTTGCTACAAGCTAGAATTCAAAACATGTGATTTTATAAGACTTTAGCCATTGGTCCACAGGATGTTCGACAGCTCCTGAAAAACGTTGGCGCAATCGCCGCCTTCCTCTGTGCTGTTAATATCGGCATATTTGTACATAAGACTGTATAGTCTAACCTTAGGTCATTGAACTCGCAAATTTTTCAGGTCTCTAAAAAACACGAATTTTGCACGTCGCTAAGAATGAGAAACTGTTGGAGCATGTCCAGGTACACAACACCGCTAATGGTCGTCTCCACGAATAAAAAGGGCCCGTACACTTAATCATTGCTGAGGGTGCACAACACATTCACTTCCGGACTGTCAAGAACATGTTCCAAGGAAGCACGAGGATTTTCACTAGGGCCTAACCCAACTACTGCAATTATGGCGGTTGACTTTGCCAGTGACATGGAAAGTGCTTTCGTCACTGAAAACATTAGAGACCAGAAATCGTTCATGGTCTTCATCCCGCCGCAACATTTCCGTGCCAAATTCTTTGCGCGCTCGTTTGTCACAGTCTGAAACGGCCTGCACTATCGATACTCGATACGGGGTTAAGTGTACACGTCTTCGTAAAACGCGCCACACAGTCGTTTGTACAATCCCACTTTCCGAGATGCACGTTTCGATGACTTGCGTGGATTTCGAGCGAAGCTTTTCCTAACCTGTTCCACGACATTGTCAGAAGCGCTTGGCCTGCCACTCTGTAGAAAATAATGGGAAAATGACCTGACAAGTGTAAGGTAATATTCGTAAAGACGTGGGGAAAACATATTTTTCCTTACAGTTAGGTAAAATTACCGACCTCTGAAGCAAAATTCACGTGCGTGGTAGTGGGAAATCCCATACATGGTTGGGAAAATTACTTTAAGACGCGTACATCTCTTAGCATTCTCAACAGATTAGGGGGGGAGGGTGGAAGAAACATTCATTTAACACAGTAATATTCACTTGACGTTGTTTTACTTTCGTCGTGGAGTAATGGATAGCGCATCGGCCTATCGTGATAGAGGAGCATGCTTCGCGCCCACCCACCAGCAAGTGTCGAGGATTTTAATGTTAAGGTTTCGGTTACTATTCGTCAGAGGATATAGGTAATAAATAATTTAACAGTTGCCAATAATCCGGAATATTATTAATTAGAATTTTATTATATAATATAGTTAATTTTCCCTTACTTCTATGGGATTTTTTCCCCATTGTTGTCAGGTACTTTTCCTGTACGATTAAGGAATAGAACATTACTTTTTATGTTAATTTACCCTACATTTAAAAGGTAGTTTTATTTTACATGTATAGGTAATTAGTTTCCCTTACATGTAAGGGAATTTTACATCCAATGTTTTTTTACAGTGCCGTTTTCACGTTGTCTCTCACAGAACATCCCGTACCAACAAAGTTCCTGTGCCAGGAGTGAATTGTTGGCCTAATGGATAGTATTTTCTGATACTGGGTGCGGAATTTCCTTTGCACTTGTGTCGCTGACTTTGTTTCTCCGTACCAGAAAAAAAAACACGAAGAACTGGCCCCGTAACTGTGAGGCAGTCATCTTGATCACACTGAGAGCTGAGAGCGCTCGCAGCGGCACTTACCGGCACTACGGTGCGTGTACATAAAACGTGAATCGTATGGCTTCATTTGTGCATTAAAATCAACATCGTACGTCTTCCCAATGATTTTTCTATTAACGTTCGAAGTTGTCAAGCTACTTTACAATCATCCTTTATACACAATCAATAATGGAAAGTGATCTTCTTGAAAATAAAGACCAATATTCTTTGGAATACACAACAGTTTTATAAAAAAAAGTTCATCATTTCTGTAAATGGTATCAATTTTTTTTAAATTAGCATTCCTAAAATCAATGTAAACAATATACATGTTATGACAAAATTCTTCATATGTATCTAGATTCCAGTTTTATTTTGGAAATATATAATTCCTTCCATTTTGAACAAAAATATTTCCTACATCACAATGATTAAACTTGGAAGTAGGAACATACTGATCAGTATTATCTTTTCTATTGACTTGAAAACCAACAATTACAAAGTCAGCATATCGAACTGCAAAATATGTAAATAATATTTCATATTATAATTAAATGCATCTGTGCTTTGAGGAATTTTTTTAAACTAAATATGCAAGTAATAAAAGCCAATGTCTGTTTTTTTAATTTATATATATCTTTTCTTTGATCACGTTCGAAATTTTTTTTCATATTCAACTATAGACCACATTATTTTCAGATTTCGTACAATAATCATACCTTTATCTGTATAATCTTTATGAACACTACCATTTTATTTTATTGTTTGTTATGCACACTAACATTTATTATCAGAGAAATTACGAATAAAAATTAGCTTATAACTAGGGACAGGTGTTTTTTGCGAAAAGATTTCAAGACGAGTTGTACTCCAAAATACTTTTGTTCATATGCACATTCGTGATTGGATGATTGCACATATCACGTGACTCAAGTGTCTGTGCATAAATCATATATTTTTATTATCAGAGTAATTTATTACTATTGGCTCAGTCAAATAAGAACATGTCTTCTCGCGTAGACGCGCGGTCAATAACCAAAGGAAGTTGTGGTTGTGGATATAGGATATTGAAGTCTAGTATGGCCATAAACATTTTCGGGAAATCACCTGTCCCTACTTATAAACACATATCCGATATATCTCAATATTCTCTCTCAGAAAACTTTTAAAAAGTCTCAATTTATAAATAACTTCGTTTGGTTTATTGAAGTGAACACATTTACTCAAAATTTACAGTCAGCAACACTAATTTCAAAATAAAATTGTTCACCTGATTATCATAATAAAGCACTCATAATGTATGTTAATTTCATATTTTGATATCTCTACTTAGAAAAATGAAAAGAAAAAATTTAGAACAAACATCAGTATTATCTGTTTTTGCATAGTTACCAATCGTATCTCTTTTTAGTAAATCTACGTTGTTCTTAAACATGAGTTATCTAGAGATAAATTATTCACTAAAAACACTAAAAATAAAAAAATCTGTTTATTATGAAAATACAAGGAAAAAAATTTAACGTCGTTCCGTAAACTAGAGAATACGTGACAATTGAACAAGTTACTGAAGATAACAAAAAATAAATTTCTTCTCTAGTTCCTGTTGCAGTAAAAAAAACATTAGGTATTCCGCCAACACCAGCAGAAACAAGTTGAAAGAGAATATTTTGTGGAATATGAATATGATGAATGTGATAAAAGCTGTCATGGCGCACTAGTTCCAGGAATATGAAGACTTGCAACATAAAAAACGAATAATTTTAGGAAAGAAAAATATGAAAGTATTGATGTTATTGATGAAAAGTGTGATTTGAGAGGAGATAAACGACATTTCTTTATTTGTTTCACCAAAGTAAATATCGAAAAGAAACTAGTCATTATAAATAAAGTGTTTGATGTACCAACAGGACTTTGTTATTCGTTGCCAAATACAGCCACCATGTTCCCGAAGGGAAGTTGACTGACAAAGTTAATAACTACGTTGATATTGTTTGTTTAAAAAAATGCTTTTTTTTAAGAATGCTATCCTGATAAACAAATAAATTCAAATATGAGTTGGAAATACATTAAAGAAATTACACCAATTTATGAAAAATATATGAAATACCATCTTCTATATATGAAACAAACAAGCGTAAAAAACTCTTTACCGAAAACATCAAACTAAGAAAAAGTAATCTGAAAATAAAATGTTTTACAAAAATAATACATTTGATGAATGATGTGCGACAATTAATTAATCGATTACGATCACCGGGAAATGCAGGAATCACTGGCAAATGCAGGAAATCATATTTATCACAATCAATATGAAGCATCAAAATTATATTAGGTAGTAAATTTAATATTTTTTAAAATAATTCTAAAGTATTTTCCTGTTTACCGAATAAGATTATTTAATGTTATTCTTCATTCATTTCGGAATTCTGAGCATCATGGCGTTAAACCACTTAAATCATCCTGAAATGTTTCTTACTGGATGTAACTGTTCACAAAATTGAAGGTAAGATCCGACAATAGTTTCAAAGGAATAAATAACCTAGACGAAGCATGTATCATGTTACTGCGTATCGATATAAAAAGATTGGGAATCTAGACATGAAGCAGATAAATTGTTACAAAAAGAAGCAAAAGAGATTATGTTTCATAGACACCTCCTTAAAAAAATGGCTTCTGTAAAAGTTGCATTGGTAAAATTTGCTTACAGAAAACTTGAATAAGTAATTAAAATGTGTACATTATGAAATGAACAAAAATCAATATCAATTTATATAATGAAGATTAAAACATAACATTCGGTACACCGATTAATCAACTTAGAGCCTGAGATATTAATAAATATTTAACTAAGGAACAACTTTATCAGAAATATAAGAAAAATTAAATATTCCAAGAAAATAAATTACTTAAATTTACATTTTCATTGTCTACATAAAGACAATAATTTATTAAAAGAGAATAAGTGAACTACATTTTGATAGCTTTTTAGCATTTTTTTCCAATGTTGTGTGTTTTGGGTGCATTAGCTGGTGGCGCAGATTATCTCAGTTGAAAAAAACTAGAAAAAAGAAAAATACATTGGAAGAATAACAAAGACATTACCTAGTACTGGATAACAAATCAGATGAACGACTTGTCAAGAAACGAGAACGTCAAACGTTTAAAGAAAAATTGAATTTTAAACACCATTTTCTATTATTGATAACTTATAAACAATTATGCGAAAACATGAAATTTCAATATATCAGAGATGTTTACTTTATTGATGAATTTATTGATGAATTACCTGGGAAACGACATGAAAATTGATGTTATACTGTAAATTGATACATATCAACACATCCTGGAACTGTGTGGGTTTATAATTTGGATGTCACGTGACACTTGCGACGTCGAGTGCGTGGACGGCTCTTAACATCGAGGTCTCGAGAGCCGATGAGGGTGATTGTGGTGAGTATGGAGCAGCACCGGAATGAAACAGCGGAGGAAACGGGAGATCCCCGAGAAAACCCTCCGACCAAAGGCATCGTCCGGCACGATTCTCACATGCAAATATCCGGAGTGAACCGGCCGGGGATTGAACCCCGGATCGCCCTGGTGGGAGGCGAGCAGGCTAATCGCTCAGCCACCGTGGTATATGGGTGGAGGATTTGTGAATTGTAATAAAGTCGATTTTTGGAACTGGTGTGGCTACTTGTTCCAAGATTCCATCAACCCCTGAGGCCTCTTTAAATGCAGGTAAGCAGTTTCAACCAAGTTATTAAAATTGCTAAAATCGCTGGCATTTTTACCCCAGTTCTGGCAAATAGGGATTTTTCCAATTTGTAAGAAATTATTTTAAAGAAAATATGTGCGAACATAAATAATTGAGTTAATGCCAACAGTATGGCAGAAAATATACGTGTTAGTAATATTAAAGCTAAATTATTTTTAGGTGCTGAGAATGTTCATAAACAACAAAAATTATATGAGTCATATACACAAGGTTTTTGGTAAAGTTGTATCGGCTATAGAAATAAATGTTTTCCCCTAAAATGTTTTATAACAACATTTAATGGCGAAATTTACTGTATATCAGAATTTTGATTGATATAAAATTATGTTTTGGGCATAATTCGAATGAAAATAATCTATTTCCTGTTGTTAATAATGTCTAATTTTATGCAGATCCTAACTTTTATATCTGTAGTCCTCTGTGATATCCAGGACATTCATAAGAGTATTTAGGGGTATTAAAAAATAACAAATTTATTCTTTGTTTTCTGGTATTCATACTATGATGATTAAACCAAAATATTATATATTTCGATAACATGCAGTCGTAAATGTCTGCTTCATTTATCAGTTCTTGTTGGTAATAGTAAATTAGAAGTTTGCAGGCGGGAAGATTTGTTTAGTAGAATGCAAGTCTTAATGAAGTCTGGAGTGTCATTTTTGTGTGTTTGATCGATTAGATTCTCCGAGGCGCTCACTTGGGAAACTAGTCTGCTAAGGGGCAAAGGTCACAGCAGCACTACAATAGCAGACAAAATGGCTGAGGTGACAAGGTTTCTTTTCGAGCAACGAGTGTGGTTTTTTAAGTGTTATTGGAAATATGTGAAACGTGATTGAGGTGCAAAGACGATGATGGGCAGAAATCGATACTGTTCCCCATCACATGTAACAATGACACAATTATGTGGCAAGTTTGAGAGGGGTGAAACTGTGAGTGATGTGAAGAAAGGACGGCGTGGCAGGAAGGGAATGACAACGGACGAAGGAGCTGTGAGGGCTCTGTTTCACACACTCGCACTTTCATCCGAGAAGCTGAAGTCTGTATGGTAACCAGCGCATGCGTCAGGTGCCGGTAAAACAAGTTTACTGCGCATTTTAAAGCAAGTGAATTGAAGGCTCTACATTCCCATGTTACTTCACACTGTGAATGAAGACGACCCAGACAGGCGAGTCGAATTTTGTGAGTGGGTTATGAACATGTGAAAAGACGACGAACATTTTACTGATGTGATTATGTGGTCCGATGTGGCAAAGTTTAAATTTGATGGAAATGTCGATTTCCATAACAGTGTTTACTGAGCCAACTAAAATACCCACACTGTGGTAGAACATGTATTTTTTCTTTCTGGGTTAACAGTGTGGTGCAATATACTTACCAAAGGACTTGTGGGGCAATTTTTCTTCGATAGAATGGTTGAGTCATTGAGTTGAGACATTTGGGTGTCTCTTAACATCGAGGTCTTGGCAGCCGAGGAGGGTGAAATGAGATGAGAATGGAGCAGCGCCGGAATGCAAGGGTGGGAGAAACGGGAGATCCCCGAGAAAACCCACTTGCGAAAATCTGGGATTGACCCTGCCGGGGCATTGAACCCGGTTCGTCTTGGTGAGAGTTGAACAGTCTAGATCCTCAGCCACCGCGGCCCCTCTACAGAGTGGTGGCAGATGAATGTTACCGTATCATGTTGCAGGAAAACGTCGTGCCAACTGTTCACCAACTCAGCCCAGATGACAATTGCTTTTACCAGCAGGATGATGCATCACCACATTAAAATCGAGACTCATAGTCGCTTATGGATAAAATATTTCTTCGTTGGTGGATAGACCGACGAAGAAGTATTGTGCATCCAGCCAGATCTCCAGATTTTATTCCGTTAGATGTTTATCTGTGGAGAACTCTGAAGAACACTGTGCACGCAACAAAGTCACCAACACTGGATGTTATGGGAGATGCAGCTGCTGTGATCGTCTGTGAATCCATTCCCATTGAAACAGTTGCCACCGTTTGTCGTTCTGTTCTACGCCATTGCAGACGATGTATTTCTGCTGTTGGTGGACATCCTAAACATTTGTAACTGTTACCAACATTTTCACGAATAACGACCACATAAAAATGGTTACACCCGAAGTATCTTACATGACATAGTGGTATGTTCCATGCATTACAATACTGCAATCGTTCGCAAAGTGTTTTCATATGAAAACATGTAGTGGGAACAGTAGAATAATTCCCGTATAAAGAACTAACGTTTGCAGGTAGAATTAAAATCTTTTGTAGACTCACAAGTTGACTTATTGTGGATCTTCGATATTTGTTCACTTATCGTGTGAAAAGTAACATAACATAGGTTTTAAAAAGTTCGACTGAAAAGTTTATGTATAATTACGCCAGTCCTCATTTCAGAATATCCCTTAATTTGAAGGGTTCCTTATGCCATTGTGACCAATATCTGGCTTCAAGAGGATCGTATTTGTGTTCGCCTTTATATTTTGAAAAAAATATCAAATGTTGTCAACACACTAATATAATCCACCAAGGTGGGATGCCATTGTCGATTATGTTTCATCAAGTATAGGTAGTAATTATAAAAACAAGAAATTTTAAACAGATTTTGACTACGTATGAAATTGCAACATTTTTCTTGCATCACATCATGAAAATGTTTACGCCACTATTTGCAGCTTTAAAACTGAGATCATGTGTCTGCAATAAGACTTCATCTCGTAATTAAAAGCCAATTTTCCTCACATTTCGAGTATGCCTCTGCACCAAATTCTTATTATATTTTTAACAGAATTTCGCAGCTTTTGTCCAAACTTCCTTTATCTCTATGCTTTGCAATGCATTAAAAACAAAAGTATGAAAGGACCCAAGAGTTTATAATAAGATTAAAAGTAAACTTTCCAAAAATATCGGATGGAATACACATTGTTTGTTTATTTTAAACAGTATTAGATGCTAAAGGCAGCTGATATAATAGTGTCTAGTTTCTGGTGTGTCCCAGTCTGAAATGCGCACAAAACTAGCTTAAGATTCCTGGTGTATCTTTAGACAATATTGTCTTGTAAATAATATAGTAATTTTTCAATTAATTGAACCACCCGTGAAAAAGGAAAGGTGTTAATTTGAAAAGAAATCATGTATTTCGCATTGACAGCCATGATCAAACAGAAGCCCCAAAGATAGAAAATTACCTTTGATTTACACCTTGCATATATCTGAGAATTTCAAACTACGCAAAGCGAACATGAAGACAAATTTACTGAAACTGTCGACAATGATTAACATTCGTGTGAAACGTAAATAAGAATAAAGAAGCGTCCCAGACACATCTAGGTATATATGTTCTCAAGGGAAACTTGCTACAAACACTGAATCGTCCCTGGCAACTTTTCAATCTCGAGACTTTGCCTTCTGGCAGTTCTCACAATTCTGTGTTCAGCATTCGATTTCCTTCTGCATGTTCGATGAATAGAGCATCTCTTTAATGCAGCATGTCCATTCCTACTTCTCTTCCGTAATTACGTTTGTGATTATACTTATAAATCATGCTTCCCAAAACTTGTGGCATATAAGTCTTTCAAAAGTCCCATTTTAAACCATATAACCAATTAACTCTTTAAGAATATCGCACAAACCCTGCTTTCCACCGATAAGATCAGCCCTGATGCGAAAATACTCATCTTTTTTATTTTGGTGGTCTTTTTTTACATATGTGTGAGGAAATTGTTCCAATAGTTTTGATTTTTCCGTAGCTGTTTATAGGGGTGGCGGAACCCTCGTGCTACGCTGTTCTCCAATTAACATATAAAAGGCATATCCTCGAAGAGGTGAAACTTATCGGAGCCAAAAATCTTTGAGAGGACATCTGCTCCTCCATTTTCTATCACTTTTACATGCTTTACCATGTGCTTGCAACAACCTTGAAATCAACTTGTTGGTTTACATGTAGGTAACACCAAACTTAGATACTGGTTGTGAAAAGCAAAAATTCTTTATGTTCCAAATAATCTATGAACCTTTTCATGTCAAAGAGAGAAGCCAATACCTCATTTTCATACACAGTGAAATTTTGCTCTGTTGGTGTCAGTGTCATACTAGCATAGGTGAATGGGACAAGTCCTTGATACGCCTCTTGACATAGAACAGCCCCAAGGACTACTGGAACCACATGTACTTGAAAAAAATGGCTTCTCAAAATCCTTCATATGAAGCACTAGTGGAGACAATTTTTTTTTTTTTTTTTTTTTTTTTTTTTTCCCATATTTTGTAGTATATTTACCTAAATTTATCCCGAATTTAACTCGATACTTTTCTGTGTATAAACATTCAACACTTCATTCTATCTTGCGAATTGGGATATCAACTTAGCGTAAAACTCCAACATGATAGGAAATCTCCTAACTCATCAGCTGATATCAAGGCCTCGATGTTAAGAGCCACCCAAATCTCTTCAATCGCACTAACTTCTTTCATAATTTTTTAAGGAGTGAAGTTAGTCACTGCTAGAAGAATTTTCTATGGGTCCATTAACAACTTGCTCTCTGCAATTACAAAACCCAGTTGCTTCAAATGTTTTACTGCCCATGTTATTTTCGCTGAGTTTTCTGTGAGTCCCTCATCTCTCAAGGCAGTGAGGATAGTACAACAAAAGAGTTCAAGATTCTCTTCAAAATTGTTGCTGAAAAAAATACATTGTCAATATTAGTAAATATATAGTTATACGATTATTTACCCAAATTATTAAAAAGAGATTCAGGACCTTGCCTACAGTCCACAGTTGATGCCCATAAACAACTTCATCAATTGGAAGAGTTCCCATGATATTAAAATGACAGAACCTCATGGGAATATGGGTAAAAATCGCATGGTAAAAATGCTGAAATGAGATATAAGATTTAAAAGAACCTCACTTTGCCTACAAATTGAAAGACAGATTTTATTGCTGGCAGATGATCCTTGACAATATTATCTTTGGTGTACTTGAAGGAAATCGTATAAGATCCTATATTTCCTTGGAGAGATCTTGAGCAACATGAAAGTTGGGGTCACATACACAGTTTTAGAATCTGCTGGAATATCTTGAAGTTTTAGCCCGTTTGTAAATAACGTAAATATTTTCATTGCATGGAGGGATAAGCACAATGTAACGGTTGTCATAGGCCTAGTGTCTTTTAATTTTAGTTCAATAGTGGTCGTATAAATTCTAAATACGAATCAGTGGAAAACCACTGAATCGCAGTGAAATTCAACGACTCGAATTAGTGAAAATGGATCGATTTGGAATGAATGTAAAACCACTGATTGTTTCAGTGAAAATATTTCACTAGTTGAATAAGTGACGGCCAATTGCAGCGGCGAATTAAATATTGTTTTTATTGAATATAGCCAAATAATTAAGATTAATATAAATATTTGCGATAGTTTACTATTTATATTACGCAATTTACCATAAATATAAAAAGTAAGAAAATATCTACAGTTGGCCAGGACTGAACTCACACACTCTACCAATTTAATTTCAGGCTATTACCTTACCATCTGAGCTACCAAATCAAGCCAACAATCTGTGGGAAAGAAATTATCACAGTTCCTCATCGAAAGCGTGTAGTTTAAATTGTATGCGCTTACTTTTCGTTTTTGGTTTCATTGGTACCGTTAGGACTGTTAAATCGAATAGCACATTAGAACGCACTCTCCTCACCAGATTATACGCAGTCTAAACGTTCAAACAGAGCGCTGTGATGATTACATGACATCAGCTAAATTAAAGACAAAAAAAACGGAATGAAAGACTGAATGTTCATGTTAACTCATAAAATGTTGTTTTTAAATGCGAAACACGTTTTCGAAAGTATTTTGTATTGGTTTTATAGTTTTTTGCGTTGTTATTTCACTTGATACACATTGTTAAACAGCCATTTTAACACGCTGTTTAACTGATCTATAAGTCAAAAAACTAATTGCTGAAAAACAGTGAAAAAAATTACAAATTAATCTGTGGGAAATGTCATTGAATCAAAAAGTAAAGGAAAACTGGAATTTTTTCCACCAATTCATTTGTTAAATTCACTGATGTGACTGTTGAATTAGTCAAATATTCTTAACTGGTTGAATTCTCACTGATTCATATTTAGAGTGTAATGCCCCAACCGAACCATGACAACATATGGAAATTCATTTGGGCAATGACTCTAACTTATCCTAATGGATCATATATAAGGATTCCAATTGGATCATAGCTAAGGATTCCATCTGCATCTCCCTAGTCTTAAAACACTAGTGCTTAAGCCACAAAGCTGTTATTTACAAAAATTAAGTAAATTGGGAGCGCGTCCAGGATTCAAAACTACATTGTTTCATTGTTTACATCCGAGCGATACGCAGAGGTAGGAATCTCAGCTGATGCCTTAACTGTTGATGTTTTTGAATAAATATATTTAGAATACTGGGCAACGGTCGGAAACCAATATATTTTAAGTTTTACCGCTTTACATTTTAGTTTCCTGTTAAACTTGTTTTACTGAGATATTTGTGTCATTATTAAGTTCCAATAAAATGCACTAACCAACACTGTTACTATACTAATTGTCACAAATATACAAACAAACCCTCGAGCTGTATTTTTGAACGAAGGTAATCGAATGAGTGGCCAAGTGTGTAAGTAGTACGAATATAACAATTCTGGGGCAACGGGATACAGGATCGGATTCGAATTCAGGTTGCCGCCATGTTGTAAAGTCATCCGTCCACCTTATTTTTCCCCTTTTTCCCTCAAAATTTCTCTTTTCCCTTAAAAATTTGCCCTTATTCCCATTTGCAAAAAAAGGACCACCAAAAATCTCTCATTTTTCCCGTAACAGACGAGGTGGATAAGCGATCATGGGGACCTTGGGCCAGGGCAAGGACCTATACCCATTGACCTTGACCATTGACCTTTGGTTCCCAAAAATAAAAAAACACCCAAAAATTCCGAAAAAAACCGGAAATGTTATTATTAAAAATTATTTTAAAAACTTAGAATTTATAATTAAACGTAATTAAAAATTTATTATTAAAAAATTGTTTTAAAAAATTTATATTTCTGGAGATCACCCCTCGCCCATACTCATTCCACCATCGTGGTAGGTGCAACCGACGACCATCTTGGTAGGCGACTGCCATCTTGGTAGGTGACCACCATCTTGGTAGGCGATCACTACCACGATAACTGACCACCATCTTGGAGGGCGACCACCATCTTGGTAGACATAACCTATTCGCCATTTAGATGCAGACTACCTCGACCTTGACCTTATGACCTTGAATAACTTTGAAAACCAAAATTTGAGAAAAAATACATTAAAGTCAACAAGCATATAACATTACTTACTACTACCACCATATTAGATGTAAGACTACCTCGGCATTGACCCCGTGACCTTGAATGACATTGAAAACAAAAACACTAGAAAAAATACATAAAAGTCAGCGAGCATAATACATTACAGAATACGACCATATTGGATTCAGGCAACCTTAAACCTTGACTCCGTGACCTTGAATGACTTTGAAAATAAAAACTCTAGTATAAATAGGCCTGTATAAAAATCAACAAGCACATTACGGTACTAACTAATCCCACTATGCAGATGACCTTGACACACTGTGCAAGGTAGGTTATGTAGGTACTTCACTTTTGAGGACATGTACCGGTCACAAGAGACCTGCTTGCAGTAAAGTTGGTACTTAGGTCCTGAACAAGAAATGCACTTCACCTATGCAGGTCTTCGCATGTCTCAGTAATCTGTCGCTATGGCTGAACTGCTTACCGCATACGACAGGGAGACTTGACACAATTAAAGCACACATGTCGCCGTACATTATGGTCTAAAGTAAATACCTTATCACAAAAGTGACATTGATGAGTATATAGTGGTTCAGACAAAGACTTGGGCAGGCCTGTTGTAGATGTAGTTGCTGGAGCTAAAGAATCAGGCAACGTCAGCAATAATATTCCATGTTTCATGTACCACTCACGAATGATACTGATGTAACTACCATTAACTCTGGAGTGCACGAAGACATCGCACATGCAGAATAAAACTTAGATGCATAAAACTTAGATATGAAGAGGCAAAACCTAGACGAGATGATCCACCATTCACGGAAGGTGCTGTCAAACTAAGCCTTTCAGCTTATCTCCAAATACTGCTTATAATATACGGGATGCAAGCCCTCTTACGTCATATTGACTTTGAACCAATCGTATTACGTATATAATACATTGTTTGGACACCGACCAGCCAATCACCATCATGTGATTGCTGCCGACCAATCGCACGGGCCCATAAATGACCCCTGATGACACCTAAATGACACCACCACCAACATTTTGATCCCTAATTAACTTTGATGACACTAAATGACCCCACCACCACTACCTTGACCCCTAATGACCCCAAATGACCCATGATACATTGACCTATTGACCCAATGACCCATTGATCCATAGCACAATTTGGAATTTTTACTGAACAATGATGCACCACGACAGGCCACCACCGAGCTTCCCAATTGGTCGTCGCACGAAAAGGACTCTTCGTACAGACCGCCCTCTCATGCCGCTGAACATTTTGAACATAGGTGAAAACTCGATCGCTGAATCGGCACTGTCAACAACCAGTTACCAATCATGCAGGTTGTGGCTCCATCGTCGTTGAGGTCAAAGGCAGGCCTTCATATTCGCAATTCATCTTCGCGGTATCGAAGCACTCTGAGAAAACCCAAATAATTCTTCGCCACGAATAAATCATGCATGTACTATCATATATATGAGACAGGAATATACATAATTATGAATAGTTAGATACTATAGGAATATACATAATTATGGATAGAGTTATATATAATATACGAATATACATAATTTTGTATAGAATAAGTTTAAGATCTGCCTGTTTTCTTTGGGGTGTACAATTATTTCAGTTTTCTCAGGGTGCTTCCATACCACTAAGACGAATTGCGAATACGAAGGACTACCTTTGACGTCGACAACAATGGAACTGCGACCTGCATAATTGCTAACTGGTTGTCGCCAGTGCCGACTCTACGATCGAGTTTTCACCTATGTTCAAAATGTTCAGCGGCATGAGAGGGCGGTCTGTACAATGAGTACTTTTCGTGCGACGACCAATTGGGAAGCTCGGTGGTGGCCTGTCATGGTGCATCATTGTTCAGTAAAAATTCCAAGTTGTGCTATGGGTCAATGGGTGAATATGTCATCGGTCATTTGGGGGTCATTAGGGGTCAAGATAGTGGTGGTAGGGTCATTTAAGGACCATTTAGGGTCATCAGGGTCATTTAGGGTCATCAAAGTTAATTTAGTGGTCAAAGTGTTGGTGGTGGTGTCATTTAGGTGTCATCTGGGGTCATTTATAGGCCATTAGAGGTCATTTAGGGGTCAAGTTGGTGGTCGTATGTTGGAGAGGTAATGTAGGTGTAATTTATGGGTCAGTCTTGTGAGGGGTCAGCCTGTGAGGAGTCAGAGGCTCACTCCCGCATGAGATGTATCAATGACCCCGTGCGATGATTTCATTTAATTAGCGGATACGCACTCTACCACACGAATATGTAAACAAAGCTAATTAGAAAATACTCTTTTTTAAAAACCCATAAGGCCCATCGTTTATGAGAAATATTACATACAAGGTCAAAAAACCATTGTAGCAAACACGTGGTGTTCCAATTAGATAAATGTGAGGCGATGTGGCAATGCTACAACTAATGTGTCGGTCGTAAGACATACGTAGAGGTGGTGGAAAATAGAGAAAATTATTTCATGATTGGCTGAACAGCAGCGTTTTTAAGACCCATCGCGAAAAATAATGAAAGAATCCTGACGAACATGTGTACAGTATGTTTAATCCTAGCAAACAGCCAACCTTTCCCACGATAAACCACCATCTCTAGGCATACGGCAAAGGATGGAGTCGAGCTCTGTAGTGCCAAGAGACCACATGAAGATCAAATGCAGTGAGTAGGGTTACTGGGACATGGCAATGACCATGGGTGAATCCGGCGGCCAAGCTCCGTGCATGCTGCATGCATGCAACACGCTATTTTACCAAAAACTATTTTCTACTTAGTTTTGAACACATATTCGTGTGTTGAAGACGGTACGCACGAATTACCTGACACTGTGTGTGTGTGTGTGTGTATATATATATATATATATATATATATATATATATATATATATATATATGCGTGTGTGTGTATGTGTGTGTACAGGGTTATTCATCTAAGCTCTTCGCCCCATATATCTTTCGAACCGCTGAAGGTAAAGGAATTTTGATTTCTGGTTCGTAAATGGCACAACGGAATCATAGGACACCATCTATATCTGTTACGAGATGAAATTAGGTACTGATACATCGATTTCAACTTTGGTTTATTAAATGGGACTATACCTATTTCTCCCAATTACATAACAAGTTATTAAGCGGCGAGTTCAAACGACGTGATTGTTTTGAAAACCCGACGGGCAGTTTTTGAGATACAGGAGGGGTGTTCATAGGTGTATGCATTCGATTATATCTGTGGCGGGGTAGGTTGTACCATCCGCTGGGAGATGTCCATCGGCGTGATCTCACACAGGTGACACACTCGCTGGTGGTAGAGTAGCAGATGTATCTAACGCATGCGGAAGTTTGTTTGTTGGTGTTGCTGTTGATGTTACAGACTAACGACACATGCATTTAGTATGATGTTCGTAGCTATATTACTATTCATTCACCTGGTAATCGTGCCTGTTTCATAGTCCACAGGAATGCAACATCTCCAAGCGGTTGATGTAACCTACCCCGCCGCACCTACAGTAAAATTATATATATATATATATATATATATATATATATATATATATATATATATATATATATATATCTGCAGTCCAACTAATTGTGTGAACTTATTGTGTGAATTCTGATTTAACGGTCGGAAATAGCGGATACTACCCCGGCGACCCTTTTTTATTGCTTTTAAAATGCTGGTTACTAGCATGTATAAAATTTCTTCAGATGCAAGGTTACAAAGTTCTAAGCAGTTGGAGGTGGCCAACCCCTATTTAATGTATGAAGGGGAGTACTTTCCGTAATACCGTTTTTTTGTGGTGACCTGCCTTGTAAACATTTGCCTGTATGGCAATTTTCGTTTCTTAATAGTAAGTCATTTCCAATTTATCATTGTATAACACATTTCCAATTGCAAAGCTCCAGGGCATCTAACACACTCATAAATCACTTTAATCCATTTGTCATTCATGTGTTTACCTATTAATTTGTTTTAAGGATGCCGCCCGTGCCGGGTTATCATAGATTAACGACTCGTCCTGTATAAAGGCTGTTCGCAGTAAAGTCAGCACTTTTGAAATCAGCCTTTGAAAAATATCACTTCTCCTATCTGCACATAATTTAACGGGAACAATAACTGGCATGCGGCTAGTGAAGCTGGTAAAGACGGAGGGAAAGCAGTTCCGTATCTTAAAGATGATGTAAAATAATATGTTCAACATTTTTGAATACTGAAATTATTAATTTTGCTTTCGATTTTTTTTTGTCGCATATAAGACTTAATGTAGGAATTAACGAATTGGGATAACCCTTCACTTGTACAATAATTTTTGAGTTTCACTTAGCCGACGTATGATAAAGTGATCAGGCCCATGGCAATGTTGATTTCAAGTATGGCGGAACAATACACAATGTGCATGTAAATAGATATTAACCAGGGCTTTCATTATTTCTCAGTTTACCGTGAACAGCCTATGTATATATATATATATATATACATAGGCTGTTCACGGTAAACTGATATATATATATATACATATATAGGGGATTCTCATTTAGACCGACAACAAACTTCGGGAGGTGATTTTTCATGAATAAGTAAAAGGAAAACGTATGTGACACTTTTTACCTAAACCGAATATTAAGGGAGGTATGAGCCATAAAAAAAAAAATGAAAAAAAAAAAAAAACAAGATTTTAAGAAGCCGTATTTGTGCAAAATATCGGCTCTTACGTCGAAGGTCCCATTAACATACAATAATGTACCGAGAGTTGCATTGTATTTTACTTCGTTACTGATATTTTGCACAAATACGGTTTAAAACCTCGTTTTTTAAAAGTTCCCCTACCTCCCTTAATATTCGGTGTAGGTATAAAGTGTCTCATATGTTTTCCTTTTACGTTTTCATGAAGATTCACCTCCCGAAGTTTGTCGGTCTAATTGAGAAGCAGCCTGTGTGTGTGCGTGTGTTTGTGTGTGCCTGCGTGTGTGTGCGAGCGTGTTTGTGCGTTTGTGTGTTTGGTGTGTAAATAAAAAGTTTAGATACATTGTAGGCGAACACCAGAGATGGCGGTGTGCGTGTCTGACAGCAAAAAGAACGCTGAACAAATGACAGATACGGGTAGAGGAGGGGGGAGGTATACACGACAGGTAGACGGCGCGGGATAAAACACGTCCGGCGAGGGATGGCAGTGGCGGGACCGCGGCGTGTCCGGGGACAGTTGGCAGTTCCGCTCGCCGCGCCAACAGGCGTGACCGACCAGTGCAATAATGTCCGCACCCCCCCCCCCCCTCAACCTTCGCTTGTCAACCTCCTTTGACGAGGGGGGTGGGGACTTGTATGTGGGAGGGGCGGTAGGTGGGGAGGACTACAATGTTTGAGCTGCAGCGACGCCCACTTTTCATTAGCGTCATTGCCTTGCCGTCGGCCAGGCCCGTCATTAGCCGAGGGCCCGCACACGTGGCAAATTATAGTGCGAAATAACCACACAAAGCATGTCCTTCCCCGTCCTCAAAACCACACGGCAGGACATCACAAGCGTTTCCACCCCTCCCCCCTCACTCTTACACCCCCTCCCTTCCCGTTCTTCACAAACTCCTGTCCTCGAAGCGCTGACATTTCCCGTTGAAGGAATTAAACCTCCCCTTCCCCTCCACGACGACGCAGAACAGCTTAGCACTTAGAAGCCCAATGGCCGAAAGTGTGTCCCGAATACCAGCAACACGTTATGGATAGAGACCTGCCAAACTCGCGTTATTATTTGAGGTCATGTTTAACTTAAAACACATGAACCTTTGGAATACTTTTTTCATTGGACCATACTTTGTGTGACACACTCTGGGTGACTGCACCAATAAAGGAACACTTCACAATTGTGTGCCCCAATCACGTGTAGTTTAGTCAGAAGGGGCGTGGCTTCACATCTATGCAGCAGCCAATGAATAAACGACGCCGGCTCTAGTGCATACGGTACTGTGAAGTTCAGTCTGATGTCAACTAATAACGTGAATTTTTCATACATCTAGTTATTTCAGCATGACACGACGCTCATTGCCCGACAAAGCATGAAGATCTGAAATAACCAGAAGCTCTCCTGGACCCTGGATCAACTATTCTATAACTTTATCGTGTTTACTGTGAGCATTTGCATGATGACGAGAGACAAAACGACAGTTACTATGGTCGCGCCGGCCTAAGGACGGACATGTCTACCCACATGAAAGAGAGAAACTGTACGACTTGCAAATCACCAATACCGCAGTTATTGCCTGTTCACGGTCAACTAAACAATTTTGAACACTCTGCTTAAGATCTACTTGTATGCACATTGTGTATTCTTCCACCTTATGTAAGGCCGTGTCTCAACTCGAAAGTGTCGCCACTCTCACTTGCCACTCTCAATCTGATGCACTCTGGTGCACTTTAGGGAATTGAGACTTGTGCCCTCTGTAAGCCTTCGGCGTTATTTATCTGACAGAAAAAGTAATACATAGTGAGAATATAAATATTGCTGGCCTTTCACTTTCCTCGAATAAATGTAAAGTATTTTATGAAATAGTAACTTATTCTGATTTGTTACATTTTTGCATGATTAAAAACATAATTGTTATGTGCAATCACAGTATTTAATCATGTGCACACAATTAACCTAAATGGAACGTGAACATAACAAAAGCATTATTTGTCATGTTCCACATAAAACGGAATATTGTTGTTATTGCACATTTCACAATCGCAATGATTAATTTAAGTCGATAAAATATTTCTAACTCTGCTTTAGAAACAACAAAACATATGTCTGGATATCTGAGGTTAGACTTGAAAACAACATGACCGCCAGAGAGGGTGCGAGAGTGAGCACTGAGTGTACATCGTCGTTCACTCTCCCTCTCGCGCTCTCTCCTCGGAGTTGGGACAGCAGAGAGGACTCTCTGTGACGTCAAGAGTGAGCGAGAGAGTTCTCTCTCGGCGAATTGGGACACGGCCTAAGATTCACATTGACACGGGCCTCGTCACTTTGTTCATGAGTCGTCAAGTGAAACTGAAATAATTAGAAAAGTAAATATTTAAAAAATCTTCTAATTTTTACACTTCGATGTGTAAAAAAAACATAAAGCGAAAGAAATCATTTATGTTGCCAGAACGATTACCTAACACTTTTGATTCTACTCTAAGATACGGAACTACTTCCAATCCATCGTTAACATCTTTACTGGCCGCATTTCCCTCAGGGCGCCCGTATAATATATACGCAGGCAGGAGCAGTGACTTTTTTTCTGAGGTTGATTTCAAAAGTGGTTATTTTATCGTGAACAGCCTTTAGATGGCAGGCGGGTAGACGAATCTGCAGGCACTCCCTCCCATAGGCCGTACAGCCGTCGTCCAATGGTTTCCTTTCCCGGAGAGAAGTTGCCCGACTTTGGCAGAGCTCCCTTGTCCTAAGTTACAGCGCCGCTACTATAGTTGCTGTGTTTATGTGTTGTTCTGTAGCGCGTCTCTTTAACTGCTGTCTTTGCTGATGTCGCGTAGCTTCGGCAAATCTGCAGACACTTTTATTTTACGTGACTACGTCTTTAAATTTGCAACCATACTGGGAGGCAATCCAGAAAATTCGATGATAAAATCGGGGGATAGAGTTTGGCATTACAGCTCTGAATCTATAGTCTACATTCAAAATTCAATTACACCACTCGATTGCGAAAGGATCAAAGAATATGTTACTTTGAGTGAGGGCTGCGAAGCATTGCGTGCAGCGGGGAGGTTTTTTTTGGGCAGGGAGGGGGGTGGCATTTTAAGTTAGTTTCGCCGCGTCTCATAACTTCCGCGTAATATAACTTTCGGCTAGGAGAAGCTACGGCGCTCGTTTGACTTTCAATCGACAGCTCTAGTCAATATCAATCGATAGCGTGTATAAAAACATCTTTGTGGCGTGGTTATGGTGAAACTGTATGACTTTAATGTAACAACTTAAGAAAACTTAACACAATGTCGGCCTTTACTCGTCAAAAAGCCAAGTCGAAATACAGAAATCGTATACGGTTGAAAAGAGCATCTCGAAAGCAATCCAGTGATACCCATAAAATCCAATATGATCGAGTGAAGCGGTGCCGGGAACGTAAAAAAAAAAATCAAGGTGGCCGAGCGCGTCAACGTAGACGTATTCACGCAAAACAAACGGCCGCTTCCCCAACACAGCCACACCCCATTAAAAATCAACAGTCTACTTGCTGATTTATAGATATATAGGTTTATAAATATATACACATAATTATAAACGGCACTTGTTTCTTAAGGATCTGATTCAACTATTTTGCAGAAGTTCCTCGTTTTCGTGTCATAATTTCAGTTTCACAGTAATTTAAGGCAAATGGTTGAAAATAGAAAATTTACAGTTTTCAAGTTCTTTAATATATTTGTATCTAATTATCACTCGGCTCTCAAGATCTCGTTGTTAAGAGCCACCCAAATCTCTCAAATAAACTCAATTCTAATTTTCACTGTCTGTTAGTTCCTGCTTGTCTAAAGGCAGAATCTTATTAATAAAATATAAATACGTTCTTGACTTTTTGCAATTAGCAGATAACACACAATGGAAGCCAAGCACAAAAATATTAAACTACCCGTAAAATGTAAATGTTCTATAATCGGGCATTGTTAGTAATTGTTCTGAATCCGAAATTATGACATGGAAATGAAAAGCGAAGAGATTTGGACGGCTCTTAACATCGAGGTCTTGAGAACCGATGAGTGTTATTGAGGTGAGTATGGAGAAGCGCCGGATTGAAAGGGCGGGGGGAACGAGAGATCCCCCAGAAAACTCGCCGACCAACGGTATCGTCCGGTACGATCCCCTCATACGAAAATCCATAGTGGCCCAGCCGGGGATTGAGCCCGGATCGCCTTGGTGGGAGGCGAGCAGGTTAACCGCTCCGCCACCGCGGCCCCTGGAAACGAAGAATTTATGCAGAGGAGGTGAAACTGAGACCTAAACCTTTCAAAGTGTTGCAAACTTAATTTTATTGTGTGCGCTGTACTTCTTTCAAGCCCCCTTCTCTCAGCAAATGAACAATGTGCTAATGCCAGCATATTAACCATTCACATATGAGAGCTTCAGGAACTTTACACTAATTCCTCTCCGCGTGCAGTGCGAATCATACATTTCTTTCATGTGCAACATGTCCTGAACGGTTTGTACGAATATGAAAACTTTTGAAATAAATGTGCACATGAAGATGCAACACCACTAATATTACGATACGGTAGTGACAACCAGATAGCAAGAGAGCTGGACAATTCGCGAGTTCAATGACCTGCAGGCTAGACTCTAAAGTCTTATGTACAAATATGTTTATATTAACAGCACATTGGTTGTCTGCTGTCACAGTGGAAGGAGACGACTGGATGTGTCAAACACCGTGTGGACCAATGACTAAAAGTTATATAAAAACACGTGTTTTGAATTCTAGCTTGTCTCGAAATGAATCCGTGAACGGAGAACGCTGGCCCGATCCTCGCTTTCCACTGTGACAGCAGGCAACCAATGTGTAGTTAATATAGGCGTATATCAGGTTTCTAGCTATATCTCAATACCCTACGGGCGTGCAAGCTGTCTTCTTTTGCTTATTGGCGCCGTGTCTATGTGAGAACACATCTTACTTGAATGGCCAATGAGAACTGAGTTACTCCGATACTATGCATCTGTGATTCTGAAGCAGACACCAATGACCCCGCAACACCTCGATCATCCAAACACGAAAGTTTATCTGAGCCAGTGTTTAAACACATTGAGGTCTGCACGCATTTACTGGCACTTAAGATAAATTAGAAGTGAGTCAGTCACCTATATCCACTACTGAAACAACACCGGTTCTGTTGTTGTGAGTGTTAGAACTCACCGTCGTCCTATTGGTCCATACCACACAGGACACTACCCTGTACTTTACAGCGTTCATTATTGGCCGGTCATCAACCAATGGAGAGCCGAGCTGATATTGACCTAGTCAAATGTCCTTCATCGTATAATAGGATTTACAATGAATCATGTCGCTTTGAGTGGCTATATAAAAAATAAAATCTATATTCAGCAATATCGTTGTTACTGTGCTGTGGTGTTCTTGTGAGGTCATGTTGAACACTAGCCGAACAAATATTGCACACCCATGCGAGTTTTGTTCTGAACAGCAAAGAAATTTTCAAATTAGCTTTGCTTGAGCTACGCCTGAGCATAGTCGAGGAGTATTATAAAATACAACTGGTCGTGAAATCTTTTCGTGAAAATTTGGGTGTCCATAGTTAATGCAAGTCATCCGGATTCGCACACAGCACACGAATTTTTGCACGTTATATAGTGCTGTCAGAGCTATTCTTTATCACTCACTTTTCGATTGACTTTGTGTTGCCTACCTCTCCGACCGCTCACAGTCTGTTTGAAATTTCCGCATGGATTATTCGCAAATGGTTCACCTGATAGCGTTGTAATAAGGCAACCTTTTTTCTGTTAATTTAGACGTGCTGATTTATAACTATGTGCATAATTGGCACACGTACACTGCATTGCAAGGCTTTGAGAGTTGGTCTAAAGGTACAGTTAATTTTTATGCTGCATATGTGCACATGCACACATGCACATGCACACACACATGCACAAACTGCATATGTGAAAGTTCTTTATGCTCTACAAATATATGCATATTTGGCACACTTAAACTGCATTACAAAACTTTAGAACTGAACTAAGCTGCAATTAGTTCTCAAACTATAGTTTAAAATTTAATTACAGTGGTTTAATTTTACGAGGTTATCACTGTTCACTACTATCCGGCAATTTTACAACGCCAAGTCCATATAACTTTGTGTTGGTTGGAAATTTTTTAATGCCACAGTAACTGTAAATATACTGTTCTTCCTGCCGTTTTAAGCGTAATAAATTATTTGGTTGAGACAACATTACTTAGAGGCTTGGTTAGCATTAAAACTTCAACAGTATGATTGCATTACTGTAATATAAGACTTTGTAAATGGTTAAGAATTTTGTATTACAGTAATATAAGACTTTGTAAATTGTTAACACTAAGTAACTTTGTCACAACATTATTTAACTTACTATTACATAAACTATTAAAGAAATACCTCAATAGTATTCTTTTTTGTTGTAGCAACATTAGACTTTTTTTTATGTGTGAAAGGATTTCTTTTACTTTATTTTTCTAATGCATATGAGTGTAAGAATTTGTAGATTTTGTAAAACATTCACTTTTCTAATTTTCCTTAGCCGACGCAATGATAAAGTGATCAAGCCATTGCAATGTTAATTTTACGTATGGTGGAAGAATACACAATGTGCATACCAGTAGATCTTACGTAAGGTTTTCAAAAGTGCTCAATTCACTGTGAACAACCTATATATTGTGTGATGAGCAATTAAGGGCCCCGCCTACCTGGAACTTTATTCCGCGTTTGATGCTGAGAAGCGTGCGAGCGATAAGAGCAAAGCTACCACACGCTACAAATGCGGCATCGCCGCTACGCGCAGGGTTCTGAGTTGGCGCGCAGTGTTCTCTATGGGACTTTCAGCGGTCACCCTACAATTTTATTGGTGGAAAGTCTGTTGCTACATTATTAAAAATTTCCGTATATTTACGTAATGTTTTACGGAAATGTACAGTGTATATCCGGAAAGGCAATCCGTAATGACGAAAAACGGAGTTAATTCCGTAAATACAAAACACGGAAAGTCTTCGTATTCCCTTTGGCTTCGAGTTACGGGGACGAACAGTGTCGATTCTACACGAAGATTTCTTCGCTTCTGTAACAAGAAAATTGTCGTTTCTGAGGCAGTTAGGGTTATCCACGCGACTATGACCTATTCTTTCAAACATTAAAAAATAGCATCAGGCATCTGTAACATTTGGCAACACTACAAATACACTAAATTTAATAGAAACTGAATTTCTGCTTTTGTCTTTCGAATATAAATATTTAAAGTTATACTACAATTTTCAAGTGAGATTTGTAGTTAAATGGTTAGAGTCGTGATCTGGTATTTTTTAGCTCGGTTTCAAACCTCACATAAGTACAAGATATTTTGACTTTTTTAATATCATTGTTTATACACGGTAGAACACCCACATAACGAAAATTAAAGATATTTTCATTATATCTTTTTATTTTAAAAGGGAAGTACATAAAACTAACTTGGACATTAACGGAGAGGTTACGTGACATTTACGGAAAGTCCATTTCTGAAATTCAATGTGTCCGTAGTTTTACGGAGAGTTTAGAGACACTTCTGGATACATTTTTACCAGAACTTTTCCGTAAAATTAAGGAAATTTTTTTTAACAGTGTAGGTTCAATGCTTGTCCCTCGATTACTTCTGTGTATATATTACGCGTATATTTTGAGATACGGCACTTTGAAAACAGCCGTTTTTAGCTCTGTTTTGAGTACTCCGAAATTGTGTTTCTGACGTGCGTGACATCTTGGAAGTGACCGACAGGCATTGTCTGCAGTGTGGGTTCTCTTCGTAGCCTAGTACACTGGACGCACGTTTAACGGTTTTGTAAAAAAAAAAAATCAGGATTTCAATCATACTGCAATAACACCCCTTACTATGTGTCACATTTTCCACCATCACTTTTGAATATCATCTGAAAATAAAAATTAAGGTCTCATACCGAGGAAAACCCGTCTGAAAACAAACATCTTGGCGTTGTCCAAGAGAAATTTAATATTCGGCGCAGCCAAGAATTCTCTGGTCGGGTAAAGCGTGGGAGGGGGGAGCTATGTGTATAATATATATATATATATATATATATATATATATATATATATATATAATGCAATGGTAGATGCATGGAACAGGTATTGCGAGATCGCCTTTACGCAACATCTTAGAAGTTGAAGCGCTTTACCCTCCTACATGCAAGGGTAAATGAAGCATACTACAGTAGCCGCAGGATATCTGAAAGCCTGAATGTCGGTTATCTGAAAGCCTGAATGTCGGTTACTGCTACCCACAAGGCTGGCGCTCGGGAGGAGATGAGTAAGCGACTACGCATGCGCAGGGAAGGCCCGTTTCACTCCTACTATCAGATCAGAAAATATGAACCTTTTTTTGCCGTCGGGAGGCGAAATTCCGCAACATTTGCTTGTTCGCTGTGTTCGTAGCCCCTACTGTTATCTGAAGTTGGAATTCGAGCGTGCATGCAGTAGGCGTTGTGTAAAACTACGGCCGTGAGAAACAGCTTGACGTTTCATCAAATATACACGTTTTATCCGTTTTTTATATTAAGAATCTTTTAATGTCACGCTGACATCGCGATTGTGTATTTGAGTTTGTAAAAATGTGTTAGGATTTGGATACACGCAATATGTCCTTATAGTGTTTGTCATCGGTGTGGTGTTTTGAAAGTATGTGTGTTCTGAGAGACATATATGACAGTGGTATATTAAGTTTTGTGCGTTTTTTTTTCAATATGCCGCCAATACCATCAAAAATAAAAGGTAAAAAATGACACTTTCAGACGCGGGAAGTAATTTATAATCTCTTGACATTCATGGAGAACGAAGCCAAAGCTCTGGAACTGTCGATTCCCAAAGAAAAATCTCAACTGCGAGCAGCTGCAGCTACTGGTGTATCACGTAGCGCAGTGCAGAAGATAAAAGCGTAATCGAAGAGGATCCGATAAGAAGAAACAGAGGGCCTGTAAATTCCAGTTTGATGATTTTAACCAAGCAGTACTCCTTAGGAATGTATAGAACTTTTATGTAACAGAGAAATGTGTCCCAACCGTAGAAAAGTCACGGGAAAAAATTAAACAGGACATCGATTTTCGAGGCAGTAATACAACATTACGAAAACTTTTGAAAAAAGATTGGTTTTCGTTGGAAAAAGAAAACTAAATCGCAGCGTCTTATTTTGATTGAGAAATCTGATATACGACAGAAGCGAATTGAATATTTAAGATCTATAAGAAGATTCAGAAACGAAAATGGAAATGTCGTGTACATGGACAAAACACATATTTTGGCATCGCACGTGCAACAGAAATCCTGGAGTGATGACTCAGTGCACTGCCTACTGACACCTGTTTCGAAAGGACAGCGACTGATAATAGTTCA
Organism: Dryococelus australis; assembly: GCA_029891345.1. Taxonomy (NCBI): domain Eukaryota; kingdom Metazoa; phylum Arthropoda; class Insecta; order Phasmatodea; family Phasmatidae; genus Dryococelus; species Dryococelus australis. Next base: position 131,040,358 of record CM057009.1, read on the forward strand.
TGCTGGAGGTAAAAGTGGTTTTGTTCCAAATTCATTAGTGATGTGGAAGTCTCAACAATCTACATGAGACTACCATCACAACATGAACAAAGAAAATTACGAAAAGTGGTCAAGGAAAAAACTGGTACCAAATATACCTGTTAACAGTGTAGTCGTCTTAGACAACGCACCTTATCACAACGTCAGGATTAATAAATCGCCAACATCCAACTCTACGAAACCGGAAATGCAAGAGTGGTTGAGACATCACAACATTCCATTTGCAGATGATATGCTTAAGCCGACACTTTATGAGCTTATAAAACAGCACAAGCCTCGGCAAGCTGTCTGTTCGGTGGATGAAATATTGAAAAGTTACGGACACACAACTCTCCGTTTACCCCCCTTATCACCCAGACTTAAATCCTATTGAAAGTATCTGGTTTGAAGTGAAAGGAAAAGTTGCGTCACAAAACGTCACCTGTAATTTAAGCGATGTGCGACAATTCTGCGACAGTATAGGAGCAGACGGCTGGAAACCATGCTGTGAACATGTGAAGAAGCTTGAAAATGAGTATTACGACTTGGATGCTCGTTTCGACATTGACTTGGGTCCTTTTATAATAACGCTAGGAGGCGTGTACAGCGATAGTGATAGTGATAGAATGAACGACGGCTGGAATACGGGATCGTCAAGTGACGAAATGGAAGGCGTCACTGTGCTGGAATGCAGCAGTGCTTGAGAGTGGCGAGTAGTTAATGTTTTCATTTACAGTGTACACGCGGTTGTTGCCAGCCCTACTAGTTCCCTTCCTCCTCTGCCAAACCAAGCAGCGGTAAAGCTGTGACGTGTCCCCAGATATCCTGCGCCCACTGTACCTGCCATTGTGCGATCCTTACCTAAGCCGTATATTGGGGGTCACATATGGGAAGTTCTTCACAAATGTTTTGTCGTTCTTCTCCGAGTGTATTCCGTTCCCCATTTCCGATACGTTTCTCCTGATGCTTATACCACGATTTATGTTTCTTGTGAGCGTTAGTGAATTCGTGAAAAATTCTCTTTTAAGGAAATATGTCTCATTAATATACGAACAGAAATCAATACATATTATTCAACAAAAAAAAATTTCCAGTGACATTAGTTGGAGCATGCAAACGTCACTCAAAACCTTACATAGTTCTCGACATTCTTAAAGAATGTTAGCGTTTTTGCGTAGCTACTCTATCAGAGTAGTCTATAACTTATACGTGCCCGAAAGATAAACCAATCTGTGAGGGACAATAAGTTTCGAAATTTCCTGTAGGATCGTTTGTTTAAAGTTGACACGTAAGTGCTCCTTCGGTTGCCACCGGAACACTTAACGCCTGCTTTAAAATGACAATGATAATTTTGATGGAGTCAATGCGTCAATAAAACGGGGTCGATAAGTACTGGTGTGCCAGTGTGAGCGCATTATTATTACCTTTAATATTATTATATCTTGGTAGTGGTACTTCAGGACATTCTAAAGTAACTTTCCAAAATCCCGTGTTGTGGGTACGTACAAAACAAGAGAACACTGAGAGGTGTGTTTACTCTTAAGTGGACAGCGAATCACAGAAAAGCAGATCTCCTACTTGACTTCGTAATAATTGTGAATAATTTGGAGCAGTTGCCTCCAAAATGTAGGGCTTATTTATGCCTTTAAATTTTTACATTAACAACTTGCATTAGTAGAACTAATTTTTGTTTTTGACAAGTTATGAACATATTTTGACAGGCGCATGAATACTAGCTCGCAGGTTAACAGTAAGACTATTTTTTTTTTATAACGGTGGAAGAATACAAATCGCGCTGGATGTAAAAACTTTGCAAAGATTTCAGAAAAGTTCGATATCAAGTTCGGACACACTAAAGTGTCATTCAGGTTCACGTTAGCGCCAGTGCGCTAAGGCAATTTCAGTGTTTTCACAGAACATTTTTTTTTAATGCAGGCATTGAAAATTTTTTTCCCCCTTTCATTTATTGCTTGTCGGTATTCATGACCTAGTGAACTGAGAGGTATCATGCTGTTGTCGGAATGGCTCCACTCCTGTGCAACTTTATTGTCGTTCTTCCTCCTCCACCCCCTCCCCTCTTTACCACCCTCCTACCATCCCTACTCGGGTTTCTTTCCACAGACACAGCGAGATCTCACCCCCTGGCAGTGTCCGTCCCTTGCTCCAGTCGAGCCCGCTTGAGATTGCTTCCGCCGAGCAGAAAACCAATCGCTTCAACGAATTCAAAGTACGATATTCACTTCATAGGTTTATTTCATGAGCCATTGTGGAGGAAAGAATTTATTTTCCTCTGCTACTGCTCTCCGCTCGCCCAATTATCTTAGAAATCCTGATCCCCTTTTGTCGCACTGCGAATTGTCCAAAAAGATTTCTTCTTTTTTTTTGTGTGGGTGGCGCGCTGAAGACGGGGATGGTAGTGGTTGGTTTGAAATTTGTGAAGTGTAAGAAAGGAGAGTGGGTAGAAATTGTAGTGAGTGTTGGTCGGGGAGGGAGAGGAGGTGAAGGCGAACGCAGGGTCGGTTTTGTTATGTAGCGTTTTCGGGATGAGTTCTGTCCTTTATTTCTTCCCTTGCGAGTCTCTGTTCTGCTCGCCGACACAAAGGAGGGCGAAGAAGTAAACAAACTCGACGGTCTCGACAGGTAACACGCAACGCTCACAAAAGATCGAACGCGTTCGAGCAACGAATCTTTGTGATATTATTCACATGCTTCAGTTTCCCGCTTAGAATTTGAACCATGATACTCTTTACAATTTAAAGCCTGGGGTATCGTCAACTGAGAAGTAATTAGTGGAGCATCCAGTAGCTTGGGCAACAAGGAATTCGAAATGAAGCGGCCTCAACTTACGGTATTGGAACAAACACAAAGGCGTCGAGCGATTTCGGAAAGCCACCTTGAAAGCTAAATGAAGGTGGCAGAAACCGGAACACCAAGCTAGAGTCTTCCCGAAGTCGAGTCCTTTTTTTTTTTTTTTTACTAATGTGCCACCTCGCTCAATAGAATTTTCCTCGAAAAACATTTGACGGGTAATTTAAACGTCTGTAAATAGTTTTTTCTGCTAATTAATCGAAGTACCTGCTACGTTTATATGGAAATAACCATTATAAAGTGCGAACATAGCTTCAACGTGAGCATGCTCATCGAAGATGGCTTATTTTGAAAAAACTATAGATACAAAATTTTTCTGCAATTTCGAACATAAAACATTGAGTAAAATCTTCATATTTCTTTTTACTTTTAGCGACAAGCTAGGCTTAAAAAATCAACTGCAAAAAAAGTTTTAAAACCAAGCTTTTATTTACAAATGAACTAAAAAGTTAAAAATTATTATTGTAGTAGTTACGGAATTTTTTGAAATTGTAAGACGTGGTCGAACAACCGTAATAAACTTTAATACAAATTAATATATTTGTATCAATTTATATTTATTATATAAAAGCTTGGCACAACATAGAACGTATACGTCATTTGTGTATGCGTAGTAAGCACATATTTGAGTAAGCCTCTTAACTATTCGCTCCAAGCCTTTATATACTAAATATAAAATGATACAAAATATTGATTTGTAGTAAAGTTTATTAAGGTTGTTCGACCACATCTTACAATTTCTACAAATTGTGTAACTACTCATATAAATATATTTATCTTTTTTGTTCATTTATAAATAAAAGCTTGGTTTTTAAAAGTTTTTATAGTTAATTTATTTTTTACTTTTTAGTTTGAATTTTTTTATTTTTTATTATATAGGTATATTATTTAAACATTCACAGACTCGTCCGTCATCGGTATCGCTTGCGATCAGGCGAGTTTCAGCGCACTCTTTTCGTCGTAAGTTGAACTGACATGCTGAATATTCATTATTCATCTTACACGTGTGTGTATGTCGAGGTATTTGACATTTCAATAAGACCTCGCACAGATCGGAGTCTTCAGATGGTATTTCACACACTCACGCACACGGTCGATAATTTGAATTCCATCTTGTGTTTCAAAGTTTGGATGGTCTTTCACCCACACAACCATGTGTAAATGAGGACTTCCCCGGCACTGAAACTCTACACGTCACCAGTAATCGACAACTTGTCTACGAAATAGGCCTACATCGCGATTGCTAGTGATTCGGTGGTCGCCGGACAGTCACCTCACAGACACCAACCGTACATATAAACAAGTGAAGTTAGATCAAATTTTTAAGGACCCCATATTTCTGCCACTTTCGTTATTCGGATACAGTTTATTTTAGATGGCAGTACATCAGTCACAGTCTAATTGTAAAAACAAATGTTATCTCAATGTGTTGACGACCATCTCCATTCTGTAAAATGTAAAATATATAATGAAATATAATTTGTAAGCCATTGGACATAAAAATTTTTCCTCTCCAGTCTATACTGAGTGTTTTCTTATTAACCAACCCTGTATTTGTGGTGTTTGAATGATTCTCCCAATGGGGCTAACTGCTTATCTGAACTATTATTATAGACATACGTCAATGTAACACTTTGTAAACCTTCGCTGCAAAGAAATCTCATCTCATCTCGTTGTTTGTTTGATACTCTGTTTGTGTAGTGTCATTTCTCTTGCACAGCTAAAAAATTTTTTTTAAATCAAACAAGGTTTGTTTGGAGTGCCAAATTGACTGTTTGTATAGGGGCAACAAAGAAATTTGTGCTGAAAGCAAATTACTTGGATGTTCTTATTTGGATGCCACAAAATGTAGGATTTTATTTTGTGAATCCAAAAATATTTGTTTGGATCCATACGTTGAACGCTTTCCGTTAATATAGGGAAAAAAAGTGAAAACGAGGTCGTGTTTCGGACTGGAAGTGACATCTGGTGAAACTGGAATGTGTTAAAATACATAAATTCCGAATACATGAAAACGTACGTAAATAAATGAGCGAGTGAAGAAATTTCGGCGGCTCTTAACAGCGAGGTCTTGAGAACAGATAATAAAAAAGTACCACAAGTTTTACTTTCTATACTTGTCTTATGGGGAATTTTTATACCAATATTGAGCATCAATATATGCACTTACATACATTATTACTATCCAAATTGACACAAAAATTACTCACAAACTCTGGAACTGTATTTCCCAAAGAAGGCAATCAAATGAGTGGCCAAGCAAATATATATACTTATTAATTTATTCAACTAAATATTTTGTTGACAGTCTTAATTTTCGTTTTTAGCCCAGCCCTTATGTTTTGTTTAATTAAGCATGCATTTTTTTAGTTTTAAAGTCATCTTTCCTCAACAAAAGTTTTGTTTGGGTTCCTAAATATGTCTTTGGCCATATACAAACAAGTATTTTGTTGACTCGGAGTGTGACATCTGACTAGATTCCTGCTTAATATTGTTTTGTTGTGCCGTTTTTCGTGCGATATATGTATGACTAGATTCCTTCTTGAGTTTATATGCGTGTTACATATTGTCGTTAAAAGCCAACTCTTGCTAGCTTATATTCCTGTTTTGTTGCTTTGTGTATTGCTCTTTACATTAAAATATTTCTCTGAATGCACTGTAATAAATTATTCCAAAATTTACCACAGCAGTGTATACATAAACAGGCTATAAAGTGAGCACTTTTTAAAGCCCTCTGATTTGTAATAAAAGTCAATAAATATATAGTATTTTAAGCCTTAGACATTATCTTCTAAGTGCCGTGGAATATACGCACTGGGTTTGTTACTTACATGATAATGTATAATTTAAAAAGGTGGTTGAAGGATAAAAAACGGCTGAAAGTAAAAAGTATCTAGGGCCTTAAAAAGAGTTCACTTTTCCGGGAACAGCCTATAGTCAGAATGCGCGAATGGTAAAGTTTCTTCCCTTTACAAATTCCTATAGTAGCGGCACTCGCCACTTTCGTTTGCAGGAGCCTGGTATGTGGTATTGTTGCTATATAATGTATTGATTAAAAACTCTCACTCCGCTTTAATAAGATTATAGGCTGTTCACGGTAAAGTGAGCACTTTTGAAAGCCCTGCTTCAGATCTACTTGTATGCACGCCGTGTATTATTCCGCCTTATCTAGAATTAACATCGCCATGGGCCTCATCACTGTATTCATGCGTCGGTCAAGTGAAACTATGGGACTAATAGAAAAGCAATATGGTACAAATCTGGCCATTCTTATACTTCAATGCATTATAAAAAAAAAACAGAAAGTGAAAGGAATAATTTAATTTATGGGCTGTTCACAGTAAAGTGAGCACTTTTTAAAGCCCTTCTCAATTGTTCCTTTCATCCAATTTCCATCTTCCTGCTGCTTTTTAATATAAAAATTGCAATGGAACCAATAAACACACAACCTCACAATTTAATGCCCGAGGCTGCAAAATATGTGTTTATTAGTGGTTTGTGCCTGTTGGGAGGGCTTTAAAAAGTGCTCACTTTACCGTGAACAGCCTATATCGCAAATGGTTACCTAACACTTTTTATTCGACGTTAAGATATGGAACTCCTTTCCATCCATTGTTATGAACTTTACTGGGCGCATGCCAATCAGTGTGCGCGTTACAATATCTGCAGGCAGAGGCAGTGATTTTTTTTTCCAAAGTTGATTTCAAAAGTGCTCACTTTATCGTGAACAACCTTTACTAGGAAAAAATGTTCACAGTGTACAACAAAGTGCTGCAACGACGTATGTCATGCGTAGCCCCGTTTCTTTTGGAATTGCCAGCGAGCTCGGCGGAACATGCCTGCGAACTTGTTACCGCCAGCGGCACTTGTAGCAGTGCAAGCATTTCTAATAAGGTTAAGTAGGTTGAATGAGGTTGATGAGGCTTCGTGGGCCGCCGTTCGCGACAAACCGAGTTTGCACTTTGAAAGCTTCGGGCGTGGCAGATCGGGCGTTCGTGAGTGGAGACATTTCGGCGGCACATTAATTTCCGAGTTGAAGTGTTCCAATCACGTACTTTTTGACGCGATTGCGTCTTTAAATTTGCGACCATAGTGGGAGGCAATTGAGAAAATCCGATGATATCAAAATCGGGGGATAGAGTTTAGCATTACAGCTCCGAATCTACGGTCTACATTCAAAATTCAATTACACCACTCGATTGACTAAGGATCAAAGAATATGTTACATTGAGTGAGGACTGCAAAGCATCCTGGGCGGGTTTGAAGGGGGAGGGGGGAGGCGCCGCAATTTTGAGTTCGTTTCGCCGTGTCTCATAAGTTCCACGTAGTATAACTTTTGACTAGGAGAAGCTACGACGCTCTTTTTAGTTTCAATCCACAGCTCTCGTCAAGATCAATCGATTGCGTGTATAAAAACATTTGTGTGACGTGGTTATGGTGAAATTGTATGCGTTTAATATTTTAAAAAATTAGCAAAACCTGACACAATTTTGGCCTACACTCGTCAACAAGCCAAGTCGAAATACAGAAATCGTATGCGGTTGGAAAGAGCATCTCAAGAGCAATCCAGTGATCCCCATAAAACCCCATAAGATCGAGTGAAGCGGTGCCGGGAACGTAAATAAAACATCAAAGTGTTCGAGCCCATCAACGTAGGCGTATTCGTGCAAAACAAACGGCCGTGTCCCCAACACAGCCAAACACAATTATTTTTATATGGACTGTACTTGTGTTCAGCCTTTTTATTTTCCCAGGCAATGAACAACGTGCAGATTGTTCGATGATATTGGCAACAACCTTTCATGACGAAGCAAAACTGGGCACTGGAGGCCCTGCTGTGTACAGTTCCGGTCATAATTTTCGTTCATTTGCAACATGTCCACAAATGTGGACGCGGTCACTGAACGTATTAATGCATGGCCTCGCCCCCTTTGCAGAAATTCTTCGTTTTCGCATCATCATTTCGGATTCGTAGTAGTTTCTGACAATGTATGTAAGGTTATTCAATTTACGTATTACGAGTTGTGTAACATATTCATGCGTAATTTTAATTGCGTGTTAACTGTTCGTTGTAAAACGTTGAGAACTTATAAATAAAATATAAATATTTTCTCGACTTTTTACAACAAGCAACAGTTCAAATTACTCACAAAAATATTTAACAACTCGAAAACTGTAAATAGCAATTACTATGCCGAAATTATGACGCGGAAATGAAGAATTTCTGCAAAAGGGTTCAAGCCGAGCCTTAAGGTTGTTTCCTGATCGAGAATTTGGAATAGCTAGAGACCTGGAAAACTCGCGAGTTCAGTGACATGCAAGCTAGCTACAGACTTGTCTAAAACGATGCCGATATTAACTGCACATTGGTTACCTGCTGTCACAGTGGAAGGCAACGATTGGGCCAGCGTTCTCTAGGAGGTGTCAAACACCGTGTGAACAAATGGTTACAGTTATATAAACACACGTGTTTTGAATTCTAGCTTGTTTCAAATTAATCCGTAAATTATAGAGGTCTCTAAGTAATAGGGAATATATGTTAATGAAATTCGGTTTTGAGAAACCTACTTTGAAGATATAAACTTTACATAATACCTAAGTGTGAAAAAATGATACCGTCATGCTCTTTATAGAGACAAATGCAACAATTTGATATTCAGTAATTTTTTAATTTAATTATTAAGTTTTCATATCTGTCCATGAAACAGGCTATACACTAATGTCACAAAAAGTTTCGATAGCAAATAGCAGTTTTTTTTTTGGCTCAAAAAAGTCCCCGGTTGTATAGCGTATCTATCTTTAGCAGAAACGCCAAACACCGAATTTAATCAACATGTATTTCCCTAAACCAAATTCTCGACCATGCAATAGCATTAACAACAGTTTCTTGAGAGCCGACGTTGGTAAAGCGAGGTGAGTACGGAGCGGCTCCGGAATGCAAGGGCGAAGGGAAACGAGAGATCCCCGAGAAAACCCTCCTACCAGTGCCGTCGTCCGGCACGATTCCCACATGCAAAAATCTGGGGCGACCCAGCTGAGAATCGAACCCGGTTGGCCTTGGGGAGAGGCGAGTAGTCAAACCACTACACCGCCAGAGGAAATGTCACCAGGCACGGAATTATTACGTTTAATGACACCCTGATTTTCGCGAGCGGATTTCGCCGCATCTGAGGAGTCAGCAACTTGCTCGATATCGTTGTTACGTATTCTGATTGGCGACTGTGAAGTAACAACGTGTGAAGGCTGTTCACGGTAAACTGAGCACTTTCGAAAACCCCGCTGAAGATCTACTTTCATGCCCTTCGTGTATTCTTCCACCATATGTAAAAATTAACATTGCCGTGGGCCGCGCCACATTATTCGTTAATCGGTCAAGTAAAAATGTGAAACATCTAGAAAATTAACTGTCTTACATATGTGCTATTTCTTACTCTTACATGCATTAAAACAATAAGTTTTTGATGACTAATTAGTCTAAGTTCATCTACATGGGTGCAAATAAATTTAAGTGTAGTTCTTAAAAGCTTAGATGGTAGATAGGAGTTGAAATCTCATTAACAGCAATATCGTTAGATATGAAACCAGAAACATGTTAAACAATACCAAGACGATTAAAATACACGAGTGACTTACCCGGGATTCGAATTCGGAAAAGCTCATAAAATAAACCTTCCTTGTAATCAACTGCATCACGTAGGTAGGATTCGGAGCATAAAATTCGGACTACTTTCAGGTAGAATTTAAAAAGCAAAATAACGATTTTTTTTGTGTATAATGCTTTGCAGTTTTCTGGTCTTAAAACTATGTTTTACTATTACTAGCAATGTCATGTGCATGTGATAATTTTACTTCATATATACATGAAATGAAAAAATCAATTGAATACGCATATACTATTTGCTACTGTACAACAACAGATAGTCGGCATGCCATAAATGGAATATAAGCTTGCTGATCATGTTTCCTCAGTGATAAGGAACAGTTGGCATACCACAAAAGGCGGTACGTACCTACTCTTTGGCAAACATCACCCGCACATTCCCTAAATACTCTAAGATGCCTGTGAGTGTTTCACTGATGTTTGCTTGTGGGCCACATATGAAATTCTGTCAGACATTTTGTGATAAGTGGCCCGTAATTGGCCACATGATGATGCCCAACTATCAGAATTGAACCTGTCTACCACATGAGGGTTTTGTATGTAAAAATGATCTTATTTTCATACTCTTTAGCATACATCAGCCACATGTTTTCCACGTGTTCTAAGATGCCAGTGGGTGATTCACTGATGTTTGCTTGTGGGCCATACATTAAATTCTGTCAATCATTTTGTGTTTAATGGCCCACATCAAAAATATTTCCCAAGCAAATACAATCACTATTGTTCACGTGGTCTCATTGTGTAACACATAAGAAAACACTTACAGTCATGTGGGTGAACATGTACCACCTGTGCCAACGGTTGACAAACTGTTATCTGCTTGTTGTTTTTTCTACTTGGGTAAAGAGACATCAGTTTACACGGCCTACCATAACGCTACTTGCGTGAAAACATGGTGGAGAAACGTTTATTGGTCTCCGAGATATGACGAAAAAAAACCACTTTTTCTTAAACGGGGCTATATTTCAAAATCGTTTAAAAAGAGGCTCTATACACGATACTTCTAATAGGTACTGTCAGCATAAAAAGTTTGACTGAAATTGTTAAGTTGTTAAATATATATGCTATGCGTATATATATATATATATATATATATATATATATATATATATATATGACCACCATTTCGAAAATCATTGTCTGACCCTATTTAAAACATGTAACTTTAGATGGCATTCTGTAGGTGTACAAAATTTGGTGGAAATTAGTTGAGTTATTCCGAAAATATTAGAGAATGCTCCAATTACTCACCTGACTCTATTTAAAAAAAAAAAAAAATCTGGCGAAAGAGTATATCTGTATGCATAAATTATGCTTCTAAGTCAAACTGCTTGTGTACACAATTTGGTTGAATTTTGTTGAAACATTTCAATGATATAACAAATTATTGTAAATTATTTACATGAACCCCATTGAAACATACCTGTTGCATATAACACATGTTAATTTACACACCGTTATGTAGCAATATTTGCGTGAAACTTTGGTATGAATCGGTTGATTGGTCGTCAAGATATGACATAAAACCTCTATTGTTCATGTCACGATCTTCATAAATGGTGCACAAAAAATTTAATTACTAACATATTAGTTTAATGTCTTAGATACAATATACAAAGTTAAATTTAAAGCTGTTACATAATTTTGTAGATATAGCACACTAAGCTGAAATGTTTGTATAGGTATAATTCGGAAAATAGGAGAATTAAACATTTAAAACACATAAATTAATATGACTTACCAGAGTACAACTTCTTCGCCAAGTTTCAAAAAAATCTTTTGATTGTTTCCCGAGATAAAACTGTATTATTTCATGTTGAATTATCTTACGAAATGGTTTAGAAATGAGGCTTTGCATTGACAAATTTGATGGATATTATTGATACTGTCAGCTTACAAAGTCAAGTTTAAATTTGTTTTGTAATTTCGTGGATAAAATAATTTTGAGCTAAAATGTTTATATGGCCACAATTTTGGAAATATGTACATCTGACCGTCTCAAAGTTTATAAGTTTACATGTCCTGTTATATTACTACTTTATTGCCCTATTTAGAATTAATAGGGTCTTTCCGGTGATATTACGTAATTTTAATTTGTCATGTAATAAAATTTCCCAAAAAATTGCAAAAAGAGCTTTTGTGTGGATACATTTGATGGTTGTAATATATACAGCCAGCATACAAAGTTTCATTGGAATTAATTACATGGTTTCGACGATATAACTTCCAAAACTAAAATAGATATATGGACGCCATTTTAAAAATAAGTGTCTGATGTACCTAAAACATATCAGTTAACATCACTTACCGCAGTAAGTACTACGTGTTTGCAATATTTGGTAGGAATCGGTTAATTGTTTCCCGAAATATTACATAGAAATTTTATTAATTCGTGTGGCACTATCTTACAAAATGGATGACAAAGTGGCTCCGTGTGGACACATTTTATATTTTTGTTATATATACGCCCAGCATACAAAGTAAAGTTGGAATTGATTAAATGGTTTCGAAGATATAGCATACTATTCTAAAATAGCTAGATGGGCGCCATTTTGAAAATAAGTATCTGACATACTTGAAATGTATTTGTACATATCATTTGCCGCAGTACTACTTTTTTTGCCAAATACTGTAGGAATCTGTCAACTGTTTCACGAGATATTACATAAAAACGTTATTCATTCATGTAGCAGTATCGTAAAAAATGGTCTACAAAAGGGGTTGTTTTTTAGCGTGTATGATACTTGTATTAGAAACTGTCAGCGTACAAAATGTTGTTGAAATACGTTAAACGGTATGGTAGTTATACCCAAATAAACCTAAAATATTTCTATGGGGCCTTTTTGTAAACACCTAATGAAGTTCAACTACTTGTTATCATCTGTTCTATCACAGTATTACCACCGATGTGTCGAATTTGGCGAAAATTGGTTTAGTAGTTTCAGAGATATAACGTAAAAACTTGGTTTTTTTCACGTAGCACTATCTTGGAAAATGGCATACTGAAAATAATATTCACCTCTGAATTTAATTCTTACAACTTGTGCTCTCAGCACACAAAAGTTGGTATAAATCGGCATAATGGATTCCGAGATACGACATATCACCCTAAAGTTTTTTAATGGTCGCCATTTTGAAAGGAAGTGCCCAGCGTTGTCGAAAACTATAAAAATTCGACGTCCTTATTTAATACAGTATGTGTACTGAGTTTGGTGATATTCGGTTCACGTGTTCACAAATTGAAAAGAGGGGACACACACATGCAACCACACACTCCACCACTCACACCCCACACACATATACATACACCCGCATACAGACACCCAGCTAGGGAAGTCATATCATAAGACTTTCTTACCATCAGAAAGTAGGCTAAAAACCAAAAACAAAATAAATTATTTCAGTATTCACAAATGATTTACCTTACACATTTGATTTAACGTTAAAACACTTAACTACGTTTTCTAGGTCGTTACCAACTTAACTGGGCGTTTGCCAGTCCATGTGGCCGTTATAATATACGCAGGTAGGGGCAGTGACATTTTTCAAAGGTTGATTTCAAAAATTCTCACTTTACGGGGAACAGCCTATACCACAAAGTAATGTGGCCAATAACCAAAACAAATGTGCAAGGGTACCACTTAGCATATTAAAGTATGGCTTGAAGTCAGCTGTCTACTTATTTGTCTCGGATAGACGACAAATTATCACCTTTAACACGCCTTAACGTAAGGTTTTGCACCTCACGTCAAGATGCAAATGTATTATTTTAGAAACAGCAAATACACTTCCAACATCATTACCAAGCGTGTCTTCCTAGGCAAAGAACATACCAGTAGAGATGCTTGGTTACTTCGGGGACATTCAGGCTTCAGGCAGTTGCTCGGTGGCTCGGCCGCCATAGAATTTCCCGTTTTTCTCTCAGAATCGCTTGTTTTTCTAAAAAAATCCCATGTTTTAACACAAAAAATCCATCAAGTTTCCCTTTTTTCCTTATAAGTTTCCCGTTTTTTCCCTAAAAATTTTCCACTTTTTCCCTAATATTGTCCCTTTTTCTCTAAAAAAAAAATCAATTTGCCAGAACATGCAACAGCGAGTCCCATTTTTTCAAAAACGTGCCAATTCAGGTGATTTGCAGGGCTCTTTATTGCTTCTAGAACAGGGTTTCCCAAACTTTAGTTTACTTTAGTTTATCCCGCCTCCCTTCTGCAAAAAAAAATATATCCCCCCCCCCCCTCCCTCCGTGACACAACTTCATTATAAGGGTAAAACAAGATGAATAAAAGTCTCAAGGGTTTTATTTAATCATTTAATTTTAATGCTTATTAAACACAAATGGTGTTGAACAAATCAATCAATGAGGTGTATGAGTTTGCATATTTTTAACAAAATTCCCAATTTTTGGTTGAATAGAAGAAATTTCACAACGTAAATCACTGACAATGTCGAATTTGCTTCTATACTTTGGTGCCCGCGTCCCCCTTAGCATGTCATCACGCCTTCCTTGTTGATGAGGGGGGGGGGGGGCGGGGCGTGCCCCCCACTTTGAAAAAAATTTTCTAGATAAAACAATGAAGTATCTGATACGCTGATAAAATAAAATAATTTTAATAATTATTTTATAAATTTAAATTTATTTTTATAATTTAAAAAGTTAAAGACATAGGTAATAAGTGTTATGTATCACCAGACTCGTATTTTCAAGGCACATACGATCATGATGTCATACCGTCATTCTGTCTTGTTTGTTCATACTCCGTCATTCCATCTCTTTCTCTCTTTCCTTTCTCTCTCTCTTTCTCTCTATCATTTCATCTCTTTCTGCCTTTCCTCTCTCTTTCTCTCTTCCTCCCTTTCTTTGTCTAGCTCTCTTTCTCTCTATTTCTCTCTTGTTTACCAATTACTCACATTCGCTTTCTCTTTCACTCTTTTTTCTCTTTTATTCCATCCCTTTCCTCTCTCTCTCTCTCTTGTCTCGCTATTATTCTGTAGGTTTTCTCCTAGTACTCCCTTTTTTGTTCTTTAACACACTCTATCTTTCATTTCGTCTTGTCTTTCTCTCTCCATATCTTTCTCTCTTGTCTCTCACCTTCGTTCGACACCGCCATCTACATAGTTCCTTCATCACCTGCTAGTGTGCACTAATCGCCAGTGTACATATTTATTTACGAATTTAAAGTTACAGTTTTAATATCAGGAGGTATATGAAAAATTATTGTAAAGTACATTCCAGGCAGGACTTTGTAAAAAATACTCGAAATTAAATAAAGATTTTTTAATATTATAATTTATTCAATTAGTACGTACTGTTGTACGAACATTAAGTCGCCTAGTCTTGTAACCATGCACGCACGCGCCGACAGTGCCGCGATGCAGACGCACCTGTTGTAATATGCAAAGAGTGCAGTGACGTCAGTATTCACCGCGCGGGGTAAAGGGGTTGAGAGTTAACGATATTCGAGCCAAGTGCGCGCGATCTTAAGTGATCGCTCGTATCGATATGCGGCCTTGTCAAATCAATCAAGCATTTAGAAATTGACGAATTTATAAATAAAAAGAAATATTTCATTTAAAAGGTTATTTTATTTATCATTTAGAAAAATGTCGAAAAATATTTTCAAAAATAGAGTATAATGTATCTAAAATGCATTTATCATGTAAAATCGGTTTAAAAAATTTAAATTATGTAACTTTGACACTTTGCCATGACAGCAGCTAACATTTTTAAAAAAATATTCTCACCTTTTAATTAGGATTTGGGCACGCAGGGACTGAGCTCACACCAAAATGAATGCATAATAATTGTATATAAGCATCCAAACATAGAAGCTACATTCCCCTGGTAAAATTCAATAAATGTATTTATATATTTTTCAATCAGTGTATATATGGCTGATGAATAATAATATTATGCATTGGTTTTTGTTTAATTTATTTAAAGGCAAGCGATGTACTGTATTATAATATCTCGTTATTTTGTCATTCAGAGCCTGAATATTAAATCTCGTCATGTACATATACCCACATTCATTATTTTATATATTATTTTTTTAATAATTATATAGCATGTCAAGTTGTAAGCATATTTAGGCCTATAAGCAGGTATATATAATTGGTCAACTATTAAGACCAAACTTGTGAAATTTAGTTTTGGAAGCATTATTTCAAACCCCGGGAATTTATTTGTTTAAGCATTTTATAAGTATAGTATAAGGTTCAAATAATATTTACTACATAGTGCTCATTTTATCAAGATCTGTTTATAACAGACTGGTTATGATTCGGGATTAAAATAAGTAATAAAAATTTGTATTTATTATTTAAGTTTCAAATTTATTAAAATATATTACTACAAAAACACTCAAATATCCCATTTACTTATAAACCTGTTGACACTGACCCCTACATTTGCTTCTAGTAATCATATTACTTTTCATGTGCGTAGGGTATGTAAACTAAAAAAACCTATAAATTTTATTCAATTAAAAATATTTTTTAAATTTTAAATTCTTTTATATTTGTACTGAAATTGTACATAGAGGACAGTGGAACTATCTAAAAGTCTACCATTAAGTTACTACATTTCAGGTATCCACTATTGAAGTCAGACTATTAAACGATATCAATTATTCACTTCCTCGAATATTTATAGAAATAAAAGTATCGTACTTGGCATCTTTTTAAATATATATTTATGTGACTAAAGCAAGCACCATCATGCACTCTATATATCAGGGGAGTAGGCAGGATATAACATCAGCAATAAATTAAAGCATTTTTTGTTTATATCACACACACACACACACACACACACACACACATATATATATATATATATATATATATATATATATATATATATATATATATATATATATATATACATATAT
Organism: Dryococelus australis; assembly: GCA_029891345.1. Taxonomy (NCBI): domain Eukaryota; kingdom Metazoa; phylum Arthropoda; class Insecta; order Phasmatodea; family Phasmatidae; genus Dryococelus; species Dryococelus australis. Next base: position 131,056,795 of record CM057009.1, read on the forward strand.
ATCAGACTACAGGCATAAAAACATAATGCTTAAATTTTCCACACAATTTAAGTAGTGTCTTGACAGCAGCATCCTCACTTTTAACATAGTTAATATAATGTGATTATACGCAACTCAGGACAGTCTATGCTAGCAACCGTACAACCAGAACACTTGGCCATATAGTCTTTTTCTTCACGACATAGTTTCACGACTGCTTCTGTCAAACTAAGCTTCCTAATTGAAATACCCGGCTGCTTATATACCCGCACACAGGTACCATAACAGTCACTGTAACTCATGCATGCCATCTTCTCTACCAACCAACACCAGAATAAATATACTCATCATTCATACCTCTTACTATAACTCAAGAATATATCAACTATGCAGTCCACACTGAACTTACCAAACATTTACTTACAGCACATACTTCCTGCTCTACTGGCCGATAACAGCCAAAATACATACCAACCAATCATTCATTATATAACCAAAGTCACACCAAACCACCACCCAACACCCCCCTCTCCTATAACCAAATAAAAAAATTAATTCACCAAGCACAATATCCATCATAACTTGTGCAACTATACAGCTGAGGCCAGCCTATAATCTAACTCCCAGTCTACTTGTTCTACCAACCAACACCGCTTATATCTTCCAACCATACCACACACTATAACACTAGCCTACCTCAACCATTCGTTCACACAGACTATACAAAACAAACTTGCAGGCCCATACCAGTTGCACAATAAACTTCTTCTGATACCATCAACCATGTCGACTGATACTAGTCTTGTAATGAATGCTAAGGCATCCTTGAGTTATATTAAGAGGTATGGGTGGTCAGTGTATTTCGACTGAATTATAAAACTATATTTAAGTTTAAAAAATTATTATTAAAATAATTATATTTTATCGGTTTCTCAATTACCTCATTGTTTGGTCTAGAAGCAATAATGAGCCCTGCAAAGAACCTGAATTGTCTCGTTTTTTCAAAAAAAAAAAAAAAAAAAAAAAAAAAAATGGGACCTGCTACTGCATGTTCTGTCACTTGGCTTTGTTTTGAGAGAAAAATGGGAAATTGTTAGATAAAAAACGTGTAATTTTTAAGGAAAAAAGGGAAATTTGAAGGCTTTTTTAGGTTAAAACATGGGATTGTTTTTAGAAAAACAAGCGATTCTGAGAGAAAAACGAGAAATTCGTGTTGATGGCCGAGCTACCGAGCCACTGCCTGAAGCCTGAATGTCTCTGAAGTAACCAAACCTATCTACTCCCACCCAAAACAATGTCAGAACATTTCTAGATTATGGTGAGTTGATTATAGTATTTATTAATGAATTCTTAAAATATTTCTATTAAGCCACTAATGCTGCGCACTCAATTTTCTTAAAAGTAATCAAGAGAGATAATATTTTTGCACGACCTTACGCTAAATACTTTCCCGAACGCCACTTCCCATGCTCGAAGTTTGGTTCATAGCGTTACTTTTCGTATATTGGCTTTTTTACTCTTTATTTTGTAATAATACACTGTTGAAATGTATATGAATAATACATCAATAAAATGTCTAGCGACTTGTGATTAAATTCACTGCAGAGTTTTAGTCGTAGAAAGTTTATTGAATTTTTTTAATTTAGAAAAGTTAAACTCTGTAAAGCAATGAATGTGTTGCAGATGAAGAATTTTTTTATGCATGCTGTACTGATGCTGGCAAAGAACTTGTTTGGTTACCACTGCCAATAAGCTTTAGGCTTTGTGTTCGGCGATCCTTGATATGATACTATCATAAGGCCCCCTCCCCCCCCCCCCCCCCACCCCGAGGAATGCGCGATGACATGTTAAGAGGGACGCGGGCCCCAAAGTATAAAAGCAAACTCGATATTGCCAGTGATTTACGAATCTGTCACCTCCAAGGAATATCATTGGCCACTGAGAGTTACAGCATACAGTATCGGTCAATCACAACCTTACTGTGCAATGGAACATGTGGGCAATTATACACACTGGACACGAAAGGGTTGATACGTAAGACTTCAGTTAACTTCTTAAGATAGCAATAATAAAAAAAATTATTGTAAAAAGATCTTCCAAAACCACGTAGTGTCTTTCAAAGTTAAGAAAATACTAGTTTTGTTATTTTTACTCTCCGTATGGTGTAGTTATGGAAAATAGATCCTAGAGAATCTATTGGAGGACTTGATAAGCTCCAACGTACTATGCACAATTATACTAATTGTAAGTATTAAATGCCATCCTTGTGGGAAGCTAGTCCCTTGTTTAAATAACACACTGTGCTTTCTGCTACGGTGGTACGCGTAATAATACATGCAAAAAAAATTATTGCGCTTTCTTAGAATGCAAAGAAGCTAATGTGTTTTGAAACACACAATGGTACGAAAAAATTTTCATTTCTTTCCACCGCCTATAGTTATACCCTTGAACTATGTAATCATCTCTTGTTTTGGACGGCGACATTAGCTGTGATATAAAAAATGTTCTTGCGTTGGAAAACTAAGAAAAAAACTAAACCTCTTTATTAGTGAAAACTATAGGCTATTCACGGTAAAGTGAGCACTTTTTAAGACCCTACTTAGTTTTTCCTTTCAACAAATCTCCATCTTTACACCACTTTTTAATATCAATATTACCAGGTGACTAATGAACACAATGTACACATTTCACCTCTATCAAAATGTAATGTCTGAGGCTGCATTAAAATGTATTTATTTTAGGTTAATGCCTTTTGGAAGAGCCTTAAAAAGTGCTCTTTTTACCGTGAACAGCCTAAGAGCAAATAGAGAAATATGTACAATTACAGTCTGATATGACTAATTTTTGAACAGTAATGTGAATATTACCTTCCGGCGCACACCAGTTAGGAGTGTAAGAAAGAAGCACCACTGGCCCAGACGTACATACTGTGTTTTCTATTACGGCAGTGGCCATGTGTGAATTATTAATCATACAATGGAGATATGATAATATAATTGTTTTTGAAAACGTAAATTTTTACACGCACAAATACAATAAATAATATATTCTTGCAGTACCTCATTATTTTAAGTTTTGTAATCATTATTTAATTTTTGGTGTGAAATGTTTACTCTTAATGAACCACATTTATTATTCTAATTAAAAAAGATTGATTAAAAATTACTTATTTCCATAAATATAAAATCGTAATTCAATCTTTATGTGTTGTGGATATTATTATATTCTGGCTAGAAAACAATGTAATTTTTTTAATATATTAATATTCTCGGTAACTTTACCAGTAAAAATAATATTTGTTTCACCAGCTTTTAATCATATAACATTTTAAATTTTGAACGGTAATGCAATAACTAAAGATTTATTGGTTGATTGTATTTAATTCAAATATTTTGGACGAAAATTTATATTTGTTTGAGTGATCAATTACACCACGCTATCTCAATCAAAATCTTTACATACAAATAATGTACATCGCGATAATTAAAAAAACTTGCTTATTACGATTTATGACATTCTAACATATTGTTTATATTATAATAATTGACTTCAGAAAATATCCGAAATATTTAACAGTTCAATAAATCATAGCAATAAATAACATTTTGTATTTTGTCATTGTTGATAACTTTAATTATTTAGTTGTGAATATTATTACAATGTAAGTTCATAAAATATTCATAATTAGACAATTTCCAGTAATGAACTCTGATTGTACAAGGATTTATAAGTATGTCAAAATTTACTGTAGCACTTCCATGTATAAACAGATTATTTGTTAATAATCTATCATATAAACACTTTCAATACACGATATTTTACATTTTTAAATCTTTTTCTTACTTCTACATTTTATAATGGTGTTACCTATTTTTTTCTTGCAGCTATATAAACGGCCTGAACTGTGATTTTTCCACCGTTTTTCAGTTTCAATTCATTGTTCACCATATTTGTTTTACCACTGCGGAATTATTTATTTTTGCTCTTCTAATAAAAATTATTTTATGTCAACATTTTTTAATTAAATTAAGATTAATATAGAACTGATGTTCCCAGATAATCCAATAAAAAGCACCTAAAAGCACCAAGCAAATGATGTAAAACTGTACCTTCGCAAGTTATAAAATTTCCATGTGTCTTTTATACAGTAATTTCTTTATTACTGACAACGGTAACATTTTAAAAATATATTTTTACCGTTTTAAAAGGTGTTCAGAAATGTTTAATTCCATTTTTTGAGCTGTTTTTATGTTATGCGCTATTGTAACATTCTCATAAGTTCTGTAATAGGTATAAATATTTTATAGTTTTATTTTCATCTCTTTAGAGAAAGTTAAAAATAAACAATTATTATAGTCTCATTTATGTAATAAATAGAGAAGAAATTAATTAATTAACCTAAGTAAATCAAATGGACACATCTATACCACAATCTAATTTTCTCTTTTCGTACATTGCTGAAGCAAGAACAACGGAAATCATTTTTTTTTTTTTTTTTCACCATTTAGTGAAAATTTACACAAAATTATTTCTTCAGCTTTTATATGAAAACGTCAACGTGTGTAGTATCTGGAAACTCTAAACCTTTATGACATTCATACTATTAAATTATTCGCATAATTTCTTTATTCATTTATAACCTATTTCTGTTCTCTTTTTTTTTTTTTTTTTTTTTTGTAAATTGATAGCATTAACAATGGAAGATGTATTTTATATATTAAATATTTTCTGGTCCAGTTTATTATTTATTTTATATTAGGTTTAGGTATCGTAAATGAGTTTGAAGTAATGTATAACAATGTTAATTATTATGACGTTTCCTAAGGATTGCTGGCAACACATTTGACAAACTTAATTTTAGAACACTTATTTTACTTCAGTTATTATTAAGACATTTACTTTTGCCACCGTTTTCTTCACCATATATAATTAGAAGTGCATACATTAAATTTCCTAAAGTATAATTAAATATATACTGCATTTTTTAAACAAATTATTACATTTTTAGTACCAGTACCATCAAATTTTGTGGCATACTATCATTACTGTTCCAAAGCGATATATTAAATAAATAAATAATTTGTTTAGTTATACATATTTATTTCAGACTATAGTAAAATATAACACTTTTATTAAACCCATGAATTTGGTCAAATGTATTTATTGCGAGTAGAATTTTATTGCCTTTTTATAACTATAATCAATAAAGTATCACCCAGGCAGTCTTATTAAATTTCTGGGAGTAAATAAGTTAGCTAATCAGTTACCATTTAAGTATTATTAATAAATTTGAGTTTTTAATTTAGTTATTTTACTGCAGAGTTCATGATATAAAAATGTGTGTTTTCATACATAAGGCTATATTATCAGTGTATGCTGTAGCATTTATTAACAGTCTAACATGTGAAATTATTTAATCAATTATTCAATACTTTCTCCATAGAATAATTTATTTTCAAATGAATTTTCGTGTGGTGCTGAAGAACAGCCTAAATGTATATGGTCCTTGGTAAATGAATAATGAAATGGTTAAATTACGTATGTCCATTAACCATGGTTCTGAGAAAAACACAAAATAATTGTTTACCGCCCGGTTAACGAGTGTGTGATTAACCGAAGCAATTGCTTCTACTTCAACTGTTAACTTTTGGATATACAATATAATGGTAAAATTATAATGCTATGATCATTTTTAATGTATTTTGTAGCAATTCATCAACATTGAATGTCGTGTGTACTATGAAGGTATTGCAATTTCAAATAATTATTATTTGTGCTTATTTTTAATATGAAAACAATATTTTCGCTCACAACGCAACATTAACATTACTACTTTGTATTATTATAACACTCAAGCCACAGTAAAGGACTGAAAAACCTCATAAATATTTATAGTACATTAAAACACTATTTCGTCTTCTCGTCTTTATCATATCGTTCATTTTAAATATATAATAGCAACGTGATATAACAGTAATGTGACAGAATAAGACGTTCACACTTCCCTATACTTTTTTTTTCAAGTTTTCCTAGCAGGAACATATTTGTTTCTGTGGTTTATGCTTTCCCTGTTAAACGTGAATTTTTTATTATTCCCCTTTAATAGGTACTTTAATTTCTTATGCCTTTCTTTTTTAGTCGTGTCATAGATAGCTTTATTGACACCCGCCATTTTCAAGAGCTAATACAATATTATACATAAAAAACAAAAGAGTAAGAACGCCCTACGTTCCTGTTTTTATCAGTAGACATGGCACAGAGGAATCTATTATGGTGTTATGGTTTCTCCTGTTTATGTACAGTACAGTGTTAGTAATACTAAATATAATAACTGCAACCTCAGTGCGTGATCAATAATATCCTGAACATACATCCTGTAACACAATTACATGTACCTTCCTATAAAGATCTCATACATGTACCTACGTCAAAACAGCTGAAAACTAGACTCAACATTTCATGATTCAAATGTATAATTTAATTATTTTTTTACTTTGGTAACTGCTATATTTTTACCAATATTTTTTAACTTAAGGACCAAAGCTGAACCAGGTTCGATCTCTGGTTGGTCAAATCGTAATTTTGCGCATGATGGAGACGTGGGGCAAGCTGCTGTTGGCTAGTGAGTTTTATCGAATTACTCCGGCTCTTTACCTGAATGCAGTCCATCACTTGTCCATCCTCACGTTTCTCCGCTTTTGTCAACGATTAAGCGCAATTTTCTGTATTTTTTCTTGTATTTTTTCAAACAAATCTTAGGAATATTATTATTTTGCTTTACGATAACATTGTAGCAAATAATACACGTTACTGTGAAGTGTTTAAAACTTAATTTAAATTTGAACACGCAAATGCTATAGAGTACAAGTTTATTAAAAACGCAAAGATATATAAATAAATGTGCATGTTACATAAAACAGTGTGTCGTAAGGTTGTATAATATTTCTTGTAACGTTACAAAAAATTTTCGGCAAATGGTGTCCAAAGAATAGTCGACAAAACTTACATAATTTTTACAATATCCATATAGCTCACTTTCACTGCCGTGTGCCCTAAAGAACTATTATATTGATTTACTTCTTTCACAATATGGCCTTTGTTTTTTTTTCTATATTTTGTTGAATAAGTTAAGTATATTTCAAGAAATGGACTTTATGGGTGTATTTTGCCCATTCACTACACAAGACATGTAAAATCAGCCACTTTACAGTCTATATAAAAACACGCATTTTATAATTACATACAATGTCCTTTGGAAACATTACTTCTAAGGTGTACGTGTGAGTAAACTAACATGCGTTCAGTACCTGCCGCGTTTCATCTTTGACAGTTGTCCTTGAATTGTACGTCATTGAAGGTTCTGAGCTAGCTGTCACCACCATACAGCCGAAGAACGACGCGACAACTGTTGCAAAAATGTCATTATTTCCTTTTTGGAAATAATTAGAAGTGTATTATACTTCAATCTTGTTATCTCTCAGAATTTTATGGCGAGTTCTTGTGTCAGATGGCTTTCAATGAATGTTGCAAAGTGAAATATATCCACTGCATGGTAACCTGAAACAGAATGAATAGACTTGTGATAAAACACCTAATGTGCGATTTAGATTGACAGACCTCATATTAGGCGCATGTTTTAAAGTAAACCCTAAGGGCTGTACATTTCTTTGCAGTTGGACTTGAAGTACGAATGTACTACAAATACTGTAGGTCGAATACTGAGTGTCCGGATGTTTATAGGTAATTGAAACACACGGGTTAATAAGGCATCTTTTAAATCTCAATAATGTTACTGTGAAGTGGAGATTAAGTTGGAATAAGGGTCGTAGCCGTAATTATTTGCGTGACTTCATTTTATGGCAGTGACGGACACGTGTTGTGTTTGCAGATCTTTGTTTCCTTACAAGTATACTATCCAGACACCCAGTGATCCATCTCAGAATTTTTCTCTAATATCTGTAATAAACAGGTGTTTCAAGTCCAATTTCAAATATCTGTACCGCCCTGAGAACTCTCTTTAGATCATTGTCGTATATATGCTTTCGCCTTATTTTTTCGTGAATAAACAGCAGTCGAACTTTGTCGGTCTTATTTAAATACACCTTGTATTTAAGGAACAACTAAGCATGTCAAACAGGGGATGAATTTTAAAAAGTTTGTTTCAAATTGGGTGAAAATACCGTGAGTAGTCTATCCGTGAGTAGGCTCATATCTCCTTTAATATCTGATTAGGTAAACGTTGTCCTGTATATTTTCGACTTTATTTTTCATAAGGAATCACCTCCCATAATTATGCATTTAATTTCCGAACATCATATATATGTGTGTGTGTGTGTGTATATATATATATATATATATATATATATATATATATACACACATATATACACACATACACACACACATACATGTACACACTCAAAGTGCCCTGAATGTGTGTATATTACAAACTTGTTGAGGTGATTCCTCATGAAAAATAAGGCATAGAAAATATAATACGACTCAAAATAAGTGTCACAATAAAGCCTGCGTTGGTTGACAACACATTCGCGAATGCTTGTGTAGGAGTTTATTGCAAGGATTGAGGACGGCACATATCAATATCACATGATATGACAACAAATGCTTATCATTCAATTATTTGCAACGCTTCTTTATTAATTGCGTTATGTCTGTAATGGTACAATTCAGCTGTTATCAATAAACTTGATTCAGCTTAATGAAAACACGTCTTAACATTTAAAATGTGTATTATGCGTAATGTAATATGTTATTCGTGGTGAACATTTCGATTTATAACAAACACAGTGATTTGTATACCTTCATCGACCTTCTCTCTATAAAGTGCTTCGTTCTTAATCACTCGCAGGTGGCAGGCGTGCCACTACACACTTCGAAAAAATATGCACTCATTCCGTGGGTACGATTGGCCGCACTGTGTTCCTCTAAAGGAACCCTATTTTTTAATGTGCACGTGCTAATTTCACAGCAAAACCTGAGAAATGCTTGGACTAGTAACGATTTCTGCGAATATTACCTGGCAACTCTATTTTATGGAGGGGAATAATTTTTTTTAACATAATTTCCTGATATATTTTATCAACTTATCATCATACTCTTATTTTTGTATAATCGCACGTAGATTGTAGTGTATTTAAATAATTTTAATTGCAAATATTATTATTTTAAGTAAGCATACCCACCTCAGTAATTATCTTAGGATATAAGACGTATTCCTGTTTCATTTTCCACTAGGACGCTCGCCATAAACTTTGTAATCTACATTCAGGAACACGTTGTATATACAGGTTGTATCCAACTAAATGTTACAAAAGTTGGGAGTGGAGAAAGTAAATAATTGTTATGACGATTTCTATTGTTTATTTTTCACGTTACTTTTATTTACGTAGCTTTGATCTCTACAATTTCAAAAAGGTGCGTGTCTCACCATAATAGACACGAACGAACCATATATTTTCCGTGAGTTTCTCTAGATATTTTTATTTTTATGTGCGTTGATATTTATATTACAATACTTTCCATATATTTGCAAATCTCGCATCAAGATAAATAACATTACACCTTTTATGATGTTTTTGTCGTGCTCGAAGAAACACTTGCACAACAGAAATTGAATAAATTTTCCGTCGTTTTTTTGTAACCGGCAGTACAGAGAAAATGACTTGCCAAATTTACGAAGATATTCCGTGAATTCACTTAAAGTTCTGTTAAAATATACGAAAAGTCCGGTTTTGAAAAAACCACGTGCCCGTAAATTTACGGAGAGACCTGGAGGTTTTTATTTTCACCAGAACTTTTCCACAAAATTACGGGTTATCTTAAACAGTGTTCGAACGCTGTTCCTGCGTAATGGGAGTTCAACGTGCTGTTCCTGCGTAATGGGAGTTCAACGTGCTGTCAGCTGTGCCACTTCAAAGAGTAAAGTCTGTTCACGATAAAGTAAACACTTCAGAAACGAACCTTAAAAAAATATTACTGCCCCTGCATGCATATACACTATCTACCAAAAAGAAATTGGGCACCTGTCCACACAATGTATGCTCGGTGGTTGTCACCCCGTTAGAATCTCGTAGGGCCTCCTCTTGCGGCTATAACAGCGGCCACCCTGTCTGGCATGCTCTCTACGAGTGTTTGCAGGACATCCACGGGGACTCATCGCCATTCCTCTTGCAACCATTCCATGAGTTGAGCAATGGCTTTTGGCCGCGCCTGACGAGCCCTCACCCGGCTATCCAATTCGTCCCAAAGATATTCTACAGAGTTGAGGTTGGGGCTCTGGGCGGGCCAGTCCAATCGGCGAACATTGTTGTCGGCGTACCACTGCATAGTAGACCTTGAAACATGGCAACTGGTATTGTCATCCTAGAAATAACACTGGTCCATTCCGTAAAAACGCCACAATGTTGGGAGCATTTCACTATCCAGAATGTTACACTAGGCCTCTGGGTTCATGCTACCACGGACAAACACCAGCGGTCCTACACCGAAGGCCGTGAAACACAAGTCAACTGACGTAGTGAATTACTTATCTTCACGGACGCCCAATTACTTTTTGGTAGAAAGTGTATTTTAAAGGACGCACTGACTGACATTCGCCCAGTAAAGTTGGTAACGATGTATGGAAAGTAGTTCCATACCTTAACGTAGAATAAAAACTGTTAGCCAACCATTTGTGATAACTTAAAAGTATTTCTTTCGCTTTCGGTTTTTTTTTTTGCATCGAGGTGTAAAAATGAGCAGATTTGTAAAGTATTTCCTTTCTTAGTAATTTCACAGTTTCATTTGACCTACGCATGAATAAAGCGATGAGGCTCATGGCAATGATAATTTTACATAAATTGGAGGAATACACAACGTGTATACTAGTATATTTTAAGCAGGGCTTTCAAAAGTTTTTTTTTTTTTTTTCCGTGAACAGCCTATAAGATAAAGCGCTTGTTTTAAAAGAGGGCGAATTTTCGAAATGGTGAGTTTATACAAGCGCTTTTAAAAAATATTTATGCCTATCCTATTTCCTACATCAGATTAAACAAATTTCTGTTGTTGATACAAAGAATTATTTGGAAAAGAGATGACAAAAATATTCTTGTAACTCCAGAGGGGAAATATCGTATATTTACAACACAATATTTTAGAAAACCTGCAAAATGTTTTTGTAGTTAATTGTTTATACTAAACTTAAAGTTTAAAACACTTACTCTTTAAAAATCATTATTAGTTTTACTTATTCCACACTAAGGTTTGTTGGAAATTACTCTAACTCATTTGTAGTTCCACAAAAATGTATTTGGTTTTACGAGTTGCGAAATCACATAACACTGGCGACCAGTTTTCGGAAAATTCCTCGGGCAAATATAATTTTCTTAACAGTGCACGGGTAAGCGTATTGAGACAGTTGTGCACTGTAAGCGTGGGAAAAAAAAGTGCACGACGCTGTACGCTCGTCTTGCCGGGGAAAGTTCGGGAAGGAAAAGGACGCCCCGGAAACGACTTGTCCCTCGAGGAAAATTGCGCGCCGCGGCAGACCCGCGAACTACAAGCACTTGCACGCATGGTGGGATGCAAGTTTCCCACACTCGAGTGAAGTTGGGGGGGGGGGGGGGGGGGGGCAGGAGTGGCACTCGCTGGAGCGCGATCGGAGCCTGCGTTAGAGTAAATAATGCAGGTTGACGACGCTGAAATTGCGTTCCAATTGGGGAGGCAGTTGCCGGCACAAGCGTGGTCGTAGAGGGAAAAGTGCCGAGCGCCAAAACTGCTGCAAAAAAAACAATTACCTGAGTGTCCTTTGGGGGGGGGGGGGGGTTTATAACTGGGCTGACTGGGTGTGGGGTGTAACGGCAGCGACAGCTGTGTCCTTCGGGGACGAGTATAAGTGGCCAAGACTCACGTCACAGAGCTTGGGGTGCATCGGGCTCAACTCAACTCCATTCATGAACTGTAATTTTTTTTTAGTATTTATACAAGGAATTATTTGGAAACTGGATGCCAGAGACGTGTTTGAAACTCTGCACATTAATTAAATGCTGTTCACGATAAAGTGAGTACTTTAGGAATGAACCTTGGAATAAAGTCACCGCCCCTGCACGCGTGTATTTTAAAGGGCACAGTGAGTGACAATCGACCATTGAAGTTGGTAACGATGGATGGGAAGTAGTTCCGTATCTTAACGTCGAGTAAAAAATGCTAGCAAACCATTTGTGATAACTTAAAAATTATTCCTTCCGCTTCCGGTTTTTTTAATACATCGAAGTGTAAAAATGTGCAGATTTGTAAAGTATTTACGTTCTTGGTAATTTCACAGTTTAATTTAACTGACACAAGAATAAAGTAATCAGGACCGTAGCAATCGTAATTTTACGTAAAGCGGAAGAATACACGACGTGTATACAAGTAGATCATAAGCAGGGCTTTCAAAAGTGCTCATTTTACCGTAAACAGCCTATAAATAAAATTCTAGAAAACTTTAGTGTGGAGTGCGTAGAACAAATGTTGGATTTTAACAAAGAGGTGCTGTAGACTTTGAGTTTCTTTTATAAACATTGAGCTATAAAAAACATTTTTAAGGCGGATTTCAAACCGCCATCTTGGATTTATACTTTTTTTTTTTTACTAACGCTTCTATTTCAGAAGGTGTATTGAAATTTCCCGCACGACATATCCTAAACAACAGCCGCCCAAACTTTATCGAACTGCCACAGCTTCACTACATTTATTAATCTTTAGCTGGTAACTGTCGGCCGAAACGCGAGATTATTTCTTGTGAACGATTACAAAGGTGATAATATCAACCGTAATCAAGAAATACTGACCTGAGTCAATGCACTAGGCAATGCTCTGTGCTCTGTCGTTCCAAATAAACATGGTACAAAACTGTATTTCCAGAGTATGGCTAAAATTCCATAAATCCAAGCTGGGGGGGGAAATCTTTTATATTTTCTTAGAGAGCATGTTGTAAATTTACAACAGTTCATTTTCAGTGTTACAAGAAAACGGAATGATATAGCAGTTCCAATTAACACGGACAATTGAAGATTTCCAAACTCGCAATTTGAATTATACCTCAAACATATCCTATTTCCCTACGAATTAAATTTTAACCAGACACAATAGCGTAATAGAAATACACGTACATCTCCCTTTCATTTGTACACGTACCTTAAATGATTTTACAACATGCCAGTTCGTTGTGGAATCTGATGTAGGAATGAGTTTAGCATATCACTAATGTCGACTTATAAGCTGTGTGTTATAGCAGAGCCAACGTCAACCGAGGTTATGGGGGAAAATCCTCGACATTAAAAATTTACGTCACAAATCAATAAAAATATCCTGTTTACGAATTCAACTTTGTATATTTCCCTATCAATCTACTTTCAATGAGTTATTATCCACGAATGATCTAATCACGTCTTCCTGAAGATTTCACACGAAATTAAAAAAAAAAACTTACCCCGTTGCCATGTTTGAAATTCACAATTTCACTTCCCTGGGATAAATAATTCACCCACATTATTTAACGACTTATCCAGAGAACTGGTTTACCACTGCGAATAAATGTTCCTATCGTAAGAAGAAGAAGAATTAATTTTTAATTTTAATTTCCGTTTAAGATTAGGGCGAGGTTCGGCTCGTGTCGAAGCCGACTGTATAATTATGACGAAGACTAACTTAAAAATGGAAACCGCACATACATAATGAGAAAATATACTCACGATGTAACCGAACGATTTGAGTATGCAAACTTTCTCGAAGAAAACCAATATTAATTTACTTAACACAATTGCAGTATATCGATCCGGTCTTAACACACAAAAATGTTTTCCGGATAAATTAATGCTTATAAAAGTACTGAAAAATATTTAAAAAAATATTAGTAGGAAGACTGTGAGCAGATATGTCGAGCGAGATCTGGACCCGAAGCATATAATATAGCTTAACGAGAATCGCAGCTAGCAGTCAGGTATATGATATGTCAAGGGCCTAGGCTCTCCGAAGTCCGCTGGCCGTGGGTCTGCAACCCCTCTATCGTCGCACGGGACCACGCCAGAACGCCGAATGCGGGTGGTGCGTGTGTCCATGGCAAGGCTTATCGTCAAACTAAAGATGGCGACAGCCAGAAAGAAGTGGTATAAAAGCTCCTGCCTACTTCCCCACCACCCCTCCAACACCATTGTCCAGAACACGTTTTTGGCTAGCTGGAGCACCGCCTGCCTCGGCTAGGCTCCCCTCCTCACTCCATCCATTCTCCCCTCCTCCCTTGTCAAACACAAGAGCTGCCGACCTGCCAGACACCCCCTTGGCCCAGTGAATTTTGAACTTACCTGAAAGCGTTGATCTGCTTGCAAAGTTCCCTTCCCCTCTCTGTCCGACAGTCTGTCACTTTCGCCTGTCTGTTGACTTGTTCAGAAAGGGTTTCTCCATACCTAAAACCCTGACTTGCTTCCAGCATAATAAAATTTTGCTAACAATGTCTCACTGTTAAAATGTATTCCCTCAATATTAAACGCTATATTAAAAAAAATAAGTAATATCCGTGGATATGTAAATGTTTTCATGGAATTGCAATGTATCGATTACGAACGATTTTAGCTAAAGTAATAAATAATTTTTATCACCTCTTCTATCGAAACCTATCAACTCTCGAATCGCACAGTGAAAGCTTTTATAAATCTTTGATGAAATTATTTTAAAAGTAATTTAATTTCTTTCAGTGGTAAACTTTAATTTCCTTTGTAGCATTAGATTCTCAATAATAACATTTAAAACTAATCCTGCGTATAGGATGTTCTAACCCATTCCGAATGTTTAAGGTAAACTAAATGAAAGTCTTGTTAGGAACAAGCAATGAACACAGACTTAGGTTTTCTCTTATCTCATTCGTTGTCCTCCCCTCTCTATCTTAAATTTTTGAATCCAATTATTAACGCAGGATCAATAAGCCCTTTCCTTTGTCATACACATTATTTGTAAAAACTTTAAAGTTTCCCCTAAAAGGCATTTTTTCTGGTAAAAATAGAAGTGATAGAATAAATAACTTTGGAAAACTATATATTCATTCCCATTAAATGAAATAATTCAATTATAAATGTTTTGAACTTAAATAATTGTCCAAGAATTATAATAATAAAATGAAATAAATATATTGCTTAAATGCCAATCCAATGAAAGTAATCCAATAAACAAGCAGATTGAGTGCACATCCAAACAACATTGATATCAATAGGTTTATTAAATGAAATAACACATCAAATATTATTTAAATGTTTTTATTTGGTATCATAATTTTACAAATATTTTATTACAATCTTTCTTCCTTTTAATGATTTTATCAATAAAATATTCATTCGGAGAACTAACTTTTTTAAGTTTGTGTTCGTAAAAACGTCTTTCATAGGCTCTCCATCATAAGTTTTGAGGTATTACACGCTGAGATATGATTGTCTAATTAAAATAATTTTAAATATTTTATAAAACCAATTAGCCGTAATTTTTTTCTCAAAAATTCCTTTCTGTTTCGAGATTCGTATATATTCACCCCTTTGACCTTTTGTATTCTCTCATCGATTACTTTAACATTATTATAAATGGTTTTCATCAAAGTATTGTCCGTAACTTCTTTGGGCGCCATCTTGATGGTTCTATGATATCTGGAATTATAAAATTTAAGTATTTCAGGTAAAACATCCACCCATTTGTAAGTCCCTTTTGATGTAAAATGCTTATATATTAACTGCTTATTCGATTTGTTGTTTCGTTCCACAACACTGGCTTTAAATTCTGAATAATTTGCGCAGTGATTATTACTATAATCTGTCATTAGTTTCTGGAATGGAGAAGAAAAAAATTCAGTTCCTCTGTCAGTTTGGAGCGAATTTGGGGTTCTTTCTTTCAAAACGATCTTCATTGCATCGCTAACATGTTTCCCAGTTTTATTTTTTAAAGGTATAGCCCAACCATATTTGGAATAAACATCTATTACAGCTAAAATATATTTGTATCTCTTATTGCATTTGGAAAGCAATGTCATTTCACACAGATTGGCTTGAAAAAGATAATTAAACCCCATAGTAATAACTCTTTTTCTATGATGTCTTATCCTGGCTGAAGTTCTTGGGCAATATTACTAAACTTCATTAGTAATATAACCATCTTCTTTTAGCTCTTCAATAATAGAAACAATTTCGTTTGTATGTGAATTATGACCAGATTCTCTCGAAGCAATGAGAAGTTTTAATCTATTGACCAATTAATTTGGATTGTTCCAATATACAGGAGAAAACTGGTCGCCAATTTCATCTTTTATATATTCCACTTCCAACAATATTTCCTATTAAATGTAGTTCCGGATGATTTTCATCTCCTAATTGGTTATTCGCATTTATACGACCAAAGAGTTCTTTATATTTCTCCAAATCGGTGTCAGAATATCCATTTGGAACATTTCTGAATAATAATTCAAACAAACCTTGACTCACATCAGTTGTGTAATCACATATTTTAATTCTATTGTCAGATAAATTTTTACCGATTCTCACAGAAACTAAGTGTTTCCATTTCGATATACACCAAATCTCGTATTGCGCATAGGTGAAGTTTGTTTTTAAACTAAATAATGACATTTTAAATATGAAAGGGGTTGCTTTTCTGTTTCTTGAAATGTTCTTCTTCCTATTCAATTTCCAAATGTGTTTCATTAGGCGTATTCAACACAGAATGTAATACATCCATTCTACTTGTAACAAATTTAAATATTTATTCGTTTAAAACTTCCTGTTCCATACAGGCTTGTTTGGATTGTAAATATTTCCCCTTCACAGCAGATGTAACTTTATGTAATTGCTAAGCAGCAGCAGACACATTTCATTACATTATATTAAATTTCAGAATCACGAATGTGCATTTTACAAGTTTTGAGGAAAATCGATTTGAAACTTCAGAGTCTCTTTAAAATTAGGAATTGTAAAATAGTAATAATGTTTGTATTTATATGTGTTATAGTGGCAAAAATTCAACAAATAGTAAAATTTTATTAGCTTCATTGTCATTAAATGCCCTCTCCCCAGACAATTTAAGTATAAATTAAGTATAAGTTTTATGTATTCGTGAATCTGGAATAATTATGAAAACCAATAAAAAGAAATATGTTTATTATTCCCAAAAATACATTTTGAAATAACTTTATTGGTTATCAACTCTTAAACATTATTAATATAACAGAAAGTTCAGTAACAATTGGTAATATAGTTTTACAGTGGGAAATATCCTATCAATTCTTCTTCGGAGTGCTCTAAAACATTTTTAACATAACTCAAATTGCAGTACCACTTATCAATACACTTTGACAATGGAAAAGCAGAACACTTAGTAGTATATCATGTGAATTCTTCTTCCGACTCATCATTGTGTGGTTCTGGTAGTGCATCACAAACACCTTCATCACTCTTCAATACACAGTAATATGCATGGTGTTCTCTTGGTATTACCAACTTTTCACACATTGTACATAGATCTTTGTACTTGGGTGCAGAGATTGAGAAAGTCATGTTGTATGCCTTTCTAACTCCTTGTGTTGTTAAGGGCCATCCTGCTGTCCTCTTTAGTTGAATTTTCTGAAAGGATTAGTTAAAATCTGTTTTATAGAACAGCGATTGAGGCTTGGCTTTTTCGTAGTGTAGCCAGCATATGGATCTCATGGGAATTTTCGGATTTATTTTTGAGTTTGTCTTTAAGTCAAGAAAATCGTCATTCAACATCGTTCTCGTGACAAATGGACGAAGATTATTCCTGCTTGTTCGAATTATCTGTGCCCACCCTTCGTGGACATAAACAGGAACATTCTTGGATTTCTTTTCAATCATCGAGTGAATTGAATCACACTCCATTTCAGTATGTTCACTTTCAAAGAATTTATGGTCGGTGGTTTTGAGCCCTGGATGAGTCTGACAAAGTGTCATGTACATTGATACAAAAATTACAATCTTCAGCTGTCAACAACAACCATCTGACATCATTCGAACTTCTTCGATGTTCTGTTGACTCATTACATAATCATAAATACAAGTTGCTATTTTAACAGCTTCATTCTTACCTTCAAGTTCATTCCACAAATACACACCCCATTTTGATTGGCCAAGTTGTAGACTGTCAAGTTATGCACCTCTAATTTTTGTAAGTAAAATATTTGTCCACATGGTCCTTTGGGAGCATTTAAAACAGCCTGCAAATCAAAAGTAAAGGCCAGAATATGTTCATTATCATTCGCAGACAATTTGTCTTTGTTGCATTCTTGGCAGGCCATTTCTAGTTCTCCTTTATGTATATCATGCTCTATTCTTTTTTTTTTTTTTGCTTATCTACTTCCGTAAGTGAATTATAAGCCAGGAATTTTCGACATTGGTCCTTCTTTGGGAAAAAAATCCCAAATTATACTCATTAAAAATTTTTCTATACTTAGCAATGGACACAGAAGGCAAATGTTTTTCTTTACAATCTGCCTGGAATTCCCAGTGCATCATGGAAATAGTTAAACTAGAATCTAAATACTTTCTTGTCCTCTTCTGTCTCCAATAATGGGATTCGACGCAACGATATCCCAGAATGTGCTGTCGGATACGGTTATCATCTTTATCCGAAAACATATTATGAGGGTATGTTTTCCTTGTCTGTCAGACTCAGAGATACCATCTTTGCATTTTGCAAGAGAACTTCCCATCAAAGCATCTGTGATATTTAAGGTTGCCATAAAAAATTCACAACATACACGCCTCTTTTCATGGCCTATTTCAAAGGTGTATGCATAGTTATACTGCCTTCTGCTTTTTTTGAGTTGTGTGGTTGTTCGGCTCTTATCTTCTGCTCTATGTCACTAGAAATAAAGTGCCACTGATTATCAGAGCTTTCCATACCACGAAAGGCAGTATATAATGCAATCCTCTTCTTCCTCGTTCAGTATCTTTGAACATTTATGTCTATGTTTACCTTCACAAGGTACCAGTAGCAATGGCCGACCTGGTCGTTCTACACTGAAGGTTCCAATGTAATGTTCTCCATGGACACACTTCATTATTCTCACATTCTTTTTCCACTTGCTATTATCATCTTTTCTTTCTTCTGAACACCTGTAGATCAATTAAATAATTCATAGCAAGAAGCTCATTTTGTGTTTGTGGTAGTTAGTTCACAGTTAAATCAACACTTTTGAAAGACCTGCTATGATTTTTCTTTCTGCCCATTGTGTATTAAATGAACCCATAATGGTGGCAAGCAAATACACAATCATTTAGTAAGACGATGATACAAACCAAATAAAATATAACTTTTCTTAATTCGCTGCCAAAATTGTTTTTATTAAATAAGTCAATATTGACATTACAATAAATGCAATCATAGACATGGTGTTTTACCATAACTTGGTTGCAGAAGTGTTGACATTAGCGTGCAGTTATAATAACATACTCGCCGTCATCTATTTCTGCAACACTTTTGTCGGTTACTTCATTATTTAAGTCACCTCCAGGTGAAATATTTCCAAAGTCTGGATTGCCACTGACATTTCGTTTTTGGATGTGTTGTTACAATCCTTGGCTCTTTCTGACTTTTTGGTGATATTCTTGTTTCCTTTGTTTTTCAGTTCTGGAAAATAAAAATGATTATAAAACACAAGTGCATAATGAACAATTATGTATTAAATTGCCTTAAAATACAATATGTAAAACTTTATTTACCTCCTCTTCGTGTTCTGCAATTTTTCCTTGGTTCCTCCACTTTGTGTTCGACATTTCCTTTTGTTCCTCTTTTTGTTCGATGTTGTTTTTTGTGTTCCTTTGTAAACATCACTTTCACTACTACTGGAACTTGTAACTGGATTATATTCATCTGTTGATGTTACTATGTCGTTTAATGGATCCTCAGATTCTGCGCCATCTGTAAGTGTTAAAACGAATAAATATTAAATTTATAAATTTTATACAACTCTTCCTCTAAAAATGATAAATCACCTTATGAAATTATATATGCTTAAAACATACTGAATTAGAAGATAATGATGTATGTATGGTTGGGGGACACGACGTTTTGCCTAACGGCGTTTTGCCTAACATTAGGTAAAACTCCATTATGCAAACCTCCGTTAGGCAAAACGCCGCTTAGGCAAAACGCCGTTAGGCAAAACGCCATTTGGCGAACCGCTGTTAGGGAAATCGCCGTTAGGCAATTCGCCGTTGGGCAATGTTGCGTCAGGCAGAATACCATTGGCAACTGTAATATAGGATAAATATAAAGCTATTTTCATTTACAGGAATTTTTAATACCAGTAATTATTAATTATGGGTACGTGCCGCTGTTTTAATGTAAACGACTCGCGTTTAGAACGATTAATAATCTCGATATTTTTTCCGCAGCTAATGGACAATTTTGGTACTAGAGGGCAGCAAAGAGCAATAGCAAGAGTTAGTTTGAGCAAACGACGCATGATGTCGCCATCGCCAGAAAATAAAATGTTCTTTTTTAGAAGCAGTAGTTGCAGCAGAAATCGAATGAAGTCGCTAGCGTCGGTTCCTGATCCATCTGCAGCTGTAACGCAACTGCTTCATTGTGGTAGTGTTTATCTGCAACTGGAATATTCCACTTCCCCTACGCATTGGTTTTACCTTATAAGGACTAATTAAATTAATGTATGGATAGTATAATGTGGAAGTTGTAATTCTATAGCACATGGTTGACTATACATAAAAGGGTGGGTTATTTATAGTTTATTAACTAATTTATCTTTCATTTTATTCCAAATATTGCATATTACATGACGTTTGGAGTAGGCCGTGCTACAATTGAAATAACCGTAACCACACCAATAACAGTAACAGTTGTATAGATTTCGCACTATGGTAGTTGCCACAATCGCTCATAACAACACAACCATTGCCAACATATAGCTGCATAGGATGTTGGCGAACTTTTCATTTTCTTGTTCACGAAGGCATGTGTAGCCAATCAGAATCCACTTACGAGTTTTTTCCGTACAAAAATGGAAGGAACAAAGAAGTTGGCCAACTTACATAAGCTAAAACTAAAAAAAAAATGCTTTAAACCTTTCACTTGGAAGTGAAATATTGTTAACAGACAAACGAAAACATTCGATATTATATGTCAAATGTACCCAGGATTTTTATTATGGTAATGGTTTTGTCTCTGTATTTGGTTATGATAGCGGTTATTTCGATTGTAGCATGGTACTGACAGATAGACCTATAGGCAGCGCTCAACCACTAAGGCCTGAAGTGCTTTTGAGGGTGAAGTGAGGTGGAGATGAAGCAGCGACAGAATGTAATAGCAAAGGAAACGGGAGGACCCAGTGAAAACCTCATGGCAAACGGCAGCATCCACCACGTTTTCCGTATGTGAAAATTCCTCGGTGACCCCGCCGGGAATTACATCCGGCTCGCCTTGGTGAATTGTGAGTACTCTAGCCGCTATACCACTGTGGCCATAAGGGACACAAGTTATGTATTTAGATATGCCTTAACTGTAATAATTAGGAAAGTATTTCAAATAATACCAAACGTGATGACATTTAGGGACACGTGTCATGTACTTAAAAATGCATCAAATGGAGTTCAGAAAGCATGTCAAATGATACCAAACGTGATGTTATTTAGAGCGGGAAGGATTTTATTCACGAAAATAAACTCCGTGTTTGATATACAACAGTAATTCTATGTTTGGCGTATTTCTGATAAAGATTATTAGTATAAAACGGTCACTGTTTATATTGGCTGTATCAGAAATTATGTAAAACATATTATGATCTAATACGATAAAGTCTCCTCGGTGTAGGCTTACGTAGGGCTGAGGATGTGAACGGTTGTTAACAATGTTGTGTTGGGTGTTGAGGTTCCTGTGTTCCTAGGACACTATGATTGCGACATATGATTTTTAACTGTTACGTAAGATATGACAGTTTGCCAATTTATGTATCATGCGCTACGCATTTATTTTTCATGTAATTATATGAGAGTGTAGTTATACTTCTTTCTGGTCAGGGTTTCTTAATTTAGTTTTTCAAGATGATTTAATGTTTTCAGAATGTTAATTGGTTATTTATTCTGGTTGAAATCAGTAACGTAAATTTTTTTGAAGAATCGCAGATTAATATACATAGTTTTGAAGTTGAGAACATTGTGTGTGACGTAATGTAGGAGAGGGATTTTTGAACGCACGACTTTTTAAGCCCTATCTCAGCAATGTTAATTTGAATTTTAGATTGTTGTAGTTAAATATTCTTCACATTCGAACATTCATAGGCAACATCTGGATTATAACTTAATTAAAATATTATAAATTTTGCAGTTTCTTAAGTTTGAAATTGATAAAAAAAAAAGTGATATTTAGGTCGATGGAGTGCGCTTCGCATAAAAGAACAGGTCTGATTATTTTTATGTTGCCGTAAGCACGTTTTTAAATTTTTTTTAAATCTTAACAAAACTTTAGGACATACAATTTTTAATTATATTTTATCAAGTAATGCATGAAACTTTAAATAACTTTATTTGTCATATTTGTGATTTCCGTGTTAATTTAATTCCTTGGTATGAATTATTTCCCAAATTGTGGTAAGTAATAATTCGTTTTGAATTTAGGTGTACACAATGAATAGGCTGATAAATCTTGATGCGACAGACCAGGAGCACTAATTTGACAGAATTTTATAAGCTTTTCTTATTTTACTCGAAATATTTAAACCGAGTAGAATATCGGTGGTGTTGCGAGGCTTCAAGATCACAAATAGAAAGGTTGCAAGATGTAAAACAATTCTAAGCTAGTTCACTTGCAAGTTTTCAGTTAACAGGGCTCATGATTAACACATTTTCGTAAAACGGAGAGGACTGTAGACAGGTCACTTTCGAAGTCGTCTTTTAATCATAACTTTGGTGGTTTGTATACCACAATAAGCAAACAAAACCTGCTGAAGGATATGCAGTTCAAGCATAAGAAATTCAGGCTTATCACAACATGTCTTCAGCCATGTTTCAGAGACTAAAACGGAATGCAAGTATAGGGGACAAAAATGGGGTGGGCTGTCTCTTCTACACGGCCGTAGGTATTTCTACGTGATAACGTCTATGGTTAGTGAGAGGGTTAAAAATGATAGACTGAAATGTCATTGATGGCTCGTATAGCTGAGTCGTGTCTGGAAGAAACGTCATTAATGTATTTGCTGCAGACGTGTCTAATGCTTTTTGCGTTTGAACTGATTGTATCTTAGTCTTAGTATCGCCCCGTGATGTGGCATGTGATGATGACGCAATCGCCACCCGCATTTTGCTGTTGCGTAGAATTGTCAACTTCTTCATTATAACTCCGGAACGGATTGAGGTAGCTGAGTCATCCGTTCAGTATTAGATTTGTCTTGTCGAGCACTATTTATGTTGTTAGTGTCCTTTTCGCCTAACTCGTAATTTTTAACTATTTTGGTTTTTATTCTGCTAAGGAAATGATAATTGGTTATAAAGTCACTACGTGTATTTATTATTTATGGTTCCTGGTAAAGTTTTTAGTTATTTTTTTACGCACAAACTGACACCAGAATTTCTCCGATCGGATTGGGTGTTCGGTCGCTATAACGATGTTAAGCATGCTAAACCGCTCGAAATCAGAGGTTCGCAGCACGGCTGCCACCGCGGCCTGATGACGTCAGAACGATACGTCTGTGTGTGAAGTATGAAGTCAAAGGACCGATCTATACTATCGTACATTTACATTATAATTACTTCTTATTCTCAACGAGTAATTGCCACTGACCCGAGAGCATAATTTCGTGACGCTCACTTTCTGAACATAATGGGCTGAGTTATAAGACGTTGTCACGTCAAAAAATTGCACTGACTGCATCAATGTGTCTGAGTAAAAATTTGACATGCTCGGCAAGGAAAGGGTCAAGCCGATAATGAGGTACGGGCAGTCGCGAAAGCAGGCAGCTGTAGACATCACTGGTGCGCGGGGGGGGGGGGGGGGGGGGGAAGGCAAGGGGTTTTGTAACGGGACACAAGTACTCATCGCACAGTTGAGGCGAGTGGAAGGTGGGACAGAAAGGGTCTTGGACAGGCCATCTCCCCCTAAGGGGAGGGAACACAGTTCCTGGAAGTATTTAGCTGCCCGACAGTGCGTTGCCTGCCAACTTTTGATTTTCTTCAACACTCGTAGCACGCAAAACATCTTGACAGAGAAATGAGCAACTCACCGGTCTAGACGAAGGTAGGATGAAATGAGGCTGATTGCTGGTGACTTCTAGGGTACTTACCCATAAACACTCGCAGTGCACACTCTCGTACACACGTACTTGAACACGTATCCATGCACAAATGAGACTAAGACAGAAAATGCAAAACGCAAAACATGTAAACATGAATACCCTTAGCTAATTAGCATATGACACAGCAGCTTCATAATAGTGAATCTATCTGATCTTTTCGATTGCTTGCAGTGACTATATTCTGACGCGGCGATTTTCTCGTAGAAAAACCATTTTTCTCAGGGGCGGATGCAGAAAATTATTTAGGGGTGTGGTTTGAGAAAAAAAAATCTTAAGCTAAAATGCCTTACAAGACTAATCAGTAACATATTGGGGTTTACAATATTAGGTGTAGACGGGCGCAACGATTATGCTTTTCAGACATACAGTACCTCACATGCTTTTTCTACGTCTTTATATGTGAACATAGGTGTCAGTTTATTTAGTCGATTTGCATCCATTGTGATCCTCCAACACGTCTTCATATACTCCAAAATTGAAAACGGACGATTGGTAGTGCCGTAGTTACGGGTACCGTGCAGAAAAATTTCAGTTTCTTGTGCGTGCAGGGGAAAATACTTCTTATTTATTTGTAGATTTATTAAATGGCGAAGGTAGGTCAAATTGCCTTTTATTACACTTAACCATTTTCTAAACGACGTATTTGACAAAACAGCATACAATTTACAAGTAATGTGAACGTGCATGTTAACAGCCGAAATAAAATCGACTGCGCTCGGTGAAGATCTTTCATCAGGTCAAGGAAATATCTTGACTTCTACATAGGCTAGCAAACTACGTAGGCCTAGATGGGATGGCGATCACTCGTTTGATGCATCCCCCCTTCCACTACTTTTTTTTTTACTTCAGGGAGGAACCCCCCCCCCCCCCCCCCCCTTCCCCTTTCTGCTCCTTCTTCGCGAACGCCACTGATTGATTTTGGAATACTGAGTCCAGCAGATTCTTGTTCCGAATTTTTCCGTCGCCACTTTGAAGACCCAATGTTTCTCGATTTTCACAGATTCAGTGATTAGTATTCGTGTATTTTTAGAGCTCTTTTTGCATTTAAAAAATAAAAGCCTTTCTACAGAAGGGAAAACGAAAGCCGGCCACCATGCGTAGAACAATTCTCTTGTTTGGGAATAACTGTTTACTGTCTAATTTAATTTTTAATATATTGGGTTTGAACAGAAGAGAATACAAAATCTGACGTCAAGAAGAACATATGAACTCTATACTGACAAACGAAGCACTACTGTCGACAATTTGTTCTGAATAGCTCACTTACGCGTGCTTCAACATAGAAGTATGTTGTTAAGCTTAGTAAGTAGCAAATACATTTTACAGCATTTACGATAAAGTTTCGGTTACATTTTTTTAAAATATTTTCAGCATTCGCTCAACGTGAACGTGCGTAAAGAAACAGTGATGGCATATTTCTGTTTGCTAAATTTTTGTGAGTGTACAGGAAGGAACCAAAATACATGAATCTTTTAATTTGACAATGATTTTTGATCAAAAATTAAATTTATACATTTATATCTGCACTATAAACCTTGATATGTCAGTTGTTTTCTATATTTTGACAGATTTTATTTTTGTGTAATATTGTGGCTACCGAATTATTTTACTAGGGGTTAAAAGTATTGCAGTAATATTCAGAAACCAATGACTTCGACCTGCTAATCTGTTGTACTTAGTATTCTGATTCAGCCAGCAATCTAAGAAATGAGGAGGAATAATATGGGTTTTGGTTAACTGTTGAAGAAAAAAATAATAAATGAAAACATTGCAACGTCGTGTACTAATGTAGGTGTCGCTACTCCATCTTCACTTCACTTCACCCTTGTTGGCGCGGTAGAACTTAGCTGTTAACAGTCACCCAAATATCTCACTAGCATTTCTGTACGCGCTTTATTTTTATTTGCATAACCAATTAGACTACATAATTGTTCTAAATCACAAGGCACGTCGAATAAACCAAATTGAATAAATTCATTATCTTAGCCCTCTGTGTCTTTGATAGCAATCTCATTTTACGTAAATATTGAAATTGAACAAAGTAAATTTATACATATTTGATTTCATAATCTACATTGTGGTTTCTAATATAAAACCAGAAATCTGTGTAATTAATATAATAAAACCAAAAGTTTATGTAAGTTGACATTTTTAAAATTAATTGAAAAAATTTCAAAGAACATAAATATTTAGACACTTTCCCTCTTCCCTTACCCAAAACTTTGGTTTTTTTTTTTTAAATGGTGCTACGCCCTAGAGCCTAGGACGTGGCAAAGTGGATTTGAAAACACCTTACAACAAAAATACAATCACCTATGTGAAAACAACCCTCGTTAAGCCAAAATGAATAAAATATGGAAGAACAAGACAGTAGGAAAAATTTTAATACTATGACCTGAAATGCAATACACATGAATTCTGATACTGTGTATTTGATTTTATTAATTTTATTTCTTTCAAAATATTTTTAATATTGTGGTAAATGTTTCTTGCCAATATCTTTCACAAGTGCGAATTTTACAATTTCCAATTTCCCAAACAGGGCACATTAAAAATAATTAACATTTAAAATTCTGGCTTTATAGTCGCAACAGTTGCCATTTCTTTCTTTTATTTTGAAAATTACAATTAATATTCAGGCCATATGCTATTTACCAAATGCCAATGAAAAAGCAAAAAGCACTGATTGAATTGTTTTCTCCAAAAAAGAAAAATTTCATATAGTTTCGTTTAAAAAAAAGACTGTTGTGGGCTAATCCACATTTAGAAAATTGCATTTTATTTTCCCAAAATTTAATTAATTCCATCCGGAAAATTCCAGAAAAGACACCAATAAACATTTAACTGGGGAGCTTGCAAAATTCAAATATTCTGTCCTAAACCCTAGCATTCATTTTAAGGATTATTTTCCAGAAGTTCAGGTAAAACTCTAAACCACTTTCCTGGTTTATTACATGTACAAAACTTATGTGCATTTTCCCCACATTGTCCATAACTTTGCTGTTTGTTATTCATATAAATTAAAAATTCGGCATCTCATAAAAAAATATTTTACAAAGATTTAAAATGTACATTTACATTCAGATTTGCAGAGGATAAAAACAAAGCATTTTTGTTGTTTGACTAGGTTGCTTTAGGGAATCATGGCCCCCTACATTCTGCCTATTAGGACATCAAAGTATGTCCCACCATAAGGGCCTGCATGACAACTAGTAGTATACATAACTTGGCATTCCGAAGCTCTCTCGAGGCAGCTGTCTGACCTCGAGACAACTCCGCTCCCAACATATATAGCAGAAATTCCTAAATTCTCCATATAGGGGTCTTAATTATTGATCAGCCAGTGGTTGCTTTTGTTACCTAAAAAGGAAATGTTCAAGGGGCGATAGGTGAATGGCCAATCGCCAACAAACATGTAACAATTACAAAAAAGAAGTAGCGTCATCACCTATCAATTCAGCAAACCAATGAACATCAATATTGGTACTCCTGCGCCGCCTCCCTGGTGATGTCACAGGAGTGGGAGGTCATGCGCAGTGGCCGCAGATCGCAGCGCCATCTAGGTGGTGGAAAATCCGACCTCACGTCAAAGAAGTTCAGTAACGAAACAGGCTCCAAGTGGCGAAGCTATGTTCGTAGTACTAGTGAACTTCCGATTTGGTAACCAAAGTTTGTCGTAACAAAGTTCTACGCAGCTCTTCATGTGTTCCACAAACAAGGTTGGTAAAAAGGTAGTAAAGTTTATAAGTTCAGGTAGAAGACATTTTAATCCAAAAACGTGAAAATTCGTTCGCTTCATGTAGTTGTGTTGTGTCGTACTTGAGTGGTTAGATGCAGTCGTCAAAATGGTTAATACGTAAAGAGATCGCAAAACTCCTTGCAGGCCGTCTTAATGGGTACCAAAGTTTCTCGTACATCGCGTTTTACCTGTTACATAGCAACTTTTCTAAAAGAAGGCTTTCCTAGCAGCACTGGATGTAATTTTGTCAACACTATTTGGCACTACATGCAGCAGCTATGTGCAGCTGACTGACAGCATCATGTATTTTCAACTGGTTATGAAGTCAATTTCTCATAATATAAAAAGGATATTGGTGTCAAAAACTAGAATTCTGAGGGATATTCAATAAAAACTTTTCCTCATTTCAGAAATTATATCCATTCAACTTTGGTTATACTATGTTCGCCCTTCAAAGAACAGTATGAATAACAAAACTACTGTTACGTTTGTGGCATATCAAGCAAAGCCAGGCAAGGCTGGAATGCGGCCAATGGACAAGGACAGTGGCGCAATGGCAGAAAGTACAGCGTTATACAGATGTTAGCAGATAATTTGGGTCTGGCTGACGTAGTGAGGTTGTAACAACTCCTTCAGCAATCACGTCAGTAACTCCGCCCAGGCTGCTAGGGAGAGGCAATGGGAGTTGAGGATTCTAGTGAAGGTGGGTTTGGACGATAAGTGTGGTGGTCAGGACAGCAGTGGGCCAGAGTGTCAGTCGACGGCGGTCCACCGAGGTCAGCGGTCACCGAACGGCGATTGGATGTGAGTCGACCAGCTAGGGTGAGAGAGCTAGTCCGAACCGCTAACCTTATCCCTCTTACAAATATCCACAACCCCCCTTAAGCCAACCCCCTTCTAACCACATCACAATTGTTAATACAGTTACTTTAACCTCAATAAAAGTTATTTATATATGTTAATTGGATATTATTTCATAGCCCTCTAATTCCACATCCAGATCAACCCTAATTGTGTTTATAACAGTATATACCACTTAGGAGGTATGTAACACTACTAATGCTTACAAGGTTATTCTAGCTTACACCCTCCAGGCTACAATCTGAAAAAACACATTTCGTCTTCGAAAACTATGCATTGCGAAGGGTTTAAATATATTGGGAAGATTACTTTGTTTACACATTGTTAACCAAAGACTAATTAATTTTCAAATTGCCATCAGTATGTATTCCTTTAAGTAATACAAAATGTGACCAATATTGTTTATGCTAACTGAAAAGACGATTTCTGTGCAGAACATTGCAATTTGAAAAAATGTATGCAAACTTTTTTTTATCTCTGTAACATCAAAAAATTTAATTTTGGCTTAACATTCTTTACATAATGTTGACTGACTGTGATCCCCCTATATTAGGTCAAGATATATGCAATATGTGTGTGGCAGGTAACTTATTTAATAATGTTCAATTATAGTGTTCTTTGTATGGGATCATTTTTACTGTTATCTCGGCATCAATCAGAATATTGCAATATGTTTTCACATTGTACCAAGATTTTTTAAAGATTCTTCCATGTATCGACTGTAGAGGAAAATAAATCATATGAAGACAGTATTCGGGATTAGGTGGTGGTGCTGACCGACCGCCATCTTGTTTCCTTCCAGACGTTATATTGTTTCAGGCCTTCATCATGTTTCAGGCCATCATCTTGTTTCTGGCTTTGGATTATTTTTATCATGCTTTATCATTCCACCTTAATGTCTGACATCCTGGTTTTCTTTATTCTTAGTCGCTTTCGTTCCACTCAATGCTCTATAATTCAACCTTGATGTCCACCAGCTTGGATTTTATTTCATTATGCTTTCCATTCCTTCACACCTTAGTCACTTCACTCCACCCCACCATATTTGATTCCATTTCCTTATGCTCTACATTCCTATTCATCTTAGTCGATTTCTCTCCACCCGACCATCTTGGATTTAATTTTATCATACCCTATCATTCCTTTTCTCTTTAGTCGCCTCTGCTTAAACCTGCCACCTTGGATTTTATTCTACAATGCTCTTTCATTCCTTCTCACCTTGGTCGCATTTGATCCACCTTACCATCTTCACATCATGCTCTATCATGCCATGTCAGTCTTCTTATAATAATGCTCTGTCGTTCCTTTTCACCTCAGTTGCACCAGCTCCATCTTAGTTGCTTTGCTCCACTCTATTATCACGAATTTCGTCTACTATGGGTAGCCATGTTTGTTGGACTTGTAAATTTTGGGTGTAGATACAGATGGAAATGGTTTCTTGGGTCCAGGGAAATTAAGTACTTGCCTGGTGAAATTTATGAGTAGGTGATTACATTACACATGGTAGCCTCTGGCTATATCTATAAATAGTTTTTCAAAAGGAAACCTTGCAGGAATATTTAGGGAGATTAGCAAGCATATAAAAAATTACTGGAGCTATGGGAAACGGACTTCCAGGGCAATGACTCTGATCATACCAACTACAGCAAAAAATTCGCCAATCCCTAGACTGGTGGTGATGATTGAAAATGAATGACCGTTTGTCCAAATGTAACCCATGGACCTATATTGAAGAGCAGAGGAGTTGTGAAGAATTGGGGGGGGGGGGGCAGAGACATTATGAAGAAAACCAAGAAATCTAAGCACACTGCCTACCTATTTTCTGTCAACCCCAATGACTTGGTTGATATACTACAAGTTCTAATTCCACTTAAAATAAATGGATGTTCTCCATTTTATGTAACACCAGTAAATTTTAACATTTCTTTAAAATAAGTGCGACTGCGATGTATAATTCTGCCACAGCTGTTCTGTCGGTGAACAAAATGATCTTTCCAATGGCAGGCATTGAAGACTGACAACTTCAGTACTTAGGCTACTATAGCTGTTTGCAATTACCAACTGTTTTATTTTTGTTATGACCACAAATATTAGTCAGGGTTGTTTATTATATTGGTGGGGTGGGGAACTCTAGTTTAATATATTTTGGGAGATGTGATTGTTTTGCAGTTCTTCTTATGAGAGAGTGACGCTTGGTACTTACATTGTTTTGATGATGAAGTGGAACATTTTGTTCCTACGAAAGTAACATTCAGTTTACTATGGCTCTGCTCAAGTTTTAACTTTGTTGAAAGAACTAAATGCTGTAAATGTGTCTCTGTTCGTACCGATGCGAGAAATATTCAGTACTTAAAAATTATTGCTTTTCTTATACAATGAACCATACTAAGAGGGCTTTTGTAACAAGCACATTTAAATACCTCTTTCAAGAAAAAACGCAATAAATACATCGTTGTTAATACCGATTTGCGAAGTGTACGATATAAACATTTTCAGCAAATTTATTTTCCCACATAAAAATCGTTATTGTTTCAATATAATAAATTACTGTAAAACAAGAATTTTTAAAAGGCCTAATACATTTCAACTATCCTAACAACAAACTTAGAAAACATTATTTACATAAAACACAAACTTACTGTTCACTTCGTAATTCCCAAAAAAGTGGTGAGCTTTGGATGATTTCTTCACAAAAAATAACTTTTACCGGCCACTGCTACGAAATAATTTAATTGCTCGCATTCATTTAAAAAACACTTGAGCTGTTTCTTGAATCCAACAAATTTAGACTTCACAACATAAATACTTTTTCGTTCGCGCTTCGCGATGTTCAAAGAAAATGGCGGACTACAACACACCTTTTAAAAAGCAGCAGAGACGTGTCGATAATCCATTTCACTGGGAAGACTGTTAATACGCAAATACAAAAATAGTTAACAACATATATAATATTCCGATAACACCAGCAAGGAATTCTCGCATACAGATCAATTATTAGAGAAGAAAGCTCCATGGCAATAGCATTTCACCGGATGGGTGGAGACTATAGACAAGGGAGATTGGGGGATACCTTTTTCATAACTGTAATGTTCGTATGCTTTACCATCTTTATATATAAAATCCATTGCGCGTGAGTAAACTGCATCATCACTGACAAATAACTGGACCAATTAAGACCAAAATTACTCCATATATATATATAACTACCCAAAAGGTACAAGTAACACAAAAGGCATAAATACACACACATAAATTCCATCAATATGCAGAATATCATAATAAAAACACTAAAATATATTCAGAATAAAATTGTTTTTAACAAGATTAAAAGTTAAAATCTTACAATCATTAATTACCCACTAACTATTGTACAGAGAAGTTGCGCTCTCATATTCAGTGCGCGCCTTCGCCATCGCCGCCAGTGAGCGAGGACGATCTCCATGGCCAGCTGGATCACCCTCCCTTCTCCTTTCTCTTCCCCCACTCCCCTTTACCCTTCGTGCACGTGACTAATTTTGATTCGATGAGATCATGTGACTATTGGAGGGTAGGAGCCTTGACCTCCCTCAGGCTTATTCTGCTAACGACCACCACGCTGGGATGATCTGCAATAGTTTGTGAGGGCAACATAGGCAGTCAGAATGGACACAATATAATATTTAAATTGTAATGTCTATTCAAGTTGATAGTTATATTGCACAAACTTCTAATGATACTCAGGGTTAGGTTGTGAGCCTCGACGGGAACGAGTTGAAGTGGTGAGTATTGGACAGTTTGTGCATTCTAATGGGCCTAGATTTGCGAGTTTTTAGTAGTTGTAGAGGTTGTGCTTAATTTTGGTAGTAAGCGGTCTTAAAATTGTAGAGTTTGGTATTTTATACTTTCTGGTGCACATTCCAAATTCAATTGGTAATAACTCGTTGAATTTTGCGTAATCACGATTTGATGACAGAGCCGTAGTGCTGTTTGGTAGCCGCTGCCCTGTTTGCTTGACCCGGCTCATCATTGCTTTTGTGTTGGAGAACTGTCCACGCCAAGCCTGTTAAGCAGAAATCTTTTAGATATTTTCCTTTTTTAGTAATATTTAATTGTCAGGTGCAAGGTGCTTTAACGGCCCGACACTTTATACGGGTGCCGTCGTGTAAATTAAAATTTCTTGATAATTTTTAATGTATAAATTTTAAAACGTATTATTTTAAGGGGAATGCCCTTTGATGGGTCAACAGACTGCGGAGTTTACCCTTTGTTGAAACTTAAACTAATATGGGAGCAATTCAATGTTTTGCGATAAGTGTGTTCTCCATTGCAAGCTAAAGTATATTATGTGCATTAGAGGTAGTTTGTTTTCAAAACTAGTAGTAATTTGCAGGGAATTTTGTGAAATCCATTAGAGTGGAAACTTTATTGAAAGTTGTGCTTACCCTTCTAGTCAATTTAATTGAACGTTATTCTGGCTTGTGGATAAGGTTGTTTAAATAGTTTTTTTTTATATAGTGCAAGCTGGTGAAAAGATTTTACGTGACTTTATTCAGAAAAAGCAAATATGCTGCTTGTTAACAGCACTTAACGACACAGTTAAATGCGACGTCTTGGCACGCAAAATCGTGCTTGTTCACGTGTAGAAAGGTAGCCTGTTTAAGTATCACGTGGCAACTTATTAATGTAAATTTCAATTAATGTGGTCGGAATGTTTATTGACCAAATAACTTTTAATGAACTAGTGGAGTATTTTAAAAATATCTGCCGTAAGCAAAGGTTTTTTCAAATTATATATATATATATATATATATATATATATATATATATATATATATATATATATATATATAGAGAGAGAGAGAGAGAGAGAGAGAGAGAGTTGTACCTGCTGGTAAATACCTATACTTCGTCAATACCAGATGTTATAAGAAATTGTAAAATTGTATTTTTTTCTGCCAATTAAATCTCTATGGGCACTGTGTGCCATAGCGTAAATGTGGCGTGTTTTGTAGAAGCGCTATCCTTAATGATTATTGCATTTAATAAGAGTGTTGTCATGATTCACGTTGTAACTGACCAGTATTAATAGCTTGTAAGTGTACTGCCTTATCCAGCTTCATTTGAAAGATGTGCAAAAATTACTTTTTTTTTTTTACTGTAAGGAACACAATCAACTTTAATAACTTGGGTTTTATTAAGAGTGTTCAATCTATAAAATTCGTATTTTTGAAGGAGTTAAATGTTTTGTATGTAAATGTACTGACACCCAGTACTATTGTGATGCTTTAAAAGCTCAAGAAGAGTTATTTTCTTGCTCTTAAAGGGATCGAAAATAAAAAAGAGTTTATTGAAATTAAAAACACATATATAGACTAAATCATTTCTAGGATTTAAAGTACAGAAAGTATTCAAAGTTCAATGTTTATAATTAGAAATATTTAGACATACCAGTTTAATTATAGTAGAACAAAAAAAATAAGAAAGAAAGCCATCAACAAAAATAAAGCATCATTAACATCTCGTTGGACTTTCAGAGTCTGAATATTGAATCTAATGAGTACACTATTAAAAATAAGTTAATAAATATTTCTTTGAACATTTTCTAGTCTATTTGAATCTGTGGTGCTAACATAGTTCCAAATATTTGAACATTAATGTAATCTAGATCTAACTGAAGAATAATAAAGACACAATAAATATTCAGCTGTTGAAGCAGAGTAGGTAATAAATTTAACTAAACCTAAAGTACGACTAATGTTACTAATAAGACTATCAAAATGGTAATGAAAATATAGGCTTGAGTCTAGAATCACACCAAGATCAAGAATATAATCTACTCTTTTGATTACAAGCTTATTAACAGAATATTTATGTACAAAAGGATTTGTTTTTCTAGTAATAGAAACACATATGGTTTTGTTTAGATTTAATAACACTGCAATATTGGCATGCCAATTAATGATAGCAAAATTGTCTTCTTGTAAAAGTACGCAGTCATTTGAAACTATAATGTTATTGTAAGTCTTCAAGTCATCAGCATAAATAAAATCTCGTGAATTATCTATAACATTTACAATATCATTTATGACAATATTAAAGAGCAATGGTGATAGTGTTCCACCGTGTGGAACACCAGAAGATACATTATAATGAGAAGAAAGTGGAGTTTCTAAATCACAACAAACTTTATGTCAGAAGAATAATTGGAAACCAATTATCATATGTGTTATCTGAACCTATAGCTTGTAATTCTTCCAATATAACCGAATGTTGACAAGTATCAAAAGCATTTGTAGATCAAAATATATAACATCAGTTTGGTTTCTAGATGTTACATCTCTATATAGATCATTAAAATGAAATTGAAAGCTTTATTAGTTGTAGTTTTACCTATTTTCAAATCATGTTGGCTATCTGATATTAGGTTTTTTGTATGAAAAATTAAATGTTTATGAATTAATTTCTTAAATATCTATGAAAAACTACATAAAAGAGATATCGGTATATAATTATTTACACAATATTTATTCCCTTTCTTAAAAATTGGAACCACTATTGCCTTTTACCCTAAACTTGGATATGCACCACAAGAAAGACTAAAATTAAAAATATGGGTTAGTAGTGGAAGAAAGGAATTGGCATAATCCTTTATTATGAAATTATGAATATCATCAATGCCAGTAGCCTTACTGCTTTTAAGCCTTTTTATTGTCCAAAGAACCAAACCTTGGGTAATTATAGGTGTTAATAGATGTAAATTGTTTCCATAAAATTTACTTTGAGAACTGTTAGTGTGTGTCGTCTGCACATACACATCTGAAAATGTTTTAGCAAAAGTATTGGCAAGCGCTTCAAGATCTTAAATCATTTTACTACCAGACTATAAGATTATGTTTTCGCTATAACCTTTTCTTATAATTTTAACATATTTACAAAATTTCGTACGATTATTTTTTAAATTGTCATTCATGTTGGATTGCCATTTTTTCTCATCTATTTTAATTTTTTCTTTCACAGCTCTCCTGTACTCAGAGGAGCGAGAATGATTATATTCAGATTTACTTCTTTTGTATAATCGAAATGAATGTTCTTTCACTTGTTAAAGTTTAATTAGATATTTTGAAAACAACACAGGATATTTACTTTTAGCAGTTTTTACCTTTGGAATAAACTGATTTATTATTTATTGAGAGTTTCTGGTAAGGTAATCTACCATTTGATCTACATCTTGCGTATAATAAATGGGACTCCAATGAAAATCATTAAAGGCTAAAAATAATGTCAATCACCTTTTTCATCATTCCTACTATAAGAAGTAAGTATTATTATTACTTACTTAATAATCTGCAAAATCAACTTTACAGTGACCAAGTAATGGAGTATGATATACATCTTCCTCGACAATAGGGTCCACGGATTTCGTAACATTTATATAAAAATTATAAAACACCAATTCAAGTAATTCGGAGAATGGCTTTGTGAAATAAACTATTCCGGATTAAGCTAACTCATATTTTGTAAAATAATTAGCCCTTTTTATTTATTATAATAATGAAAAATATTCTGAGTATGAAAAACATTCCAATCAATACCAGGTAAAGTGAAATCGCCATCGATAACTATTCGATCATAATAATAAGCCAATTTAGACTCTAGAAAATTAAAATAATCAATAACATCATTAACAGACAATTGTAGAGGAAGATATATATTTCCGATTAATATTGTATTTTGTTAGTAAAAGTCATAGAGAAAATCTTATGAAACATTTTCATGTATTTTTAATATTACTGTCGCCTAAGAATGAACCTCTTGCTATATTGAATGGCGTCCCGCTTGTTACGTATCTATAAATATTTGGTAGGCTGCAAGTATTTTTGATGAACTTACGTGGAGTATGGTTTTGTACAAATATTCGTTGGAGATGAAGTTCAGTGTAAGCTACGAGGTTATAAGAATTTAACTACATACACATATACGCTCAGTATACATGATGACCTGCATTTCTATGAAATTTGAACATTATTTACAAAATAAAATACGAGAACTTAGAAGAAATAATTCATTTTCGAATCATGAGTAATATGTGAATGAAAGGAGGTTAGACTATGTGACTAATTTTACTGAATTTCATATAAGCTCGACTGATTATTGCGAGTTACTTAGGGCACAAATTAAAATAAATATTTTAAAGTTTTTTTTTCTGTCCTGGACACCTAAGGTTGGTTAAAGTGATTAACTTTGCCTACATAATATGTATACACAGGTAGCTCCAAGCCCTCAGTAAAAGCTCAAATTTTATTCAGTCTTGGCAGGAATTACATTGGTAGTAGTCTGGGTGTATGAGTTCATGTCTGCTTGAAAATGAAGAAGCTACTGGTCGCGTGGAACAGAGTGAGGAAAATATGTCTATACAAATAGCTTCATCAAATATCCTATCATTCGATAAAAAGAACAGTATTGCTTTTATGACAAAGCTTTTAATAACTCATGTTCCGGAAAGAGCAAATGTACAAAAAGACTGATCTCCAAACTTCTACGATGTGATGGGCATGGTATGTCATTTACTAGAAGCAATAATTTGAATTTGCTTTACAAAGAAAGTAAAGGTAGTGCTATATAATCTCGATGGTATGATTGGAATGATTTTGGTAGATATGGTGGTTGGTAAGTTTTCAGTATTATTGGTAGAAATGGTATCACGATATGTACATGTCTTTTTTGTATGGTTTGGCTATGAATCTAGTATGAAATGATGGTATGATTGATAAATATTTGGTTATAAATATTTTCGTAGTAATGGCTAGTGGGTATTGCCACATGGAATGACCTGCTCATATGGTCTGTCAGTACTGTTGGTCGGAATTATTGGTTGAGATATTTTGGTTCGAGGGTTGGTAGAGCGTTTCTATAGGGATAGTTGTATGGTGTTCTGATTTTTCTGATGGTAAGATCCTTGGGAATTGATGGTATGGTATGTCTAAATGGGTTGTGTGGGGTGCTATGGTCTGTGAGTATTGATGGTTGGAATTTTTTGGCTGGAACATTTGATTTGCTGGTCTGATGGTATACCTTATGCGACATTTTGGTATGATTGGCTCGATGGTGAGGATATGCTGTATGGATAAATGGTATGATATATCTACATGACTAGTATGCCATGATGGAATGGTCTATCAGAGTAATTCCCTGGAATATTTCATAGGAATGTCTAGATTTTTTTTAGAGCTGGTATGATGAAGTATTTGACAAAATGCTTTGTTTCATATAGCCTATACAGTCTGGTCTGGACTATAGGTAGTGACTGATGTTATGATCTCTCGAAGTATCCTGCATGGCATAATGCTACAGGTTTTGGTAATTTTTGGTGAAAATGTTTTGTACTAATAGCAATGGTTTGTTTCTTGACTGAGGTTATGTTATGGCATGTAGTATTTATTACATGGTAGTTGAAATATTTTTCGTTGGGTGGGTGGTAGGATCTGGCTATATGGTTGGATGACATTGTATTACTAATTATGGTTCGAAGGAATGTGGTCAGCATATTTAATGTTATGTTGATATAAACGAAACACATGTTTCTAGCAAAATAAAATATTTTATTAGGCTGCACAAAATTAATAAATAATTTTTAATTGTAAATGTTTTTGATTCATGGTAAAGTTATAACAGTACTGAAAATGTTTATACAGGTGAGCATATGCATAACATAGAAACTGTCAGTTTTACTTGAGTGATATTTTTTGAAGAGACATTCTAAAACTTGCAGCACTGATTCTGAGCAAACACAACTCCAACCACTGTTTATTCACTCTCCCATTACTCCTCCTCCTCCTCCTCCACCACCCCCACCTCACTGATGTATGATATAAAACAAATAGAAGAACACTGTATTCGGATTGTGAAGGAAGACATTAGTCTGCCCATGCGAGTTACAGAGGGAGAAACCAGTATTGCCCGCGAATCACGATATGGCAGCGTGTTACCAAACACCACTGCATTATTGCAGGTCCATCGAATTGCTGAAAAATATGCGATTCTAAGTTTGTTGTAGGAAATGAATGGTCTATATTACGAAAATGTATACTTTTACTCGAAATCCCAGCAACAGCCAGAGACTGGCTCGAATTCTACAGGCCGTGGATGGGGCACATTTTTTTTCCATAAAGCCATAATGACAAATTCGTGCCTCCAAATGAAGCTAGGCCGAATTCTATGTTTTTTTTGGGATGGTAATGCTTAGTATTAAATGTTGGTACGAGTGATTCTATGATAGGGTTATCCAGAATGTTTTTAGTACTTCCTGACTGACTGGTGGATATACAGCTAGTATGATTTGATGGTAGGTATAACTGTTATGTTGATATGGTATGACCTGATCGCATGTTCAGTTGTTTTGGTGGTATGACAGGAGTTTATCTTCGACGGTGTGGGAATAATGGATTAATGGCATGATTTGTTTGTATGAATGGAATTGTTTCATATGATGTTTAGTTAGTGCGAGAGGGCCAGAGTGCTTGGCTGGTATTGTTGGTTAGTATGATTGTATGGTATG